>PVJL010002303.1:0-205426 GCA_004026885.1 Lyroderma lyra
GCGATGCGGCCCACGAAGGTGCCGTGTTTGGCTTCCTCGGGAACGGAGTAGTGGATCTGGCCGCTCCCCGCTTTCCAGGCTACAAGAAGCAGAAGCGAGAGCAGCAGGCGCCGGGGTCCCTTGCCTCCTCGCCTGGAAAACAGCATCGCAAAAGCTCTACTCCTTTCGTACTTCTCTTACCTTACTTCAAAATCATCCTTTTGTACTTTACATTTCCAAAAATTTATCTCCTGAGCGTTTTTTGTCTTCTCTAGGGCGGTGACAAAATGGAGTTTCCTCCTTTAGTATTGATGATCAGTACATTTCCATTAACTGGACTTTGTGGTATACAGCGACATCATGTGGCTGATGGTGCAGATCCATTCATTGATTTCCAAAAGTCTTTATATTTATTTTCAATTTACTCAATGCAATCATTTTCCATTTATGTCCTTTGAAAAGCCCCAGACAGTTCAAATGTCACTTGAAAGTATGTATTTCAGTATTTTTCTTTGCTGTTTTCACAAGATATTACAATTGGATTTTGGAAAACCAAGATATGCATAAATAACCTCATATCTTTTTCTTTAAAACAATCTATCATTTGATATATTTTATTATTAAATACTTGTAATTGAATACTGAAGTTTTTATAAGGCACTTTGACCACTAAATTTTACCTTACCATAAGATAGTTCAGGTGTTTATTTTTTAATGATATGTCATTAACACATAACGTAGGTATTGACACATAAAATTTTTATGCAATATATTTAAGACTCCTTCAATGTTGTGTGAACATCATTTTCTGATATTTTAACTCTTAGAATAGTGATATTTGGGACATATCCCTTGTTGCTTGTTATATAACATCTAAGTGCCAACCTTATGACTTTGACCTTCGAAAGTCATTATTCCAAACTGAATTAGTGTCCACTGGATCTTTATTTCTATATCAAATTTCCAGCTGTACTGTTTTTTCCTTTTTAAGGCAAGCCATTGTTGTAGTTCATTTAAAATAATATGAATATTGAATCAACATCAAGTACACATATATGAGAATTTAATGATAATCCATAGTTAACATTATAAATGTAAATCTTATGTGATTATGTTTTCAGAAGAAATTATTTGAGAATAACATATTAATAAACTTCTTTTTAAACTTTAGTCCAATTCATATTCAAAACCCTATAACTACATCGAAATTTGACTATGTGGTCTTAATAAACTATTACTAGTTAATTTTTTAAAATGTCCTTAACATTTCTACTTTAAGTACTATAAAGATTTAAGGATATTAATATTAATAAGGATTACTCTATTATCTTTTCTTAATCAGAAGTCCCAAATCATTGTTTAAATTGATAATTAATATATAGATGAAAGATGATGCTATTTTTTAAAAACCAGACTGTAATTTTAATAGTTTAGTGTAGTAATTACTTTATTACAAAAGATACAGCAATGTAAGATAATCAATATCCTTTTATTCTCAAAATGAAGCTAATTCACAACTTGGAACTTTTCTAAAGGTTAGTAGATTTAGACAATACAGTCAATATTTGAATGTGCAAGGTACTTTAATGTGTTATAAATTTGCATTTTATTACTATAAAGAAAATATAGAATAAATGTTAACCAGAGCTACTGGCATTCAAATATTTCAAACATAAAACTGTTAGAATAAACATACTTTATTTTCTACAGTTAAAAGCTTATTTTACCTTAAAAACATATCTACATTTAGCTGAAATTGTATCATTATCATGAATTAATATTGATAACTACAATGTTCTTTAACTATAGAAGATATTCTCAATATTAGAAAAATGTTATTTACAATGATCAGATGACCTTAATTGAAACAAAATAATAGTTTACCATGGACTTTATTATCATGGTAGAGATCATGAAAATAAAAGACAACTCAATACTATCCTCAAGGGGAGAAAAATGAGAGTATAATGCCTTGAAAAATACATTTTTCAAGGCACAACTGTTAAATGAGCTGAGTGTTTATATGTTATTCCAGTTGAGGTGGTATAAACCCAAATTAGAGTGTTACAACTTTAAAATATTAAATGTAATCTCCATGATAACCACAAAGAAATTAGCTACAGAATATGAATAGACCTGTAACCATTAAGAAGATTAAATCAGCCACTTGAAAAATCTGACAAAGAGAAGTCCTTGACCCAAGGGTTTCACTGGTGATTTCTACTAAACACTTAAAGAAGAAATAATACCAATCCTTCTCAAACTTTTTTAAAAAATTGAAGAGGAGGGAACACTTTCTAACTCAATCTGGGAGGTGAGCATTACCCTGATACCAAAGCCAGACAAAGACACTACAAGAAAATAAAACTATAGATCAATATCCCTTATGAACACTAATGCTAAAAATCCTCAAAAAATATTAGAAAACAGAGTTCAGCAGCATGTTAAAAGGATTATACACCATGAGCCAGTGGGATTTATTCCTGGAATGCAAGAATGTTTCAACATAAATAAAGTGATCAATGTAATACACTACATTAACAGAATGAAGGAACAAAAATTCACATGATCATATTAATAGATACATAGAAAGCATCTGACAAAATTAAATATTCTTTTGTGATAAAAACACTCAAAATCTAGGAAGATAAGGAAACTATCTTGACATCATAAAATGCCATATATAAAAAACCCAAAGCAAACATCATACTCCATGGTGGAAGATGGAAAGCTTTTCCTCTAAGTCTTAGTCTCAGATCAGGAACAAGACAAGGATGTCTGCTTTCACTTCTTTTATTCGTCGCAGTAATGGAAGTTCTAGCCAGAACAATTAAGTGAAAAAAATAAATAAAAAGCACCCAAATTAGGAAGAAAGGAGTAAAATTATCTCTGTTCACAGATGATATAATTCTATATGTAGAAACCCCTAAAGATTACATAAATAAACAAAATTAATAAATGAATTCAGCAAAATATCAGGAAACAAAGTCAACACAAAAAAAAAAAACAGCTGCATTACTGTACACTAAGGAGTAACAATCTGAACAGGAAATTAAGCCAACAAGTTCATTTACAATATCATAATAAATACTTAAGAATTAATTAACTGAGGTGAAAGACCTATATGATGAAAAATACAAAAACATTCCTGAAAGAAATTAAAGAATATAAATAAATGCAAAGACATCTCATGTTTATGAATTGGAAGACTTTATTGTTATGATGTCAATAATACCCAAATTGATCTACAGGTTTAATGTAATCCTAATGCAATTTTTTTTGCAGAAATAGAAAAACCCATTATAAAATTCATACAGAATCTCAAGGTACCACAAATAGCCAACACACTCCTGAAAAAGAATAAACAACACTGGAGGACATACACTTCATGATTTCAAAACTTACTACAAAACTACAGAAATCAAAACAGTATGGTACTGACATAAAGACAGATACATAGGCCAGTGGAATTGACTAGAGGGTACAGAAATAAATCTTCACATATACAGTCAAATAATTTTCAACAAGGGTACCAAGACCATTAAATGGGAGGACAGACAGTCTTTTCAACAAATGGTGCTGGGAAAACAGGATGCAAAAGAATGAAGTCATACCCTTACCTAATGCCACATATAAAAATTAACGTGAACCTATGTAATTCTTGCTAACAGATGTCACCCCAAAAAGTCTATCAATAAAAATGAATTTTAAAAAATAACAATAAAAAAATAAAAATTAATGCGAAATGGATCCATTACCTTTATGTAAGACCTAAAACTATAAAATTCTTAGAAGAAAACATAGGGAAAAAACTTCATAATGTTGGGTTTGGCAATGATTTTTTTGGACATGATACCAAAGGCACAAGCAACAAAAGAAAAAAAGAGAAAAATTAAAAATTAAAAATTTTTCTCCATCAAAAGAAACTATCAAGGATTTCCAGTTTCCACCTCCAAATGTAAGGCTTTGGAAACAACTACTTCTTCCTAACAATAAAAATAAAGCTGAACAGTGTTCACTTCGGCAGCACATATACTAAAAATGAAGCTGAGCAGACTGAAGAATCAACAACTCTTCTTGGATGTGTAAGAGATGGGAGGACACTGGGAAAACCACTGCCTCAATATTAAGGAAGCAGCCAGGAAAAACAAAATGTCACAGATTACTGGTACAGAGATTCAAGAGGCAGAAAGCACTGTGGAAAACAGTTTTGGAGTAGTAAATTCTGAATTGACAAATTGCTGGAGGCTCAGTGTGGATAAATCTGAGAGTTGAAAACTCCAGGTGGAAGCAGTCATGGGGGGTCCTCACAATATTTTGAGGTTTAACTCCAGGAGCTTGACCAGATTCCCGCAATAAATATCAGAGAAAAATCCCTTCTTACTTCAGGCAATGGGAGGGGAAATGAAACCATTTTTATAAATACTCTGAGCACTCTGTTCTCGTCAAGGCCTTCCCTTGGGGGAAACTAATTAGTGAGAAACTAAGAGTTTGGGTTAGTATCAGAGCCTAATGGACCTGAAGAAAGATAAATACCAAACTCCAAAAGGCTCTCACCTTCCACGATAGAAAAGAAAACACCCAATTGTGGTGCATTCTACCCATCCTGTCCCACCTTGTAGGGGAGAAAAAACTGAGAATCACTTGTGAAATTCACAATCAAAAGCATAGTCTCACTAAAAGACTGAGACTTAATCATAGGACTAAAGAATGTTTTCCTTCACCACCACATTTTTACAGACCTATTTATACCATTTACATTAGCTCAAAAAATGTACTTAGGTATAAATGTAACAAAAATGTACAGGACTTGTATTCTGAAAATTACACACCACTGGAAAAAAATCAAAGAACATCTAAATAAATGGAGAGACATATTGTGTTGTGAATTGGATGATTCAACATGTTATGGGGAGATTCAATTTTTCCTGAATTAATATGTACCAAAATTCTTACCAAAATTCCAGTTGGATTTTTCTGTAAATATAAATGAGATTATATGGAATGGCAATTAGAACCTAAGTAAAAAAACATGAAGAGACATTTCGCCAAAGAAGATGCTCAACTTCATTGGCTACTAGGGAAATGCCAATCAAAACCCAATGAGAACAGATGTCACCCCAATAAGTCTAACAATAAAAATGAATTTAAAAAAAAGCCAATGAGATACCACCTTACACTTATTAGAATGACTATTATCCACAAGACAAGGAATAACAAGTACTGGAGAGGGTGAGAAGGAAAAGGAAGCCTCACACACTGCTGGCGGGAATGCAAACTGATACAACTGCTATTGAGGACAGTGTGGATTTTCCTCAGAATGGAGTTACCATATGAACCAGCAATCCTCCTTCTGGTATCTACCAAAAAAATTTGAAAACTTTAGTCTGCAAAGACTTATGTACACCAATGTTTATCACAGCACTATTCAAGGTGGCCAAGTCACAGAAACAACCAAAGTGCCCTTTGATAGTTGACTGGATAAAGAAGCTGTGGAACATATACACAATGGAATATTACTCAGCTATAAGAAAAGATGAAATACTGCTATTTGCAACAAAATAGATGCACCTTGAGATAATCATGCTAGGTGAAATAAGCCAGACAGAAAAAAACAAGAACCACATGACTTCACTCATATGTGGACTATAAAACTGAAAGCAACAAAGAAACAAAAACTCATAGACACAGTCAATAGTTTAGTGGTTACCTGAGGGTAAGTGTGGAGAGGGTGGGAGAGGAGAGAGGGGGAGTCAAATACATGGTGATGAAAAAAGAACTGACTCTGGGTGGTGAACACATAATGAAGCACATAGACAATGCACTATACTAGAAGATTAAAGTAAAGGATTGGAAAATATATCATGCAAACAGTAACCCTACAAAAGCTAGATACTTATGTCAGACAAAATAGATTTCAAAACAAAAATGTTATAAGAGCTGAAGAGTAATATTTTATATTGATAAAAGTGTCACTCCATCTTGAAAGTAAAAAAATTATAAACAGATATCAACCTAACAAAAGAGACCTGAAATACATGAAACAAAGGCTAACAGAATTGAAGAGAAAAATAATTCAACAATAAACACAGACTTCAATACTCCACCATCAATAGTGTATAAAACAACTATGCAGAAGATCAACAAAGAAATAGAAGACTTAAACAGCAGGCTATACAAACTATATCTAACAGACTTGTACACAGAACTCCATCCAACAACAGTAGAATACACAATTTTCTCAAGTGCACATAGAACATTCTCCAGGTTATAGAGAATGCTAGTACCATATTTCTAAGCCTTAAAAAATTTAAAAGAATTGAACTCATGAAAGAAGGTAAACCTTTAATAGAAATTGGAAATTAATAACAGAAAGAAATTTGGAAATTGCCGAATGTGTAAAAATTAAACAGTATACTACAAATTAACCAATGGCTAAAAGAAGAAATCTCAAAAGAAATAAGAAATAGTTTGATATAAATAAAGATATAGAACAGCATAATGGGAGACAAGTGCTTAATGGGAAATTAATCGCTGTAGATGGCTATATTCAAAAAGAAGAATGATCACAAATCAACAAACTAAACTTTTGCCTTAAGATACTGAAGAAAAAAAAGAAAAGCAAACTAAACCCAAAACAATCAGATGGAAATAATAAGAATTAGAGTTGATACTGATAAATTAGAATATAGAAAAAGAGTAAACATCAATGAAACAAAAATGTTAGTTCTTTGAAAAGATGAATAGGTTTGACAAACCTTTAGCTAGATTGACCAAGAAAACAGACAGAAGAACCAAAAAAATCAGAAATGAAAGAGGAGACATTACTACTGATCTTACAGACATAAAAAGATAAGTGGGGGCGGGGATTCCCTTGTAACTAGGTCTAGTAACTAGGTTTATGTACCCTCACCATGGCAACCTGGGTTCGATCCCTGCTCAGGGAACCAACCAAAAATAAAAAATAAATAAAAATAAAAAAATATGGTTATATTCTGGACAACTATAGGCAAACAAATTAGGTAATGTAGATAAAATTTTAAAATTCCTAGAAAAACACAAATTACCAAAATTGTGGCAATTAGAAATTTAAAAATCTAAATAGACCTATATAACAAATGAAGAGATTGAATTAATAATAATAATAAACTTTCCATAAGGAAAAGCCCAGGACTACAGTCACTTAAAGAAGTATTAATACCAATTCTTCACAAACTCTTCCAAAGAACAAAAGAGGATGAGACATTTCTCAAGTCATTCTATGAGGCCACTGATACCACTAATATTTTTAAAAGATCATAAATCTGACAATGCACTGTAGAATTGGAACATATGTAATTATTGCTAACCAATGTCACCCCAATACATCTAACAATAAAAATAATTTTAAATTTAAAATTTTTAAAAATGATCATAAATCATGACTAGTGGTGATGAACCCCAATAATCCAAAGTTGTATTATCCTCTGAAAATCAATTAATTTAATACTTTATATAAGTAAAAGACAAGAACCATGTGATCATCCTGATAGTCATTTTTCTTTTTTCATGTTGGGATAGAATGTGAATTAAAGGAAAGGAGGAGGAGCATTGAAGGTAAGGAATCAATAAGAGTTGAAAAATGTCCTGGAAATGGAGAAAAGTTAAGGGAAGAATAAGAGAGCAGGGAAAGGAATATAATGGGGTTTTGTGGATCTATAAATGAGGAGGCAGTTCTAAATTTATCGTATTTTTAATTTGCTTTTGCTAAGAAATTATTTAGTAATGCAATTTTAAGTTGGAATACTCCTCATACCAATTAAATAAAGCATGCCATTAGGTAGTAGAAAAATTCTTCTAAGGTGTCTCAAAATGTACAATCTAATCCACATCAAATGTTCTCCAAGTAATCACTAATTCTAGCTTGTACCTGGTAAAATTGTGCCAGAGATATGAGCTTAAATTAGCATATGAAGTTCCTGTATTCTCCATTTTTTTTTTCTCTAGAATAGACATTCTACAAACAGAAGCATAAAAAAATAAAGACTTTCTTAGTTAATTAAATTATATTATAAATTCTCTCATGCTTACAAGGATGTAAATGTTGCCTAAAGATCTTCCTACGTTCATTAAATTTATCTTACCAGGACGACTTATTATTTGATAAAAACTAAGATCTTTAACATGAAGAAAGGTCTTCCCACATACCTTGCATTCATAGTTTCTCCTCTGTATGAATTATCTGAGGTTAAGTAATTTGATAGCCACTACTTAATGTCTCTCCACATATACTTTATTTATATGGTTTTTATCAGTATATTTCTCTTTTCCATGTTAGGATTTCTCCCTTGACTAATGGCATTCTCACATTCCCTACATTCATCATAATTCACACCAGTATAAATTCACCAACATATATTAAAGTTTTAATTATATCTAAAAGTGTTCCTACACTCCTTGCATCCAAAGAGCTTCTTAGCAGTATGAATACTCTATTCTCAAGTAACTTGATATATACTAATGATTTTCCCACTGTGATTGCATTCATAGGATTTTCTTCACCAATGTTAATGATCTGATGTTAAGTAAGTTGTCCACACAATAAATGCTTTATTTAATTTCTTATACTCATAAAGCTTCTCAGCAGTATGAATTCTCTAATAGTAAAGACTGAATTAAGTCTAAATATCTTCCCATATTCCTTATATTAATCAGGTATCTCACCAGTATAAATTCTCTGATATTGAGTAACTTGTCCACATACAATAAAAGCCTTCCCACATTCCTTACAATTTTAAAGATTATCATCTCTATGAATTCTCTGGCTTGAAGAAAGAACTCAATGAGGTCTAAAGTCCTTCCCACATTCTTTATAATCCTATGATTTCTCATCTGTATGAGTTCTCTGATGTTGATTAACTTATCCACACACACAGTAAAGGCTTGCCTTCATTTCTTACATTTATAAAATTTGTCACCAGTATGAATTCTCTGGTTTGAAGAAAGAACTCAATCAGATCTAAAGACCTTTCTGCACTCTTTATATTCCTATGAGATTTCACATGTATGAATGCTCTTATATGGATAAATTTTCCACATACAATGAAGGCAGTATTGCATTTCTAATATTCATAAAGTACTTCACCAGTATGAATTCTCTAATATATACTAAGAACTGAATTAAGTTTAAACATTCTTCCACATTTCTTACATTATAAATTCAGTATAAATTCTCAATGTTAAGTAATTTACCCATGCACATTAAAAGCTTTCCTACATCAGTATAAATTCTCAATGTTAAGGTTTCTCATAAGTATGAATTCTCAATGGTAAGTAACTTGTGTACACACAATAAAAGCTTTTCTACATTACTAATATTCATAAAGTTTGTCATCATTTTGAATTCTCTGGTTTACAGAAAGAACTCAATTAGTTCAAAAAACATTCTTACATTTCTTATATTCACAGGATTTTTCACCAGTATGAGTTTTCTAGTGTTCACTAAATTATACACACAGATAATGACTTTCTCATATTCTTAACATTCACAAAATGTCTCAACAGTATGAATTCTCTATGGTGTTGTCAGGACTGAATTAAATTTAAACATCTTTTCATGTTCCTTGTATTTTCATATTCATTGTGTTTTTCACCAGTATGAGTTCTCTAATGTTGAGTAAATTAATATACATTACTGAAGGTCATTCCACATTCTTTATGATCACACTATTTTTAGAGTAAATTGTCTCTCAATTTTAAAAAAAGATTGGATTTACAATATTGCTCATACAGAATTTTTATTATAAATTATGTGTTATAAAATAAGAGAATGTCTATAAGTGGTCCTTTTTCTATATAATAATTTGGGTGAAAAATTCCTTTGAGATATTGGATACTTCTCAAGCATGCTATCACACTCTCAGTCTTTTTTAAAAATAGAGGCCTTAATGTCAAGTGTATTAATTATTAATCTGATTCCCTAATTTCTAGATTACATATTTAGTGTCCACTCTCCTTAAGTCTGAGTGCAAAGGCTGTTGTGACAATAGGAGAAACTTCAGAACTAGACTGCTATATCTTTAATAGCATTCTCAGAGGAACTAGTTTTACTACTAAGCTAGTTTTGTGCAGCTTACTACTTACAACTTTCCAATAATCTTGTAAGCATACAATTTCCCATATGAATATCCTCCCAGCTAAAAATACCTATAATTGTTAGATTCTGGCCCTGAACACTGACTAGTTTGACTACATAAATAAACAAAAAGATAAAAATCAAATAATGCAGAAATTTGTACTGATTTCCTAGGGCTGCTGTAACAAATTACCACAAACTTGATAGCCTCAAACAAAAGAAATTTATTCTCTCACAGTTGTAAAGGCCTCACTATGATATCAAGGTGTTAGCAATACTTCACTCCCTCCAAAGACTCTAGGAGAGAATCCCTTTCTTACCTCTTTCAGCTTCTGGTGGCTGTCAGCATTCCTTGTGGCTGTATTACTCTAATCTCTCCCTTTATCTTCACATGGTTGTCTCCTCTTTGTGTTTTCTTCTGTCTCTGTAAGGACACTTGATACTGGATTTAGGATCCACCTGGGTAACCTAGGATGTTCTCATCTTAAAATCATTAATACAATTACACCTGCAAAGACTCTTTTTCAAAATAAGTTAACATTCAGAAGGTCCAAGTATTAGGATTAATATATCTTTTGGGGGGGGCCACTATTTGACCCACTATAGCATTCAATGAAGTTCAATATATAATTCTGATTTTTAAAACTCTTAGGAAAATTTCTTTACTTGCAAAAATACATATTAAAAATCTACAGTAGAAATTATACTTGATATAGAAATTTTACATGCATTTTCTTTAAGATTTAGAAAAATATAAGGATGCTAGTGATCACCTCTACTGTTTAACATGGTACTGAAGGTCCTGGCCATATTACTCTGAAGAAAAAAATGATACAAAAAATAGATAAAACTATCACTTTTTACTATTGATGTAATAATCTATCTAGAAAAACTAATGTAAATAAAATACAAACTAACAACTAATAAGATATATCAACAAAATTTTGTAATAAATATCAACTTTAAAATATTAATAGTATTTCTACATTATGAATAAGTAGAAAACATTAAAAATATATCATTCACAATATCAAAAAAAGCTATAAAGCACTTAGGAATTAACTAAGAATAATTAACATCTCAGTTAAAAAAATATAATACACTTTTATAATGTACAGAGATTATAAATAGAGAAACAGTCTGTGCTTAGATGCCATTCATTAATCTAAAATACAATACCCTCAAATTAATCCATAAATTAAAAATTATTCACATCAAAATTCCAGTTGAGGGAGTTCCCTGATGGTGTAGTGGCTTAAGGCTTTGGCTGTCAGCGCTGCGGCCTGGGTTTGTTTCCCAGTCAGGGAGCTACCCACATACTAAAAAGCAAAAAAAAAAAAAAAAAAAAAAAAAAAAAAAAAAAAAAAAAAAAAAAAAAAAAAAAAAAAAAAAAAAAAAAAAAAAAAAAAAAAAAAAAAAAAAAAAAAAAAAAAAAAAAAAAAAAAAAAAAAAAAAAAAAATCCAGCTGAATTTTTAAGCCAACTAGATAATCTTAATCTAAAATTTAACAGAAAAATAAATATCAATGAACTTTAAATCAACACAGTAAATAGAAATTGGCTTACATAACTATGGAAGATGCAAAGTCCCAAAATCTGCTGTCTGAAGGCCTGAGAACCAGGAGAGCTGATGATGGTGTGAGTTCCAATCTCACTCTGAAAGCAGAAGAAAATTAATATCCCCACATCTATGACCTTCAGGCAGAGAGAGTGAATTTTCTCTTGCTCAGCCTTTTGTTTCACGCAGACCTTCAACAGATTGGATAAGGCCCACCCAAACTGGGGAACGCAATCGGCTCTACTCAGTCTACAAATTCAATGCTAATCTCACCCAAAAACCCTCTCACAGACACACCTAGAATAATCTTTAACCAAATACCTGGACACTTCATGGCCCAGGCAAATTAACACATAAAATTAACGATCACAGTATGTCTTTGTTCTTAACAGAGGTAGATGAAAAATTGCATGTGAGTGTTATGTCTTTAACTAACCATAAAATGATTTAACATTTGTAAAACTCATGTAACATTGTAAAATGTATTTAATATTTAATCTCTTTTTATAGATATATAGGTATAAATATATATGAGTATGTATATATATATATATCCATGTGTATTTACATATAATATAGCCAGTGTTAACAATTAGTGAACCTTAAGTAAAGGATATATAAATGTTCATTGTCTTATTCTTGCAAGTTTTCTGTAGATTTGACATTTTTCAGTGGTTGAAAAAATATTGAGAATCTGACTTTTATTTTCCCCATTGCTACCACTCTAGTCAAAGTCAACAAAATCTCTTATTGGGATTACTGAAATAGCCTCTTATTATATCTTCCTGCTTTTACTATTTCCTCCCTACATTATATTTTCAACATGCAGCCAGATTGACTTTAGCCATTATCACTCCTGTCCTGAAAAGATAAGTTCTAGCATCCTGTTTCACTCAGAGTATAAGGCAAAACTTTACCATAACAAAACCTAAATTGTCTGGTTCTTTTATTACCACTCTGACCTCATCTCTTGCTGCTCTCCTGATTATTCTTTCTCTGCTTCAAACACACCAACCTCTGTACTGTTCCTTGAACACACCAAGCACACATCTTCCTTAGGGCTTTTGCTCTAAGTTTTCCCTCTGCCTGGAATGTATTATCCCCCAGAAAATCACTTAGCTAACTCTCACCTACTTCAAGTCTTTAATTAAGTTTAACTTCCTATTGAGGCCTATTATGATTATCCTTTTTGGTCATTTAACATTGTAATGTGTACCTCCCATCCATCACAGATTCTTGATCCTTTTCATCTGTTCTACCCTTTCTTTGTGCTAAAGCATACACTATTGTCTTCACCTTATTAAATGTAATTCACTTGTTATTTTCTTATTTATTGTTTGCCTCTCCTCAAAATATTTGTTCCTTAAACATTAGACTTTTTGTCTATTTTGTTCAGTGATATATACCCATTGCCTAGAAAAGTGCTAAGTGCATAATAGATGCTCAATACATATCTCTTGGTAAGACAAATTATTACAATAATACTTATATATTAGTTTTGGCCTGAGATTTAAAAGAAAGTGAGACAAAAATGACTCAACTGTTTATTGCTTCAGCAATGAAGACAATAGAATTGCCTTCAATTCAAATAGTAAAGACTATGAGAATAGATTTGTGGGAGAAAAATCAAGTGTGTGATCCAGATATATTAAGTTATAGATGTATATCAGTCATTCCTAGTGGAATTGTCTAGTATGCATTTGGATATATGAGTCTGCACTTTGAGAGAGATATATAGACTGCAGTAATAAATTTGGGAATTGTTGTCATATAAATGCTATTTAAAATTATGAGACTCAATGAAACTGCCAAAAGACTGAGTGTAAAGTAGAGAATAGGGCTAACAACTGGGTCTTTGAACACATAATAATGAAGGATTTTGCTCAATGAAGAAACCATGGTAAAGTGAACAGATAACAATTAAGAATATAATTGCAGGAAGTTGTCTGGTGGTGTAGTGGCTAAGGCTTCGGCACTGTCAATGCTGTGGCCTGGATTCGATTCCCAGCCAGGGAATTACCCACATATAAAATAAAATAAAATAAAATAAAAGAATATAGCTGCAATGTCTAAAAAAACAAGCAATTAATATCTGGAAAATAAAGGAAAGCAACCACAAAAAACAGGAATGACAGGAGCAATACAGTCAACTGACCAAAATGGAAAATCAAAAGAAAGATGTAATATAAAACACAATCTTCCCAAGTTAATCCTTATTATTATTTCTTAATCACAAATATGAAAATTGAAAGAAAATGATATAATACTTTACATCTATCAGAATGTCAAAAATATGAAAGTTAGTAATTCCATTGTGGGAAAGAATGAGGAGATAAAAAATAAAACCAATGCATTGCTGTTAGGAGTGTAGTCTAATGCAGCCATTCTGAAGACCAACTGGAGCTACTTAATCAAATTAAGTAGAATACTCTATAAACCACCAGTTTTATTCCCGTATTGTATCCAAAAGAATTCCTCATACAGGTGCATACAGGGATACAAGTGTCAGGATGTTAATTTCTGCATTTTGACAAAAAATTATTCTCAAAATGTTAAAAACCTAATTCTCATACAAATAGATAGTGAGCTGGTTGATTTTATTTAACTCATGAATAATGGAACCAGCAAGATAACAAAGTTGGCCATAATATGATAAATGTAAATTTTATAATCAAAGGATGGGAAAAATGCTAAAATGAGATTGCTAAATTAAATTCCAAGTTAATGTCCATTAGGACAACAAAATTTTGGTGGTTAATTGCTCCACTTAACAGATAAAAAATTATTACATAATAATTAGGTTTGCATAAAGGCACAATGCAATATACACTCGTAGATTATGTATTATAGAATTATACATTTGAAACATAATTTTACTAACCAATGACACCCCCAAGATAAAAAGTAAGTATAAATACTATTTGTAAGAAACTAACATCATCTCAGCCTTCAGATCATTTGGATGTTTTTGTAAACAATTCCAGGAGTCAATAAAATATAATCAAATACACTAAAAAATAATAATAATAATTAGGTTTGCAAAACTGAAAAAATTCTGGCCCCTAATCAGCAGTGCAAACTAAGTTATATCCCTGTCTAAATTCAGATGATCCTTAGGGACACTTGTAGAAAATGCTTTACAATTATTTTGAAAGAGCATGCAGTTATCTTTTTGCTTCATTTCCATGTTTTGGATACTTTTTCTTAATCCCTCCACATGATTATGAATAATTCCAAAATATTATTCTTTGTCATTTAAAGACTGTCTTATGCTGGTTTTGTTGTGGTGATGGATTGACTAAGTTCATAGATGAAACCAAGGGCATTCACTAACACACATAAGCCTTTTTCTATGGTCAGTAAATCTAGGGCCATACAGCAATGAGCAACTACGAAGACCACAGAATTAACAACTATTATTAATATGTAAGGAATCTAAGATTGCATTTTCAATAACATCTGTCTTTCAAAGATGTTTGTCATTATTCTTGTTTGCTTATTTATTCCAATGTTAGAAAACCAAAATCAATATATTCATCCCAGTCAAGTTTTATCTTCAGCAGCAGTAAATGAGAGTGAAATTTTTTTTCCTCTAGGTTTCCAAAATTTGCTAGAATTCCTGGCCTGTCAATAAGTAGTATTTCTTATTCTTTGTAAGATTAGGATCCAAAAGCTCAATAGAATAGACATCAGACTAGATTCTTAGATGACCATCTTAGGCATTGATTCCACATATGAAATACAACTCAAGTTTCTTGATTATGGAATTGTCAACCTAATAAAATTAAATATGTTCTCAAATATGAACTTTGTCTTGGTTGTACAAATTATTTTTCAAATTATTGGAAATTTTTTATTTGTTCAACTTTTTAAAATTATACTGTTTTTTTCTAAGACAGATTCTGACTGGTACTATCACATAAAAATCAAAAGGAAGTTCTAGTTCCAGGGAAAATGGAGTAACCACACTCCACCCCACGTTATTGCATTCTCTCACTGAGTACAATTATATAATAAATGTTAGACAGAATGCATGGAGTAGCTATCTGAGGTCTCTGAAAAGTTAATACAACAGTCAGATTTGTGAAGAAGACAAAAATTTAAAGTTCCACTAAACAAGCACTATATTTCTCCTCTGACATTGCCCAACCTGGACTCACAAGCAGCCTGAAAGTCAGAAGTGCACACCAGCTGCAGAGTTCCAATAGAATCTTTCTTTTTTGTCTTATAACCAGAAAGAAGAGTATTAGAGCTCAGAGGTAGTGAAAGCATTGTCTCTCTTTTTTTGTTCTTCCATTACTTCTTTCTTGTCCAATCCCTGGGTACCAGGCAGGTACATAAAACTCTGAGGAAGGAGAATCCTTCTCTCAGACCAGAGAATCTGTAGTCCTAAAGACATTGAGAAAATCCTTGTTGCTTTTAAAATATACTTCTGTCATCTGTCTACGTGGTCCTGAATGCAGACACCATCATGGGAAGTTTGTAGCAGAGAAGGGAAACTGAAGCCTCAGTTTTCAGACAGAAGGGCCAGAAATATAGGCCCCAGAGAGTCTTGGGGAACAATGGATATCAGAGATTGAACCCATAAACTTGTATACAAACTCATGAACTCATCTCCAAGATGTGTGGATCTCACTCTAAACAGCATGCCACAGGCATTAAGAGCTGAGATGCATGAGTATATCACTGCCCAAGTTCAAGACTGACTACTGGATGACACATCTGCAGGCCTGCTGCAAACACTGTATTTTGCCAAGTATGCTTTGCTCCCATGTATAATGTGCACCCACATTTTTTACCTAAACTTTTAGGGAGAAAATCTTTCATTTTAATTTTTTAATTCAAATTTTTATTTTTTATATTTAGGTTGCTTTTTGTATTATAAAGAAATTTTAACATTTATTTTTAACATATGGTACAAGAAATTTTATGTAACAAATAACTACAAAGCACAAGAACAGATAAAAGGTAGAAGAAATTTTATGTACAAAAATTTTTATATAAAAAATGATTATCATATTCCAAGGTATTATTCTGCATATTGATATTGTTATTGATTTCTAGACTTACATTTTTAACTCATAAACATAAATAAAATAATTAAAAACATTTATAAAGATACAGAATTAGTACTACCCATGTATAATGCACATCCTTATGTTTCCCTCACAAATTTGGGCAAAAATGTGTGCATTATATACAGCAAAATACAGTACTAGTATTGCAATCACTTTGAAAATAAAATTGACTTTAGAACCAAAACCAACAGAAGGCAGGTTAAAACTTGAGGCCTAAACCTAACCTGATCAATTGCCTACCAAAACAAAACAAAACAAAAATCCACAACATTCTCCTTATGATATAAACAAGACTAAGAATCTCATAACATAATGTTCAAAGTGTCAAGGATAGAATCCAACATTATATGGCAGATGAAAAACCCAGAAACTCTCAAATCACAAGGGAAAATTCAATCAACCAACACCAATTCCAAGATGACTCAGATGTTGGATTTACCAGACAAAGATATTAAAGCAGAAATTGTAACTGTGCTGTGGGAATTAAGGGTGAACAATTTTGTAATGAATGAAAAACTTCAGCAACAAAATAGAACATATAAAGAAAAACCAAATGCAAATATTTTTACTGAAATACAATAATACACTGGGTGGCTCAATAACAGAATGGATATGACAGAGAAAAAAGACAGTGATCTTGAAGGTAGACCAAGAGAAATAATCCAATCTAAACAAAAATTTAAAATGGTTAATAAAAAGAAACAAAATTTTAGAGACCTGAAGGGTAATACCAAAAGGTCTATTTGTGTCATCATTGTCTCAGAAGAAGAGGAGAAAAAGCATAGAGTAGAAAAATACTTGAGGAATTCATAGCTGAACACTTCTCAATTTTAACAAAAGACAAACGTAGGAAAATAAGAGGCTTATTAAACCCCAAACAAGATAAAATTAAAGAAATGCAAGATATAATTAAAGAAATGCATTCCCAGACATATTATTACCAAACTGCTGAAAACTAAGGACAAACAAAAACAAAAAACCTGAAAGCAATCAGAGAAAACAATACATTTTATATAGGAGAACAACTATTCAAATGACTATGTATTTCTCATCAGAAACAATAGAGGCCAGGAGAAATGGAACATTTTTAAAGCACTGTAAGAAAAGAACTATCAATCCAGAATTCAGTAACCAGCAAAAATATTCTTCAGGAAGGAAAGTAAAATAAAGATATTATCAGATTAAGAAAAACTAAGAGAATTCATTTCCAGCAGACCTGCTCTAAAAGAAATGCTGAAGAAATTTCTTCAAATGAAAGGAAATTAGGCCAGAGAGAAATTTGGAACATCAGAAATGAAGTAAGACTAAAAGAAGTGGTAACTATCTGGGAACATATAATAGGCTATTTTTCCACTGAAGTTCCATAGACTGCACAATAACTGAGAGCATGAATTCATTTTTCTGCCTCTATTTTTAGAATATTTAAATTTAAATTACATCTGCTTGTTGAAAATAAAAAAGATATACAGGAATATATAGAGCAAAATGTTATCATGTCTCAATTTCCACTTCCTTCTCCAGAGTTAACCACTGTTAAGATTAGCCTTTCTCCCTTTAGAAATGTTTTTAATCTGGCTACATACATAAGTAGGTAAGTGTATAACTACATTATACAATATTATGATTGTCTTCTTAGTCTCTTGGTTGGTTTGTAGTATATTTAGAGAAGTTTTCACTTACTAGTAGTACTTGCAAATCTCTTCATGTCACTATAGTCTTGTGTTTTCATGATTGCGTTATAATCCACACTGTAAGTCTAACACAAGTTACTTGATGAACTGTTATGTTGTGTCCAGTCTTTTACTTTTCAAAAAAAAGTTGCAATGAACATTATTATACATATTTGTGCATGTGTGCCAGTATGATTTTAGGATAGATGCTTAGGAGTGGAACTACTGGAAAAGGAGTTTGCAGATTTAAATTTTTTGATATGCCAAAATACCCTCCAGGGTATTCCCTGGTGGTGTAAGTGGCTAGGCTTCGGCACTTTTAACACCACAGCCTGGGTTCAATTCCCAGCCAGGGAACCCCCTCCCCGCAAAAATACCCAGCAAATGAACTTACAATCAATCTATTTAAGTTTTCACCAGATGGGCAAAAAAATGAGATATTATTATTTATGATTTTCTAATTATAGTGATGTTGAAGATTTTTTATATACTCATTGTCAATTATAATTGCCCTATGAATTTGGTACCTAGTCAACAATTATTTATTGAACACCCCCTGTTTTCCAACCATTCTTTTAGTCCCTGGGTATATAGAAATGAACAAAACAGACATAAATCCATGCTGGCTTTATTACATTCTAGAATCTATATCCATTGTCCATTTTCTGCAGACTGCTTGTTTTTAATCTAATTTATTTCCAGGAAGTGTTAATATATACTTATAAATTCTTCATATTTAGAGACATTGTCCAAAGTAATTAAAATATTATGTATATAGTCAAAGGAACCCAAAAATATTGTGGGCTAATGTAGAAATTTTCCTGAATTTTTACTGGACTTCACCATATAATAAATCTCATTCCAACCAAGACCATATAAGGTACAGGATCACCTTCTGCCATTGAGATATTACCTTGGAAAATCTGAGGAGCTCATGCCTTTCCATGCTGTGTATATTCAATATGCCCTTTCTGAAGGATACTGAAGGAAAGCTAAGTCTTTGTGATTGCCCTGAACCTCCAAGTCTTGAGTTTCTCGAATGGCTCATAATCAAGAATGGACACTCTACCCTCTCACCTGCTCCTCAACGAACAATTCCCAAGGCCATTAGGAGAGATTAGGATACATGTATTTTTGAAAGGAGAAACAGAGTCCATGTAATTTGTAGTCATCAATAAATTATAAACAAGGTTGGGTCCTCCCGATTTGCAGAGTAGTCTGAGAGGTATAGGGGCCTCACAGAATCTTTTTGAATCTGCCTGGCTTGTGGCAACAGTGACCTGAGGGAAGTCCCTGGTGGATAGAGAGTATCTTGCTACTCTAAGTGTGGTTCTCAGACCAACCAACTTTGGCTTTACTAGGGAGCTTGTTACAAATGCAGAACCTTGAATCTACCCAGATTTACTTAATATGAATTTGCGTTTTAACAAGATTCTCAGGTGAATGATTTGTTCATTTAAGTTCAAAAAGTACATGTATAATGATAAACAGCAAAGACTCTTGAGCCAGCTTGGCTCTGCCATTCACTTGCTTGTTTAACCCTGGGCAATTTTGTTTTCTGTGTCTCAATTTCCCCTTCAACAAAATGGGACTAATAATACTACACATATACTATAGGTTTGTTATTTCAGTTAATAACATGTATTCAGAACAATGTCTGACACTTAATAAGCCCTATAATTATTAAGTTTTGTTAACAGTAACTGTTTCCAGGGCTCTGCCAACCTGACTCCTTTCATTCAACAAACCTTCCTGAGCTTTGCCTAGACAAGTTTGTCCAACTTGTGGCCTGTGGGCTACATGTAGCCCAGGACAGCTTTGAACGCGATCCAACACAAACTTTCTTAAACTTTCTTAAACTTTCTTAAAACATTACAAAAATTATGCACAGTCCTTTTTTTTTTTTTTAACTTATCAGCTATTGTTAGTGTTAGTGTATTTTACGTGTGGCCTGAAATAATTCTTCTTCTTCCAATGTGCCCCAGGGAAGCCAAAAGATTGGACACCCCTGCTAGAGGGATCTAGAGTAGCCATAAATACCAGAGAGTCAGTCTCATCCCAGTGTATCAGAGAGACTTCTACAGCCCTAGACTCGAAACCTCCCACATCAGTTTCTTCCCCTAAAAGGTTTCTGCCTTACTTCTTTGGGTAAGTACTATGCAGAAATCTCTGCCTTTCAGACCCACCTCATATTCACCCATAATGTTACTCTAGGTCCTCTAAGAAGCAAACATCAAGACAGAAATGAACCTGCTAGCATTTTTAGAGAAAATGTCTATAAAAAAAAAGAATAAAGAGCCAGGAAAGTCTGGGAGGAAAGCTGTGAGAACACAATGCAACTCTGACCCCAGTGAAAGAGAGAGAAGGAAGGTTGGGTGGAAACATCCAATATTCCCCAGCTGTCTAAGGAAGGTTCATCAGGGTGGTGAGGGATCCTCAAACCAAAGTTGGCCACAGAGGAGCCCGTGTTTCCCAGGGGTGGACTTTAACATCCTTGCTCAATCATTGGCTGGTGGGAAGCATGGATTCTCCCTGAAAACTTGGTGATGGATTTCAAAGCACAGGAGCTGGAGCGCTTGGTCAATTGCTCTCTTTGTATTTGGAGATCCAAGTTCAAATTCTCATGGTAGCCACAACCTCCAACCCATTCTCTTAGAGGAGAGAGTAAAAATGTCCCCCAGGTTTGAACTGTTAGATAAGACAAGGGTCTCAAGGTCTGGGTGGTTTTTACTAAGTGCTATTTTTCCTAATATGAAAATGTAGCACAGTATTTTGCAGATATGGCTGCAACTGGGTGAGCTTGACCAGAACCCAACAGGGTAAGTTTAGCTAACTGCAAAGAAGAAATCAACATGTAATTAACCAAATAGTGTATAAGAGATCTGCAGGAAAAAATCCAACCATAAATGCTTCTATTTTTCATATTACATGGCTGGATACTTCCCAGACAGCCCTCGTATAAGCAATGGCTAAGGCTCCCTTTGGAGAGACAGAGCTTTAGGTATGAATCCCTTGTCTCAATTACTTGATGCAAGAAAATAATAACAACTATGTCTAGTTCATGAATAGAACACCCCAAATGGTTAACCCTTTGAATTGTGTAACAGAACCACCTCAAGAAAAAGTTTCATATTCCTATAATCAGGTTTTTCAAAGGAAGTGGCTAAGACTGAGCCAAAAATTCCTGTGATTCTAGTCTCTAATAAAGGAGTAAGGGGTGGCAGTAAAGAAATAAGAGATGCATCACTGCCCTGGCCATTCATAGACCCAGCAATAAGGTTCTCATTGAAATTTAGAGAAATTTCAGCAGTGGCACTCTATTCTTTCAGTATCCTATTTCAATGTCTATATTGTGCCAAGCAAAGTGATGGGTTCCAGGGAATTGCAGAAAGTATTATAAAAGCAAATAGACACACATACTGCAGATCCCTCTTTAAACTTTTCTAGGTCATATAAAAAAGTCAAATTCCAAATTCTTTATTTGAAACAAGTATTAAAAGATAGGATAAAAGCACAACAAAGAGATTTCTGATTTCTGCCCTGACATCTACAGAGCTTGGAATCCATTGCTACCATCCTAATGACAAGAATACAGCTAAACAAACCAAACTCCAGCTTTTTTTAGATCTCTCAGAGAATTGAGGTCACAGAGCAAGCTGTTTGTCCAAAAACTGATGAGAGAGGTAGATACAGAGAATCCCAGCTTATGTGGAGCAGAAGCCCCCTGCTGGAGCCAGTAGCTGTAGGAACATTTAAATTTGTTTGAGAAATTACTGGAGGCTCCATGTGCACTAAGTTGAGAGTTTAAAACTCTGGAATCTCAGTCTTAAGGGAACCCCCACACTTTCCTAAGTTTTACCTCCAGGGAAATCCCACCATGTTGGCAATTATTGAGGAGGGTAAGTCACCATTTAGAAACACACCCAGAGGATTCTGCTCTCTTTAACAAAGGTCTTCCCTTAAAAGAAATTATTTTGCCAGAACCTAACCAATGTGGGGGAAGAAAAATACCCAACTCCAGTTCCTTCTAGCCTTTGATATGGGGGAAAGAAAATGCCCAAATCCAGTTCCTCTAACATTCTTGTCTCACCTAAGAGTGGGGAAGTGATGTCACCAAGATGGCAGAGTAGAAGACCTCAGCCTCCATCTCTCCAGAAAACTCAACAATTAGACAGCTACCTATGTACAAAAATAGCTCTGGAAGAACTCTGGAATCCATTTAAGAAACTTCATCAACAGAGAAGAACAGAAATACTTAAGAATAACCAGGGGGTTCCCTGGTGGTGTAGTGGCTAGGCTTCTGTGCTCGCAACACCATGGACTGAATTTGATTCCCAGTCAGGGAACCACAAACACACACACACACACACACACACACACACACAAAGAGAAGGAAGAACAGCT
Source organism: Lyroderma lyra (assembly GCA_004026885.1). Taxonomy (NCBI): domain Eukaryota; kingdom Metazoa; phylum Chordata; class Mammalia; order Chiroptera; family Megadermatidae; genus Lyroderma; species Lyroderma lyra. The sequence goes on from PVJL010002303.1 coordinate 22,803, forward strand.
TCATTTTACCTGCATCATCCCATTCCCCCTATTAAGATTGTTCAGCAGCAAGAGGAAACTCCCCAGCTAGAAAGAGTTTCCCTCACTAGGAAATGAAGAGCAGAGTGAGTGACCAGCCTCACAGACTTTTGGACACTGCATGAAAGAATCACTTCAGTTTCACCCCACCCAGACACCAATAAAGCTGAGATGTATAGATGGCTCAGAACAAGGAAGAAAAGCAGGGTCTCCCAATATCAGCCATTCAGCAGGAGAGACCATGGTTCCCACTGAACTGCTCAAGCATCTTTCACCACTGAAGAAACCAATAGCCACCACAGCTACCACAGACATCCATAAAAATGGAAATCCTGCCATGTCTAACAACATGGACAGACCTTGAGGGCATTGTGCTAAGTGAAATAAGCCAGACAGAGAAAGACAAATACTGCATAACCTCTCTCATATGTGGAATCTAAAAACATCAAAGTCACAGAAACAGAGAGTAGATTGGTGGTTGCCAGGGGCTGAGGGGTAGGGAAAGAGGGGAGATGTTGGTCAAAGGGCACAAACTCAGTTATAAGATAAGTAAGTTCTGGGGATCCAATGTATAGTAAGGTGACTATAGTTAACAATACTGTATTGTATACTTGAAAGTTGCTATGACAATACAGCTTTAATGTTCTCACCACAACAATCTCTCAGACCACAATGGAATTAAACAAAAATTGGAAACAGAAAGACAGCTAGAAAATCCCAAAATATGTGGATATTAAACAACAGACCTCTAAATAACATATGGGTCAAAAAAGGAGTCACAAAAGAAATTTTAAAACACTTGGAACAAAAAAAAAATATTACATAACAAAATTTGTGGGAAGGCAGCAAAAGCAGCACTTAGAGGATAATTTATAGCATTAAATATATATGTTAGAAAAGAAAAAAGATCTAGAATCAATCATCTACACTTCTACATTAGGAAACTAGAAAAAAGAAGAGTAAATTAAATCCAAAGTAAGCAAAAGATAAAATTAGAGTAAAAGTCAATAAAATTGTAAATAGAAAAGCAATAGATAAAATCAATGAAACCAAAACTTGATTCCTCAAAAGTATAAATTAAGTTAATAAACCTCTACCCAAGATAACCAAGAAAAGAAAAGAGAAGACATAAATTACTAATATTTGAAATGAAAGAAGCACCACCACTACTGATCCTGGCCATTAAAAGGATAATAAAAGAATATTATGAACAACTCTATACCCACAAATTTGATAACTTAGGTGAAATAGTCCAATTTCTTGAGATATACAATCTGCCAAAACTCATATAAAGAGAAACAGATCATATAGATAAGTCTATATTTATTAAAGAAATTGATCAACAATTAATAACATTCCAAAATGGAAAGCACAAGACTCAAATGGTTTGAAATTCTACCAAACAATTAAAGAGAAAATTATGCCAATTCCGTAAATCTCTTCTAAAAAAATGGAAACAGAAGGAACATTTCCTAACTAATTTTATAAGGCCAGCATTACCCTTATACCAAAATCAGATAAAGATATTATAAGAAAGGAAAATTACAGATCGGTATCTTTCATGAACATAGATGCAAAAACTTAAACAAAATATTAGCAAATCAAATGTAACAATATGTAAAGGAATTATACACCATGACCCAATGGGATTTATTCCAGGTATGCAAGGGTGATCCAACATTTGAAAATCAATTAATGTAATCCATCACATCAATAGACTAAAGAATGAAAATCATATGATCATACCAAAAGTTGCAGAAAAAGAAGCATTTGACAAAATCCAAAGTCCATTAATGATTAAAATTAAAAATCTCTTAGCAAACTAGGAATAGAGAGAAACTTAAGGAAGTTCTGAACTTCATAAACAACATCTGCAAAAAGCATACAGCTAACATACTTAATGGTGAGAAACTCGATGCTTTTTCCTTAAGATTAGGTACAAGACAAGGGTGTTTCCTCCCACTGCTACTATTCAAAATCATAGTCCTACTAATGCATTAAGATAAGGAAAGAAAACAAAACATGTACATATTAGAAAGAAGAAATAGAACTGTCTATGTTTGTAGATGATATGATTAATTGTCTATGTAGAAAATCCCAAGGAATCAACCAAAAAAAAAAAAAAAAAAAAAAAAAAAAAAAAAAAAAAAAAAAAAAAAAAAAAAAAAAAAAAAAAAAAAAAAAAAAAAAAAAAAAAAAAAAAAAAAAAAAAAAAAAAAAAAAAAAAAAAAAAGCTTCTGGAACTAATAAGCAATGATAGCAAAGTGAATGCAGGAATCAAAGTTAATATACAAAAGTCAATTGTTTTCCTATATACCAGCAATGAACAAATGGAATTTGAAATTTAAAACATAATATCATTTATATTAGTATCAAAATAACTGAAATACTTAGGTATGAAGTCTCTATATGAGAAAAACTACAAAACTCTGATGAAAAAATCAAAGAAGATCTAAATAAATGGAGAGATATTTTATGTTCATTGATAGGAAAATTCAATATTGTTAAGATGTCAGTTCTTCCCCACATAATCCATAGATTCAATGCAATCCCAATCAAAATCTCAGCATGTTATTTCATGGATATTGACAAACTGATTCTAAAGTTTATATGGAGAGGCAAAAGACCCAGAATAGTCAACACAATATTGAAAGAGAAGAACAAAGTCAGAGGACTGACACTGTCTGATTTTGAGACTTAGTATAAAGCTACAGTAATCACGACAGTGTGGTATCAGGGAGCTACCACCTCATATCTGTTAAAATGGCTATTATCACTATAACAAGTGTTGGAGAGGATATAAGAAAAGAGAACCCTTGTATACTGCTGGTGGGAATGTAAACTTATGCAGCTTCTATGGAAAATAATATGGAGGTTCCTTAAAACATTAAGAATAGAGCTATCATATGACCAAGGAATCTTTCTTCTGGGTATCTACCTGAAAATTTTGTAACATTTATTCATAAAAATATATGTACCCCTATGTTCATTGCAGCATTATTCACAATAGCCAAGACATGGAAGCAACCTAAGCATCCCTCAACAGATGATTGGATAAAGAAGATGTGATACATACATACAATGGAATACTCAGCCATAAAAAGATGAAATAATGTCATTTGTGACAACCTGAATGGATCTTGAGCATATCATGCTAAGTGAAATGAGTCATACAGAAAAGGGCAACAACTACATGATTTCACTCATGTGTGGTATATAAAACAAAAAGTAACAAATGAACAAACAAAATGAATTCATAGACACTGACAACAGTATGGTGGGTGGTTAGCAGAGAAGGAGGGTCAGGGGAGGATGAAGAGGATAAAGGGGGTCAAATATATGGTGACAGAAGGAGACTAGACTTTGGGTGGTAAACACACAATAGAATATAAAAATGTTGTATTATGAAGTTGTACACTTGAAAGTTATATATTATTATTAGCCAATGTTATCCCAATAAATTTAATTTTTTTAAATAAAAAAAAGACAGTGTGGTATTGGCAAAAGAACAAATAGATCAACTGAACAGAATAGAAAGCCCAGAAATAGACCCACACCAATATAGCCAACTAATCTTTGACAAAGGAACAAAGGCAATTCAACGGAGAAAGAGAAATCTTTTCAGCAAATGTCTAGTGCTGGAGTAACTGAAAATCCAAATGTAAACAATCAAACAAAAAGAATCTAGACACATAACTTTACACCTGTCACAAAAATTAACTCTCAGAATGAATCAATAGATCTGAATGTAAAATACAAAACTATAAAACTTCTAGACGATAACATAGGAAAAAATTTAGGCAACCTTGGGTTTGGTGATGACTTTTTAGATATAACACCAAAAACACAGTCTAAGAAAGAAAAAAATTTATGTTGGACTTCATTAAAATTTAAAAGTTCTGCCCTATGAGAGATACTATTAAGAGAATAGAAACACAAGCCACAGACTGGGAGAAAATGTTTGCAAAACACATATATGATACAGAACTTGTATCTAAAATACGAGGACTGTCCAAAAAGTATCCAACCATGTAATATGAAAAATAGAGGCATTTATGGCTGGATTTTTCCTGCAAAGGCCTCATATATGCTATAGATTGAATGCTTGTGTCCCCTCAAATTTATATATTGAAATCCTAATCCCTAAGGTGATGATATTAGGAGGAGGGGTCATTGGGAGGTGAGACCTTTGGGAGGTTCCACCCTCATGAATGGGATTGGTGCCTTTATAAAGGAGACCTTACAGGGCTCCCTAGACCACTTCTACCATGTGAAAAGATGGCAGCCTATAAACAGGAAGCCGTTACCAAACACAATCTTCCAGTGCCATGATCCTGAGCTTCCCAGACTCCAGAACTGTGAAAAATGAGTTTCTGTTATTTATAAGCCACCCATTCTATGGTATTTTGTTATAGCAGCACAATTGAACTAAGACAATATAAAAAGAGCTAAACACAACAATAAAACAAATAGCTCAAATTTAAAATAGATCGATTTTAAAAGATCTGAACAGACACTTCATCAAAGAAGATATATAAATGGCAAAAAGCATATGAAATACCCTATGTTATTAGAGAATTGCAAATTCAAACAACATTGAGATACCTCTACACACGTATTAAAATGACTCACATCCAAAACATTGACAACATCAAATGCTGACAAGGATGTAGAGTAAGAGGAACTCTCATTCATTGTTGGTGGGAATGAAAAATGATACATCTACTTTGTAAAACATTTTGGCAGTCATTTAGAAAACTAAACATAAGCTTCCCATATGACCCAGAAATTGTGCTTCTGGATACTTACTTAAATGAGTTGAAAATTATGTCCATTAAAAAAAAAAACCTGCATACAAATATTTATAGCAGTTTTATCCATAATTGCCAAAAATTGAAAGCAACCAAAATGTCCTTCAATTAATAGATAAAAAAAGGTATAGTACATTGGTAGAATGGAGTATTACTGAGTGATAAAGCAATGAGCTATTAATCCACAAAAATATATGCAGGAGGGGCAGTCAAATACATGGTGATGAGCACACAATGCAACACATAGATGATGTATTATGAAATTTTCCACTTGAAACCTATATGATTTTGCTAACCAATGTCACCCCCAAGAAATTTAATAAATAAATTTTAAAAAGATATATAGGAAGCTTTGATTACTAAATCAAAGAAGCCCCTTGAAAAGGCTACATACTATATTATTTCAATTATATGTCACTCCTAAAAAGGCAAAACTTCACTGGACAGAATTTTTAAAAAGGCAAAACTATGGAGATGGTAAAAAGATGAGTGGTTATCAGGAATTCAATTTTGGGGTGGGAGTGGAATTAATAAATAGGTAGAGAAAAGGGCATTTTTTAGGGCAGTGAGACTGTTCTATGATACTCCAATGGTGAAAACATAGCATTATGCCTTTGTTAAAAATCCACAGAACTGTAAAATACAAAGAGTAAACCCTAATATAAACTATGGACTTTAGTTAATCATAATATATCAATGTTGGTTCATCAATTTTTAACAAGTGTACCACGCTAATGCAAGATATTGATAATAGAAAGCTGTAGGAGTGGGAAGAGAGGGCATTTAGGTACTCTATATTTTCTGCAGAAATTTTCTGTAAACCTGAAACTGTTGTAAATATAAACTCTATTTGAAAATAGCATCAACAATATAACTTCAAATCAACTTCAATTATTAATATTTTTGGTGGTTCCCTGACTGGGAACAATTATTAATATTGAGGCAAAAATTTAGATAACATATTAACAAACAAAATCCAACAACACGCTATAAAAATAAGATGTCACAACTAAGTGGAGTTTATCCCATTTATGCAAGAATGGAAGATTAGGAATTGCATTAGTATAATTCATCAAATCAATAGGTCTAAGAAGAAATATAATTATTTCTTTATGTGATATGAGTCCTCCAATAATATTCAACATACATTTTAGATTTTTTAAATAATCAAAATAGAAATTGATGGTTATATCTTTAAACTGAGTATGTGTATATTACCTTATACTTATATTTTATCATATAACATAATATAGCATATATACATATATTATATACACATATATAATCATGTTAGGGATGTATCTTACTTAATGGGGAAACACTGGAGAAATTCCAATAAAGGTCAGGAACAAAGCAAGGATGCTTTCTATTTCTACTATTTAACATTGTATTGGGGAGTTCCCTGGTGGTGTAGTGGCTAAGGCTTCGGCGCTGTCAATGTTGCAGCCTAGGTTCGATTTCCAGCCAGGGAACTACCCTCATAAAAAAAATAAATAAATAAATAAAAAGATTGCATTGGAGGAATTATCTAATGCAATCAGAAAAAGGAGAACGAATAGGAGATATATAAATTCAAAAAGAGGTACAAAACAACTCAGTAAGGTGTCAGGACATAAAATGTACACACCAAAGTCAACAATCTTCATACACATGAACAATACCAAGTTCGAAATTATTATGAAATATAAGATTTTATTTATAAACAGGCAGTCACAGTTGTGTTCTCCAACTTCCTGTGTCCCTTCCAGCGCCGCCCGATGGCCTCCCAGAACCGCGACTCAGCTGCCGCCATTGTCTCTGCAGCACGTAAAGGAGCTGAGCCCAGTGGGGGTGCCGCCCGGGGCCCCGTGGGCAAAAGGTTACAGCAGGAGCTGATGACCCTCATGATGTCTGGCGACAAAGGAATTTCTACTTTCCCGGAATCAGACAACCTTTTCAAATGGGTGGGGACCGTCCATGGAGCAGCTGGCACAGAATACGAAGACCTGAGGTGTAAGCTCTCCTTAAACTTCCCTAGTGGCTACTTTTAAAACTCGCCCACGGTGAAGTTCCCCATGGCCTTCTACCACCCCAGCGTGGACACCCAGGGTAACATCTGCTTGGACATCCCGAAGGATAAATGGTCTGCCCTGTATGACGTCAGGACCATCCTGCTCTCCATCCAGAGCCTGATAGAAGAACACAACATCCATAGCCCGTTGAACACGCACGTGCTGCCGAGCTCTGGGAAATCCCGACAATCTTTAAGGAACCCCTGCAAGAAACCTACATAAAGCAGGTCTCCAGCCAAGAGCCCTGACCCGGGCTGTCCAGCCTCTCCCCTTAGGCTGTCTTTTACTTTTTCCTTGGATGGTCTGTCCTTTTCCTTGATTTCTGCATAGGACTCTGTACCTTCAGTTGTGGTGTCATATTCATTTTGTTTCTGTTTTTAAATTGTCTCCAGTTGAGCCCCTGTGGTGAATATATTAAATATATACATTTTGGTTTTTTAAAAAGATTTTATTTATAAACAAAAATGGATAAATTCTTTAAAATAAACATTAAAAATGTGCACAATTTCATGTGTGGAAAAATTTAATACACTTTTAAAAAATGCAAGAGTGGACTTGAGCAATTGGAAAACATTCCTTGTTCTTCATGTAAGTCCCTTTGACTTAATATCATAAAGATGACAATTTTCTCCAAATTAATAAAGTTAATATCTCAATAAAAATACCAACATTTTATGGATACAGATAAACTGGAAAATATATATATGCAAGAATAGAGAGGAACCACCTCATGCCCATTAAGATGACTACCATAAAAAAAGTAAAAATAACAAGGGTTGGCAAGGATGTGGAGAAATTGGGATCCTCGAATACTTTGGTGGGAATGTAAAATGGTACAGTAGCTATGGAGAACAGTATGGAGACTCCCCAAAAACTAAAAATAGAACTATCATATGATCCAGCAATTCCATTTCTGGGTATATATCCAAAGGAAGGAACTCTTGTCACATGATATAACATGGATGAACCTTGAACACATTATGCTAAGTGAAATGCACCAGGCACAAAAAGACAAACAATGTATGATTCCACTTGTTGCTAATTATGAAGTACCTAGAGTAGTCAAACTTATAGAGACAGAAAGTAGAATGGTGGTTGCTAGAGGTTGGGGGCTGGGGTTGGGGGTGGGAAATTGATTATTTGATAAAGAGTTTCATAAATAGCAATCTTGGGAAGCCATCTGATGTAGAGGAAAAACTTGAAGGGTAGTTATTGCTTGAGGGACTGACGGTGAAGAGAAAAAAGGAAACAAGCAATGAAAATGAAAACTACCACAGAAATGAAAGAGAACCACAAAATCAAAACACACATCACTCGGGCTCTACTCTCAAAATTTGAAAGTGACTTCTATTTGGAAAAAAATGCACTTCATTCTATCGACAGTAGAGGGCACTCCGACAAAGCATCCAACTGCCTGCTTTTTTGGCAACTGCTGAAACTGAAAAAGATAGACACTTCAAAATAAACAGAAAATGACAGGCATATTATATAAAGACAACAAAAAATGAGAATAATATTTTTAAAAACTAACTATGAAATATGAAAACTGAAATGCAATACTCCAGCCTGAATTAAACCTTAAACAGTCATCTGGTGCTATGAAAATGTACTCTGAAACACAAAAATAACAAAGAGATCTAAGACAAGAGTCAGTTAAAATCAGGAGATATTGAAGGAATAGACAAATCATCTCAAGAAAAAGAACACTAAATAATAAGATGTTCAAGGGGAAGACATTTTACTTAAAATAACTGGTATTGAGGAAAGAAATTAAAACAGCCAAGAAAATAAAAATAAAATCAAGAAAGCAGTAAGCAGAATCAGAGAGAAAGTGCTAGATACAGAGACGTTTCAATATATATAATCCCTGAAAAAAAAAACAAAAATAAAATAATGTACCAGATGTAATATTTAAAATTACAATACAAGAAAACTTTCTGGAAATTTAAAACTACACATCAAAAGTATCTTCCATGAATCTAGGAAAATTGATATGGAATGGTCAGCTGTGAGATATATCTTAGAAAATCAATTAGATTGGAATAAAAAAAAAATCCTTTGGGCCTTAGACAAAAAAAGGCTAACTAAATCCTTTTTAAAAGAACAAAAATCAGGTTGGTATCAAGTTCCAAAACAACATAGAAAGACAGCAAAGAAGTTTTTAAAAACTCAAGGAAAAGAAATGTGAACCAAGATTTTATATCCAGGCAATCTGTCCTTCAAGTACCAAAGCTAAAGAAAATCAGTTTTAAATATACAAGAACTAACCCAGAAGTAAATCCTCACTCATATGGTCAATTAATCAATGACAAAGGAGGCAAGGATATACAATGGTGTCAAACAGCCTCTTCAATAAGTGGTGCTGGGAAAACTGGACATGCAAAAAAATGAAATTGGACCACTTTCTTACACCATGTATTATACAAAAATAAACTCAAAATGAATTAAAGACTTAAATGCACGACCTAAAACCATAAAGCTCCTAGAAGAAAGCATAGCCAGTAAATTCGTTGACATTGGTCTTAGCAGTATCTTTTTGGATACGTCCCCTCAGGCAAGGGAACAAATGTAAAAATTAACACATTTTTACATCAAACTAAAGAGTTTTGCACAGCGAAGAAAAACATCAACAAAACAAAAAGACAACCTGCTGAATGAGAAGATTATTTGCAAATGATATATCTGATAAGGGGTTAATATCCAAAATATATAAAGAACTCATACAACTTAACACCAAAAAAACAAACAATTCAATTAAAAAATGGGCAGAGGAATTGAATAGACATTCTCCAAAGAAGACATACAGGATACAGAAAGCCAACAGGCAAGAAAAAAAATGCTCTATATCACTAATCATCAGGGAAATGCAAATTAAAACCACAAAGATATCACCTCACATCTATCAGAATAAAAAAATCAACAAATAACAAGTGGTGACAAGCATGTGGAGAAAAGAAAACCCTGGCACACTGTCAGTGGGATTGTAAATTGGTGCAACCACTATAGAAAACAGTATAAATAATTCTCAAAAAATTAAAAATTGAGTTGCCATGCAATCCAGCTATTCCACTTCTAGGCATTTATCCAAAGAAAACAAAAACTAATTGGAAAAGATATATACACCCTTAAGCTCATTGTTGCTTTATTTACAATTACTAAGCTACAGAAACAACCTAGATGAATTGATTAAAAAGATGTAATATATGAGGGTAGCCCAGAAAAAATCCAGCCATAATACCTCTATTTTTCATATTACATGGCAGGATACTTTCCAGACAGCCCATATATATATATATATATATATATATATATATATATATATATATATATATATATATATATATATATATATATGGGGGCGGGGGGGGAGGCGGGAGGGAGGGAGAGAGAGAGTAGTAATACAATGGAATGGAATGTTACTCAGTAATAAAAAAGAATGAAATCTCACCATTTGTGACCACAGGGCTGGAACTAGAGGGCATTATGCTAAGTAAAATAAGTCAAGAAAGAGAAGATTTCACTTATACGTGGAATCTAAAAGAAAAAAGAACCAAACACACACAAAAGCAAAAACAAATAAATAAACAAAACAACAGAAACAGACCCATAGATATAGAGAACAAGCTGATGACTACCAAAGGGGAGAGGGGTGGGGGTAATGGGTGAAATAGAAAAATAAATTAATTTTTAAAAACGCTGTGTCCCAGAATTGTGCTGAAAACAAAAACCAAGAGCAGGGTGTGATGGTTAACGGATGGGAAATTACTAAGAGGAGCTTGATTAGATATTAAGGGAGGGGTTAGAAGGGGGGGTAAATAAATACTAAAGAGCCTCTCTTGATGAATTTACTAGAAAATGAGCTCATCCAACTAAGAACCGATTGGAGAAAAGGGGGAAATTCAGAAAGCATTATGATGGTGAGTGAGTATTAAGTATATTAAGGTGTGGACCTCCAGCTAAATGGTAATGAGAAGGGTAAAAAAGTAGTATAGAGATTTATTTTCTAAAAACAACATGACTAAGGGAGGGGGGGTGGGGGAAAAGGGACAGGGACACAAATATATGGTAATGGAAAGAGAACTGACTCTGGGAGATGAACACATAATGCAACGAATGGAAGATGTAATGCAGAATTGTGCACCTGGAACCTATATAATTTTTACTAATCAATGTCACCCCAATAAATTTAACAACAAAAAAGTAAAAACAAAACAACATGACTAAAAAAATGGAAGAGTGGAAGGAAAAGGCAAAACAGAATAAACTTGTTGGTACATAATAGGAAGGAGTCAAGATACAGCTGACAAACGAAATAACAGAGGACATTAGAAAAGATACAAGATACAGTAACTATTGGGAAAAAACCACAAACATTATTGAACACCCCAAGTAATCTTAAAAGTAAGTTTATTTGTTTTGGGTTTGTTTTGCAGTTCCTTACTTTCTGGCACTACAGGACGTTCTGGGATTTTTGTCTGAATTTCCCGCGTCAGTCCTTACACCAGCCATTTCTCCAAGAAGCCCTGGTTCTTGGTCGAAAGAGAGATGAAAAATCGCCTAGAAACACGGTTACTTTAGTGCTTTGGGCAGAGGAGGAATCTCAAAACAAGTAATTAAGAGTGATTATTGGGAAAATGAAGAAAGCTGGGACAGTGGTAAAAGGGCCAGAAAGCGCCCGCGGGTCTCGAACCACAGAGTGATTTGTCAAGATGACATGTTTGCAGCGAAGGAACCGCTGAGCTAAAGCTGGCCCGAGTACGCCCTCTAGTTTATATTGTCTTGAACTGAGAGAAGGATTTGCGTCACAATAAATCGACCAGATTAGGTGCGACTCAAGATGGTTTAACCTTCTTTATTTTTTTGGGGGGGTGTCCCTAGCTGGAAAGCGAACCCACGCCGCGGCACTGAGAGCGCTGGAGCCTAGCCACTACACCACCAGGGAACCCCAGGTTTACCGTCTGAAAATCTGTTGGATCTGCCCCCACCCTCCGTCACAACCAGACACTTAGAGAAGGATCATCTGAGGGCACACGGCAACGAGGACTCCGGTCTCCCCTAACTTCCCCAATGAGCTCTTCCTTAGCTGCTTCCGGGCTTATTCTCTCCCATCACGCAGTGTTGTTTCTGGAGGCTGCCTCAGGCATCTGCTCTCTCCCAGACAACCATACAGGGTCACTCAGTGATCAAATCAATTTTCAGACAGTACTTGAGTCAGGAGAGTGGAATCTTTACAAGGTACAAATTCTCTTTTAGGCCTTTTCTTGAACTCTGCAGGTAAACTAGATAAATCCTACAGCGCCTCGAGGTCCCAGGTGTTACTTCTTCTGTTACTATTTTTAAAAATTATTTTAAATTCCACATGACACCCTATCCCTTTTATGTACACTGTAAATAGCTAACCATTCTCTTCACTTTTCTCCAGTTAAGCACTATTAGGATTTGTGTGTATCCCTCCAGTCCTTTTCTTCAGTCTATATATTTAACACAATATAGTTCTATGATTGGGGCACTTAATTGGGGATTGGTTTGTTGAGTATTTTGTGTTTACTTAACAGTATATCTTGGGAGATCTTTCTTGTCAATACATACACTCGTAGATCTAACTCATATATTGTAACGGCTGCATTATATTCAAGTACAAATGTACCAGTTTTATTTTAAATGTTTCAGCTATAAAAACAAACCTGCAGTAAACATCCTTCTATGTATGTGTACACCTAAGCAAGAATTGTTTAGGATGGATATGTATAAGTAGAACTGCTGGGTTAAATATTTGTTCACATTTAAAATTTTGGGGGGGTTATGGGAGAGATGCAAGAGCAGAATCATCTGAACCATAATGATCTTCCCCCTACCCCACAAAATATTTTAAATGGCAATTCCACTAGAATGTAAATTCCACAACGGCTGGGGCCTTGATGCCTCGCCCCATAAGATACTACCAGGGCCTAGAACACGCCCAGCATCTCAACACCCACTGAATAAATGAACACGTACATGTAGGTTAGTCACAGGCATATTTCTCAATCAAAATGCGTAAGTTCCATAGATTTTAGAAAGACCACAAACATCAAATCACTTTCTCTTATGGGTTTCTGAGCTCTCTGGGATTACTCTGGGCTCCTAAATTTCCATCCCATCTCCATCCTCCCTTTTTCCAACTCAACACCTTGAACTAGACAGGCCTCTTGGAGACTCAAACCACTTGACAGTCCCAAGAGACTTTAGAGAACCTGGAATTTGGAATTATTTTTTTAGTAGAGTCAGAGGTAAGATTCCACTGTACCAAACAGGGAAAGAAATCATTTGAAGCCAAGCTGAATTAGTTTTTTGAAGAATGAATGCTGAACCACAGAATAGCTCACTGATACTGTCTTCTGCCTGTCATGAATGGGGAGGCTAAAAGACCCAGTTGACTTGGGTATTCTTACCCAAGGACCTGTACAGCACATAATCATGACAAGGAAAGCACCCACTAATTAGCCTACAATTGGACAACTAATACTGTATTGTGAAACTTTGAGCCAGACCTTGGGCCAGTACAGACACATTCACAGTGATCCCAGTGGCAAGATTCAGCATCAGAAATAAAATAGGTAGAAGTCATGCCGGACAGCAAGTGAATTTTTTAGAAAAGTCCAAAGAAAAGAGTAGGGTACTTTGGGGGACCCACAAGTGGGTCAGATGATACACAAAGGTGTTGAGGGAAGTAGATGAGGCCAAGAATGTAAATAAGCTATAATGATGGCAGCCTTGTTGACCCAAATAGAACCTGCTTTCCAGGATATAGAACTAGCTTAAGAATTCACCTGCTCAAAAACAAAAACAAAAAAGCACCTGCTTGAAGTTTGTGTGACTTGTTTTCACTAAAAGGACTGATTTTTTTTCCTCTGCATCCATGGGACCTGGCACAGAACCTAATCCAGGGAATATCAAAGCTTATTTCCTTTACTTAACCAGTCTGTGCCACCTAATTCTCAAGTTAGACCACAGTAGGGAAGATAGCTTCTCAATGGAGCCAGAAGGAAGGATTTCACCCCCACACCTCCCAGGGACATAGTTGTCATAATTTGGGACAGGGGTGCTACTGGTACCTAGTGAGTAGAAGCTAAAGATACTGCTAAACATCCTACAATCCACAGGGAGCCCCCACAACAAAATTTATACAGCCCCAAATGTCAACAATGCCAAGAGTGAGTAACCCTGTGCCTAGTCTAACTGCAGTAGTAAGGAAAACCTAAGTTCAACCCTGAGCTCTGCTGTTCCAAAAACAAGATCAAAGGAGGCTAAAATTATGGTTTTGTTTTGATTCCTCCAGACACAGATCCCAGCAGAGGAAAATACAACTCATACGGATACTGAAGGAACCTAGAAAACAAAAGTAACAGGGCTCAAATGAATAAGCTCTACATGGAAATCCTCTCAGTGCGGAAGAAAAAAACAATACACAGGGAAGAATATGGAATGTTCCCATCAAATGTGAAATAGGCCCAATCAATGCCATTTATTGTACATGTTGAATAGCCTCGGAGACCCAGGGCTCCATGAGGTTTTCCCCCCCCCCCCTTTTTCTTTTTTGCATCAACAGGTTCTTCCAAGAGCCTGCCTGCTCACAAGAAAGACAGAAACAGAGTAATTCTCAATAAAATAAAACAAACAGGAAAAGCTGAAAAGTCTACATATAAAAAAAAAAAAAAAAAGGTTAAAAAACTCACCAGACAAAAACCATACCAAACCCTCATCCCATTTAATTTCCTGTTACATGCACTGAGGAAACGACATCAGGCCCCAAGGCAGCAATGCTCTGAGGCTCTAGCTCAGGCTCCCTCTATGTGACAGATTCATGCACACACATCCACACATACCACTGACTCAGGCAGAAGTACACATGCATGTACAAGTGGCCAGAGAACCACAGTGGGGGATGAGGGAAAGGGACAGGGGCGCTGGTCAAGGATATGGTATTTGGAAACAGGGGACCCAGAGAATACTTCCACCGCAGGCTAAGCAAGAGTCAAAATTAAAACAAAGGCAGAACACAGGGTAAATGTTGGATGCTCAGAGAAGAGGTTGGAGAGAAGAGGGAAAGATGCAGAGGAAGTTTCAGGAAAGCAGCCTCAGAAGGTTTTTCTTTATTGGGAACTGCTATGGGCAGAGGTCCTGTGATTCCAGTGACATACTGAGGCTGCAGGAATATGCCACAGCATTACCTCTGGCTCCTATGCTGTCCAAGGCACAGGAAAACCACAAATACCCACCCTCGGGTCCTCCCTTTTGCCACTCTTAAGGACTTTCCCAAATATACCCCCAGAAATGACCCCCACACAAAGTTAAGCCCAGCAAAGGGCCAAGCATAGAAAGCCTCAGTAACTCTTCTTTGTGGAACCAAAGCCAGAGAAGCCCATCACAGCTGCCATCTCATCATCCTCCTCAAATGTCAAGTCCTCCTCAGCCCTCCTTTTCTTCTCCTTCTGTTTCTCTTTCTTGTAGGCTTTGGCTTTTTCCTCCTAGGGGGCAAAATCAAAATTAGTTCAGACTCCTGAGCCAAACATTGTCAAAAGAGACAGATGAGCTTCAATATTCCTTTCTATCTTTAGGAGAAAAAAGTTAGACAAGTAAAATTTTAAGAGAAGAGGAAAAGCCACATTAAAGATTATAAGGAACAAGAAAGAGAAGTTTTAGCCTGTGGAGAATACTTTGCAATCCTACTTATAGGTTCATTTCTAGTTCTTAACAAAGTTATGGGAGCAAAACCATTTAATAGCAACTAACATTCTGGGAAATGAAGTACATGCCAGGAACTGGTCTAAGTGCTTTATGTATATTATATATTAAGATCTCTAATATGGGGAAACTGAGGCATAGATAGGTTATATAACTTGCCAAATATTCACAACCAATAAGTGGAAGAAACAGAATTCTAACCCAGTCAGCCTGGTTCCACGGGCCCCTTAGTTAAAATCCCTCCCATCTATAGTAAAAAAGTAGGGCCCAGAGAATCCAGGAATAAAGGATAAATTTAGAGCCATTTCCTTCAGCTCATGAGTCCCAAACAAGGGCAATAAATGCTTCCCCTAATATACAGAAATACACAACTATCCTCTGGGGATGGCAGTGGAATGAGGAAGACAGCTTCCTTGTGACCCATAACATAAAATTCCAAGTGGGGGGGAGAGAATGGAGGACAGCAAAGCCTTACTTCTTCTCTGAGTTCCTTCATCCTTTCCTCAAAATCATAATCCTTCTGCTTCTCCTCCATCTTCTTTTTATTAACTTCAAAACGCTTCTTCACCTGATCCAAGGTGGAACGTTCCACACGCATAGACATGCCCAGGTTTCGCTGATCTAGATGGGGTCAACAGTGAAGAAGGTAAGATCACTACAACATACTCAGCCCCTCAAAAAGTCTTTTCCTGACATTTTTAAAAAACACCTCATAAAACACAATGAAAATATAATTATAGCTGGAAAAAAAATCCCTTGGCTTTACTTATCCCCAGATAACAACTGCCCTTACTGAGCAGATGCATGTCAATGGGGGCAACTGAGCTCAGAAGACCTAGAGTTGGGCTTGTTGATAGCCCAGAACAGCATCTCACCTCATGGCCTATAGAAATATTAGATAATAAAGTAAAGGATGGCATGTGCTGAATGAAGCAACTGGAGAATTCCCCAGGCATTAAAAAAAGGGCACAATGGAACCCACCCTTCCCTCTACCACCCATTCCAAAGCCCATCCCAGCCCCAGTCACAAACTACCTCCAAGCCTTACGTTTCTTTCCATTAATGTGATCCAGAAAGTTGATGGAGTCCTTCACAACACAGTCACAGACATTACAGTAATATCTAGTAAACAGAAAGCAGCAGCATCTGAGTCAAATCTGGTTTATGGATCTTACTGTTTTCAACCAAGAAACTCATATTTTTAGGAAAAATTATTTTTAGAAGGAGATACTTCTCATCTCTATAACGTCTTACCTCTTGAAGAATGTGGTAGCTAACCTCCAAGATGACCCCATAATAATCCCCACTCTCCTGGTATTTCTACCCTGTGCAGTCCCCACCCAATTTGTACCAGGGTTGGTCTGTGTGACCAATGGAATAGAATATGTCAAAAGTGATGCTATGTCACTTCCAAGATGAGGTTAAAAACACAGCTTTTGTCTTAGTCTGTCCATCTGGATCACTTGCTCTAGGGAAGGTACTTGCTTTGTTGTGAGAACTATGGAGAAGCCCATGGAACAAAGAACTGAGGCCACCAAACCACAGCCTAAGTGACAAATGTTGGAAACAGATCCTCCAGCCCCACTTACACCTCAAATGAACACAGACCTAGCAAACACCTTGATTGCAGTTTTGTGAGAAATCCTAAGCCAGAAGCACCTAGGTAAACCTTTCCTAGGTTCCTCACCCACAAATTGTGAGCTATTTGTTGTTTTATGCTACTAAATGTTGGGTTAATTTGTTAATTTACATAGCAATAGATTACTACTATAGAAAGGAATGACAACAGTGGGTTTACTAAGTAGTTCGGAGAAGTGTCACACTGCTCTGTGTGTTGCCCTCCTGCTGTAAAACCTAACTAGACAGAGAAGTAGTAGGCAAAAGGATGAAGAAGGATGTGAGGTCCTTCTTCCTACAGTATAGTCTTGGTGTAGGAAGGAGGTGGACAACCAAGCAATCCACCTTTTCAGCCAGTCTAGAACCTGAACCTCCTTTATTCACTGTCAACAGCTCCATTGATGGCGGGCTGATAAATTTTGCCTTCACTTAAATAGAAAATGAACGGGAAAAGAGATTTTAATGACATAAAAAATATATATACCTACATCATTTATTTTCAAAGCATAATTATTTTTCTACAAAATCACCGCACACTTCAATACACTTCTGCCAATGCTGCAGTAGTTTTTGAAATCCATCCTTTAAATCATTGTTTTGTTTTTGAAACCATTTCCTCACTGCAGATTTCACCTCTTCATCAGAGATGAACAATCTTATGCAGGGTATTACTGTACTCAGTCAACATACTGACCACCATAAACGGCTTGCATTCATCTGTGAATTTCAAGTGGAAGAACTTTTTCCACTGTTAAGAATTCAGTAACAGCATACTGTTTGATCTGAACGTCTGAACATTCTTCCATTTCGATGTGCACTGGGTGAAAAACATAAGCATCTGTGTATGCAAAGTCAAGAATGACAGGAGATACCATGTGATTACATAGAATGGGTTATATCCAAATATATCTAATGTAACGAAAAATATTACAGTGGAGGCAAAATTATCAGTCTTCTCTTGTAGCTCCATTCTAGCTCCACCTAATTTCTCCTCTAAAAATCTCCTCGGTAGTCCTTTTCTTCATTTGTTCCTCTGGCAGGAGAACAAATTACACCTCTTAACATATTAAGAAGTAGTTACAGTGCTAATAATGAATAAGCCTACAGAGCAATCCTTCCTAGAGGTATTACATATATTATGCTAACCTGAGACATTGGGGAACAAAGAAAAATAAATTTATTTTTATTTTATTTTTTTATTTTTTAGGTGGGTAGTTCCCTGGTTGGGAACCGAACCCAGGCCATAGGGTTGACAGCGCGGAAGCCTTAGCCACTACACCACCAGGGAATTCCCAGAAAAATAAATCTAAGGATGGAATTATAGGCAACAAGGTTGTTAACCTGGGGCCACAAACCCTCCCAAGACTTCCTATAACCAACATCATTTATCAGACCTACTCCTGGCTACAGAGAAAAATGAAAAGTCACTCACCCTCCCATCTCAGATTGTGGGGTAGTCTTGGTAATGACAATGGTCTTCCCAAGCTTGGATTCCAGGTCCACCTTGTAGTCCCTATGCCGGAGAAGCTCCCGCTTGACAGGCTGCACTGGTTTTCCTAAAATATAATAGGAAGGAGATCCCTTCAATATTGTAGTTCTTTAACCAAAAAGGAAAAGATATGCATAAAACCCAAAATCCAGAGGTTTAATCTCATTTCTTTTTTAATGCTTGAAGGGAGGTAATAGGCACTTCTAGCAGCAGCTAGGGAAAATTTAAACAGGAAAAATGATAAGCAATCCTTAATTCACTATAGCTTTTCTCCAGTTTAAAGCCAGCAAGCTTTGTCTGCAATGTTTTCTAGTCACTGATTAACTGAATTGAAGGGAGGAGCTCTGAATTTTCACAAAAATCAACTTAAAAGAGCAAGGACATAATGCTTTCAGATACCCCAAATATAACACAGAAAGGATTCTTCTGAGAGCTGGGGAAATTTTTAAAAGGGGACTAACATTTAGGAATTACTTGTTACATGCTGAAATTACAAGTTACCTAAAAACCAAAAAGATTAGTATGTCCAAGGTGGTGTGGAAGTAAAGTGGAGGAAAAATGTACAAGTTTGAAAATAGATGAGCACGTGAAACTAATAAAGAAAGATGAGAAAATCCAACATTGCTTCTTATGTAGTGGAATCTCCATCTAGGAGAGAAGCACCAACTCCCTGACATTGTACAAAGCACAGAGAACAGCACTAAGCATTGGCTGAAACCATCACTCCTTCCCTGGCGAGTACTCTTGCTCTTCTCAGATTACAGGAAAAAGTTTTGATTGGGCCAGAAAATGTTCTTCTCCCCCTTAAGTAATTTCAAAGGAAAGAGTGCTCTTCTATAGCAGTAATGCACAGTAGCAAAATACTCCGCTAACTTTTCTGTACTAAGGATTCCGCTCTTCTCTGTAAGTACTAAATAAGCAAAGCAAAAGGCGGGCAACGAAACAGAGGACAACAGAGCTGGAAAGCACCTCAAAACCACCTCAGTCCATCTCCCCGCTCTCATTTTATACATGAAGAAGTCGAGGACCAAGGAGGCAGCATTCTGCCAGGTTACTCAGCGCCGCGCACTTCAACTCCCCACCCGCTCTCCAGCCACTGCCTCGCCTCTACGATGCCCTTAGTCCTTAATGGAACAGACACCCACCATCCTTCTTTTCTCTCTCTTCCGTGAGCCTCTTCTCGGCGAGCTTCTCATACTCATCTTTGTCCCACTTTCGGCGAAAGTCCAAGTTTTTTGTCTGTGGGGGGAAAAAAAGCCCTCAAGATTCATCGCTAATCGTATCCGACTCCCAGAGAAACCGTGTCATCGCTGCCAAGGTGGCCCCAGGACCTGTCCAGAGTGGAACCTCTCCGGACCGCACCAGGAGGCTGAGGTGGCCTCAGGACCCCAACCCGAGAGACCGCCGCGATACCACTGACCTTGAGCCAGGGCCTTATGGGGGAGCTCTTGCAACCGGGCCATAAAATCACAAGGAAGTGTTAAAAGTAAGTCAGGTGCAAGATATTCCGAGCTAAGAAACCACCCGCCTCAAACCTTCTCACACACTTACCCCGCTACCCGACGCCATCTTCACCGCGAAGTGAATGGGAAGCCGGAAAATGCCGTAAAAAGCGACCTTAAGCCGTAAAGCAAGCTTGCCCGCCAATAAGCTTAGTCTCGTGTTCTTAACGAGATAAAACTAGAGGGCTTCTAAAACAGGATTGTCGGCCCCGCCTCTGCTTCAAAAAATGGCGCATGCGCAAGGAGACTATGAAGCAACACGGAAGTAAGGGCGAGGGCAAACTTCTTTTCCCTTGGCTTTCAAGAGTCGAAGTGCAGTAAAACTCAGTCTATTTTACAAACGAGGAAACTGAGGATTAGTGCCCATTAGTCTAATAAACTTTGCATACATTTCCAAGAGTTTCTAAACCTTTTTTTTAAGGCTGAAGCACTATTAGAGGCTCCAGATGCCACTTTTATCTGTTTGCACTAAACATAAGGCCCCTCCCAACACCAAAGTGTTTGCATAAGCTACAACCTTCCCAAAGCACACAAGGAGAGCTTTTTGAACTTTTGTCTCCTTATCTTGAAGGAATGCTATCACCTACGGTTATTCATTTTTTCCTTCAACTGAGGAACATTGTAGTCGCACGATCTATAGGGCACAATTTAATCAACATGAATGAACTTCAGGCCAGTTATCAGCAACACGTGATGAACTCTTGTCAGATGGCTATTATGTTGATTTAGCAACATGATTGTATCTCCAAGATGGAGGGAGGGAGGAGCATAGGGGAGAACTGTGGCTGCTCCCTTCACTGAATACAGAAACATCACCCCAGGGAGGTTACTCCTAGATCAAGGTTAGAATTCTCCAGTGTACACTCCAGCATTTTCTATGGCCTATGCAAACCAATCCCTTGATAACAAATTACCCAAACTACTACATTAAATATTTTATTTATTATCCAACCACTTCTAGAACAGCCACCTCAGGGGCAGGACATGGAATAGTCAGAGCAGTGAATCTGGCACAGGAAATGGTCTCCAAAAATCTCAAAACATCAGACCAATTTGGTCAGGTCACCTAATTAAGTTCAACATTCAAGATTACTAAACATTTGGCCTCACCTTGCTGTTGTTAACCATGGATGGGCTAGAGAGATGTCATTGCTGTGCCCTTGAGATAGCACCTCTGTCCTCAAAAAAAAAAAAAAAAAAAAAGCAGAAAGCAGCCATTGCCTCTCTTTGCTGCCTCCCAAAAACTTGGGACAGACCAACAGCAGGGTGTAGACAAATTCCCCAGAATCTGGTTCAGAAGCCACAGTACACTGAAAAGCTAAGTATATGACTTCTGATCTCAATGGTTCAGAATCCTCCCAACCTGAGGTGACATTCCCAGAGCCTTGCTCACAGCAAACATCACATCACTTCTTGGCAGCATTCAATGGCACTTCAAATCTGCCATCTGACTCTGCATTTAGAGCATGTCTCTTTCACATACCAGCCATCTGCGCCCAAGCAGAATAGCTGCTCACACAACAGCCCAAGAGTCCTCAGGGTCTTCTACAGTTCTGTACCCAGGAAGGATGGTGGAGGCAAAGGCATTTGTCACCCATCCTATCCAGCAGTTGTGAAGTCCATCAGGAACTCAGTCCTAGATGAAACACTTTCTATGAACAGCAGCAGGCAGCAATCAGGCAAGGATCAAAACTCAGACAGTTGATTGTGAATTTCAGCCACAAGATTTTCCCGTTTAATGGCCACCTGAAACATATGAGAACCCTTATGCAACAAACTAGGAGAGTGATACCAGCTCCTCAGCCACTGCTTTTCCGGATTCATTTATTCTGATCTGCTTCTACTACTTATGCAACCAGTAGAGAATAGTTTGGGCTTCAAGGTGATCTGGAGAATATATGCCCTTAAGACTAAAGGTCTTAATCTATTAATGCCCAATCTCAAATGCCCAATCTATTAATACGTCTATTTTATTGATTAATCTCAAAATATCCATTGAGATTTCATTTGTCCTTCCTCTGCCCACTTAGCTAATATTACTAGCTACAATGGTTGCCTGAGATGAGTCTTCATTCATCTCTATCACTATTAACCCAGAAACATATTTCTTAAATAATCTAGAAACTCTTGGTTTCTTTTATTTCTGCCTGCCCCACTCACCTCCTCCCTGCTGGCCACTGAACGGAGCTTGATGACCCCTTCCTTCAGTTCTTGTTCACCAATAATGACCATCAATGGAATGCCCATGTTCTCACAATAGTGCAGTTGGGCTAGTAGTTTAGGGTTGTTCTTATACATCAGTTCTGCCTAAAAAGGATAAAGGTAGAGTAGGAGTTTTAGAAATGATCACATTACTCAAGCCCCAGGAGCAAGCATTTCTAAAGAAATAAGTAGCTAGCCCTCCTATCCTAAGACAACACTAGTGAAAACAGAAAGATCTTGAGTTCCACCCTAGGAACAAAGTAAAATGGGCTTGGTGCCTGAATTCCATATTTATACTCAGATGGCTTGGATATTAGCTCCACCATACCTTGATACCAGCATCCCAAAGCTCTGCAATTAGCTTCAACCGTTCTTGGAGAAAGTTCTTCTGTGGAGTAGCCACAAACACTTGGGTCTCTGTGGTTCGTATCTTTTCACCAAACATCTAACAAAAGAGAGAAAGAGGAAAGTAAAACTAGTAAAAACTTCCCTTTGCACCAGTAACTCCAAGAGACAGGATAAAAAGAAACCAGAAAAATAGTCCAACTGCACCTTCAGAAACAGTAAATTTCAGGCCTCCCGCCCCACTTCACCCCTACCTGGATCTACCTTCATCCTGTGCTCCACAATGGAGAATATTCGCTCTATGCCAATGCTGAGCCCCACACACGGCACCTTGTGGCCCTTGGGGTCAAACATGCCCACTAGCCCATCGTAGCGACCACCAGCAGCCACGCTGCCCACATTCAGGGGCTCCTCCTCAGCCTGAGATGGGTTCTGTAATAGCACTGCTTCATAGATCACTCCAGTATAGTAGTCCAGGCCCCGAGCCAAGCTTAGGTCAAAGGAGATCTGTGGGGAGAAGACTAGAGTAAGTCCCAGACAAGATTCAGGACCCTGAGGACCTCAGAGGTCAGCAGGAGGTCACTCCCAACTCAGCTTACCTTCTCAGCAATTCCCAATAAAGTCAGGTATTCAAAGAGGAGCTTCAGGTCCCCCAGACCCTCTAGGGCCTGTTTGTTCTCAGATAGTCTGGGATCTTGGAACATCTGCTCTACCAAGGACACCCCACCTGGGGAGACATATGGGAAAAAATAAAGTTTGTGCTATTTACCCAGAAGTATTTCATCCAAATTTATCTCTAATATGCTCCAGCTAGTCATCCTCCTTTTCTTAAAATAAACAAATAAATAAATCCTGATCTTTTATGACTATACTCTCCTCATCTGCCTCTACTTTTGCCATTAAAAACATAAGGTAGTTACAGTAAGTAAAAGGGGAATTAAATTCAGGCCAGGCTCTGGAACTTAGCACATCCACAAAAAGGAGCTGCTTCACAGGCAGAAGTTATATACACATCACCCTCACTTCTGTTCTATCACATAGCTCTGAAACCCTGGTTCTTACCATGACATTGGACATAGTCCCCAATTTGATCAGCCACTTCAGGAGCCAGGCCTTTCATTGCCACCATCTCATGTCTCACATCTTTCCAAGATATCTGCACAAACATCCAAACATTAGCCCAGCCCCAAGATCCTTCTTTCTGTAACTGGAAAAGGACATTTCACTTTCATTCAGAAGGTGTGTCATGAGTACCTAACACTATACTCAGCAAAGTCAGAGATAGCTTAAGAAAACTACCCACAACTCCCACTGCACAGCAAAACTCACGTCTTGCTTCAAATGTCTCCTTATCTTCCACCCAGAAATAGCTCACTTTTGGCCAATATCTCCTTATTTTTCTCTAGGGGTATAGATTTGAGGGCAGGACAAACACTCTGATAGAGCGTACTGAAGCATGTCTTGTTACCTTGTCTAATTTGTCTATCGAGGAGCAGATGGCATGGAACTTGCTTTCAGGAACACCACAGACAGCAAACATCCCATCTAAAATCCGCCGGTCATTGACCTGTGAACTCAATGGATGCAACCCAGTGTCTTGTCAATGTCCTTTCGCCCAAAACAACGGTAATCCCTACTCTACTGATTCATAAAAGAGATAGAAAGGACATTTCACAGAATGATTATATAGATATATATGAAATACAACAGCTGTACTAAGAAAGTCCTAGACCTGTAGGCTTAAAGGCTGGGGTCACCTGTTTTGGGACAACATGAGGCCAAATCCAGACTTCTCCCCTTGGTCCTTAGCCCTGGCCTCACCTTAATAAGAAAGTCACCCAGCTGCAACGCACTTAGGATTTCACAGATGATCTTCAAACACTCTGCATCAGGGATCATAGGGTCAAAGTGACCAGCAATGTCAAAATCCTACAGCAGCAAATAAAAAGGGAAAAAATCTCCACTGAGCATCCAATTCCCAGGTTTTGGCCCCCAAACCATGCTGCCTCCTTCAGGTCACTTACACACTGGCAGAACTCCCTGTAGCGGCCTTGGACTATTGTTGGGCTCTCGCGCCGCCACACCTTTCCAACATGGTAGCGTTTCATCTTCTTCAGTTTGTTCATGGCCAGATAACGAGCAAAAGGGACCTCACATAAATAGGTTAAGGAGTAAGGACACTGTATCCAAAGCTTAGGCCCAATGTACACACATTAGAAAGGATTGGGCCTCTATCAATTGGCTCTCATCCACATGGATGAGAATAAGCACC
Source organism: Lyroderma lyra (assembly GCA_004026885.1). Taxonomy (NCBI): domain Eukaryota; kingdom Metazoa; phylum Chordata; class Mammalia; order Chiroptera; family Megadermatidae; genus Lyroderma; species Lyroderma lyra. The sequence continues at coordinate 47,834 of PVJL010002303.1, forward strand.
TTCTCTTTTCTGTCGTTTCCCACTACCTGCAAGGCCTAGCAGTACTTGGCATTCAATATATATTGAATAGTATCAAATGAAGGACTTCCATTTAACAAAACTACAAGTTCAGTAGAAAGCAGGGGAAGCAGAAAAAAATGACCCAAGAACTTCAAATCTGCGCTATTCCCTCTCACTTGGATCAGTTCTCAACCATCTCAAAATAGTCAAGATTCAGAACATCAATTTGCCTACAACTTCTATGTCAATGTTTCTTAAAGTGTAGGTCAAGGATCACTTGCATCTTAATTATCCACGTGCCTGTTTGAAATGCACACTGATGAACCTCACTCCAGCTACAGAATTAGGAATATCTGAGGCTGGAAGCCAGGAATCTGTGCTTCTACAAGTTTCCCCAAGGGATTCTGCTACACATTAAAGCAAGCTTGTCCAACCCACGACCCGCTGGCCACATGCAACCCAAGATGGCTGTGAATGCGGCCCAACACTAATTTGTAAACTTTCTTAAAACATTTCAAAAATTATGCATGGACCTTTTTTTTAGCTTATTAGCTACTGTTAGTGTTAGTGTACTTTATATGTGGGCCAAGACAATTCTTCTTCTGCCAATGTGGCCCAGGGAAGCCAAAAGATTGGACACCCTGAATTAAGATAAATGACAGTGCTCCAGGCCAGGCACTGCTGGCAGAACTGCCTTCTGGGAGAAACTGCCTATAAAGGCTGCTGCCAATAGACCTATATGGTCCCAGAGTTACTCTTGTACCTTTTGTCAGAGAAAGCCCTCTGAGTTTGGAAAGAGACAAGTCAGGCTCCAGCACTCAGAAGGATACAGTAAGGTCATAGCGCAGAGACAACAGCTCTCCACCCTGATCCTTCAGATCATAGATGAGCCCAGAGTCCTCTCCATACTTCTCAGTGAGCACTTCCTGCAGGGGTCAAAAGAAAGTGCCACAGTTCAAAGAGGACTCCAGAACACAGGCTAGAAGCCCTTTGGGAAACTGAAGGCAGGTGAAAAAAAATGGGGTTCCTCTTTTTTTCTTTTCTCTCCTCTTACCTTTAGCTCAAATGCTGGAGTATCAAACCCTTTTGCTCCATGACGTTTGAAGCAGCTCACAACCGTATCAAGAATTTTCTCCCTCACAACCATCTGCTGCGGACTAAGATCTCTGGTGCCCTGGAAACCAAAAGCGGTCACAGTGAAAACAAAAACAAAACAGTAACTCCATTTAAGACAAAGAGTTAAATTACATCTAAAATCTAAAGTCTGGAGTTGAAATCTCTTTGAGTTCAGATAACTATAAGCCCCAATATCTCAAAAATAGTGAAGATTTTTCTTTCTTTTAAGTAGTCTAAAAGAGCGTTCAAAGGGGTCAGGAAGAAATAATGAGAGCAGACAGCAGTCCTCCAAGGCACTCTAATGTGACAGCATGGGGCAGAGGGAATTACCTTTGGGGTCTTGATAATAAAATTTGATTTCTCTTGATGTAGCTTCAGTTGGGATGTTAACACTGCCTCAGCAACCTAAGAGAAAAAGGAATATGAGATGTAGCTTCTCTTAAGACTGGCCAAACCTACAATGTCACTGGCCCTGTGGACCACCAACCTGCAAAGAACTTTGACCCTAAGCAACAAGAAGCCTGAACACTATTTTACCTATCCCAACCTCAGCCCTGCTCCAAAAACCCATGTTGTACCTATAATATATATGGCCGCTCTTCACTTAACGACCTACCTGTTTAAACAACCACTCAGACTTATGACCAGTTCTCCAGTGCAGGGAATCCCATTTCTCAGTCTTTGTCTCATTCCTGCAGTGGGTTAGCATTCACTACACGAAGTGTTCACAATCACACAGACTACATATTTCATTTGAAAGTGTGGTATCATGTGGTATCTACTGAAAAATACATACCCTATAGCACCACAATACACAAGGCATGCACCTTTAAGCTCCTTAGTTATCGATCAATTTGTTTAATGACCTAGTCAGAGGAACGTAACTTGGTCTTTAAGTGAGGAATGCCTATATATATAAACACATGAGGTCAGCTCCATACCATACAAGCTAGTCTGAAAAAGTTTAAGCACTCAAGAACAATGAAGGCAAACCAAAAACGCACCACTACCACCACCACCCATCTAGGGGCATGGATTAGTATGATCTTTTCCAGTACTCAGTACCTTCTCAAAGAGCACAAACAAGAATTTTTAATGATAGTAATGGTTATTAGGCTTAGAGACAGGGAAAAAGTTGAAGACCGAAAGGAACCAGCCCAAGGACAAAGAACATGCTTGTGAAATGAACAGGAATAGATTTGCTGATTGAACTAAAAACATATATAAAAAATAAACAGACTGAAAGGATGCTGTGACTAAAAATTGATATTAAAGATCTGAGCTCTGTTTCTCATAATAGCACAAAAAATCTGCTGGAAAGGCAACAAGGTCTTCTTTCCCAAGGTAAAACAGAACCAGTGATGTTGTTTATTACTAGCAAGCTGAATGCCCTCCCAGAAATACAGAGAATGTGGTAGCTCCACAGGATGGGAGTTCAAGTCCACAAATCCTCCCCTGCCATTCCAAAATCCAAAATTCTCCGAAAACCGCAAACAATGTGGGTTTCTTTTTCTTTTGAGACTCATTTTGAGGTAAATTCTACTGTGAACTCAAGTCTACTTATGTTCGTTAATCATCTTAGTGCGAATATTTATATATTTTGCTTAAGAAGTTTTAATGTGTCTGACCCCAACCAGTTCAAATTGTCTCTTAGGTAAATCATTTAAACTTGCAGCCTCCTTTTCCTCAACTGTATAATTTAATAATATCCCAACCTCTCCAGATGGCTATGAGGATTAAATGATAAAACATCTAAAACGCTTACTCAGTACATGGTGAGCACTCAATAAAAACCGATTGTAATACTGCTGGAGTACAGGTCTCGAGTCCATATTTTCAGACCTGGAGATCCTGCCCCAATAGACCGAAGCTACCTCAGGCTGGCTCACCTGGCTATGAGAATGGACCGTCCGGACGCAGACAGCACGGGACGGCCGCCGAAGCTGGCCAAGCAGCGCAGCCCAGGCCCTCAGGTGCAGAAGTCCGAGCTGGGGCATCGTGCAGGAGGAGGCCGGCTTTCCCGGACAAGAGGCAAAGAACCTAGAAACGAGGCAAGTCAGAATCCAGGAAGGTTGCAGAGCGCTGCAGAGTAAAAATCTGACCACCGGGGAAGATGTGACCGCTTCTACACGTTCCAAATCCCGCAAAGGGGTTTGGATCCTTCCAGGCTCCCTCTCAATTAGGACACTTCCGGTAGGACCCGGAAGTTGCTCTGCTCAGAGGAGTCTCTCTAGGCTTGCGGGTCAGCGACTCGACAACCGGAAGTCATCCAAACTGAGGCTGTGGCCACCACCAGCGGTCTAGATTATCAGGCTTCTCCAGTAAGCAACCAATATGGCAGAGCGTGCGGCTTTGGAGGAGTTAGTGCGACTTCAGGGAGAGCGTGTACGGGGACTCAAACAACAGAAGGCCAGCGCCGAGCAGGTGACCCAGGCGGCTGGGGAGGGCCCAAAGCAAGGCAAGGGAGGAGATAGAGCTGGGGTGGTCTACACAGAGGACAGGGATGTGGGGGAGAAGGGACCCGGCGATAGGGAGGAGGACGGGCTGGATGGTGAAGTGGTAAGAGGAGGCTCGAGAAAAGCAAATCTAGGCCTGGAGAGAGAGATCTGCTTCAGATCTTGATGAAAGAGGGATACTGAATGAATGGCGGCGGAGGGAGGGAGTAAATAACAGATGTGATAGCCCAGCGCCTACTTTCCTCCGCAGATCGAGGAAGAGGTGGCAAAACTACTGAAACTGAAGGCACAGCTGGGCCCTGATGAAGGGAAACAGAAGTTTGTGCTCAAAACACCCAAGGTAAATATCATTCCTTTAGGGAGTCTCAAAAAGAGTCCCTAATTCCACTCACAAAAATGTAGATGCCTGCTTCCCTGACCCAGGTCATTGAGGAGGATCTGAAATGCTGCAGAGGAAACATTTGCTCTGGGCACTGGGCTGGATTGTACTCTACCGGACTCATTCTGGGATGCCAAAGTGATGGCAGAAACTAGGCCAACTGGATGTGTAGTGGAGTATGCCTGCTACTGCTACTCCTTCTTTGACTCAGTAAATATTTCTTGAGTGCTTACTATGTGCCTAGCTAGCACTGCACAAACCAGTGAATATAGTTTAATGAACAATATACACTGCCCTCATGGGGCTTCCATTCTACTGAAAGAAACAAACTTAATACAATAATCCTGCACATGGATATGTAATTACAGATTGTAATTAAGTGATATAAAGAAATAGCAAGGATGGTCTGAGAAAAATAAGGGAGAACTGGGGAATCCGAGGAAGCCTCACTTAACAGATGGGTGGAAGATAGCCAGGAGAAGAATGTGAGCAAGATAGGTCCAGGTAGAAATCACCTTGAAGCAAGAAATAACCTTGGTAGTTTCCAGGAAACAGAAAAAGACCTGTATGACTACACCCCGAACAGAAGAGAGTAGAATGGTTGAAAATTCCTAGCTCAGCCTCCAAGATTTCAGTTCAGATGCCACTTCCTGCAAGTTCTATAAATGAACTATTTACCCCTTCATCTGGGTTCCTTTGGCACGTCCTATATATCTCAATTATTACATTTATTGCTGACCTTTAGTTATTCACATGGTTTATGCTGAGAAGCTATGACCAGGTGCCTAGAACTAAATAGATATTCAATGAATGTATGTAAAATTGAACTCCGAAGGAGAGGGGAGATGTTCTATTTTCCTTGTGTTGAGATTTCCCTTTCTTTCTTTCTTTCTTTCTTTTTTTTTTTTTTTAATATGTGGGTAGTTCCCTGGCTGGTAACAGAACCCAGGCCCAGCATTGACAGCGCAGAAGCCTAGCCATTGCACCACCAGGGAAATCCCGAGATTTCCCTTTCTAAGGTTAATTCCATGGATGCCTAAATTCATTAAACTAATCCCTTCTACACACAACTAATATCAAAGTTTAAGGATACAATGTAAAATCCCAAGGCAATGATCATCAGTAGTTATTCAGACTATTAGGTGAAAAGATTAATGGGGAATTTATGATAGATTAGGCTGGCCTCACCTAAACCCAATGATAAGTCTTCATGTCACTAAAAGTAGGACAACCAGGCATTGTATTCCTCCTGATGTGACGCAATAAGAAGTACAGAGCACCACCTATGAAATATTCTTGCCAAGAAAAATTGAACCTGAATCTAATCAGTTCTTAAAACCTACCTACCAGTTCACTGGAAATTTGGGAGCTGGAGGATTATTAAGCAAATCTAGCAAGTGAAAAATTTTGTAAGCCAAATGACTCAAGTTCCTCAAATAAATGACATTTTCCAAAAAGGAAAACTGTTGAAGATTAAATATACATGAAACATATCAACTAAATACATTGCATGGACTTCATTTAGAATCTGATTCAAATAAGCCAAATGTAAAAAGCTATTGAGGCAATTGAGGAAAATTAAACATGGCTTGGTCATTAGATAATTTCAAAGGGTTGGTGTTAGTTTTGTTGGTTGTAATAAAGGTATTGTAGTGTGGTTCGTTCTTTTTTAATCCTTATGTGCTAGAGAATCATTCTGAAATAGTTATGGATGAAATGATAAGACTGATGTTTGGGATTTGCTTTAAAATACTACAGGAAAAAATATGAATAGCAGATGTTGATGTAGTGGAAGTTGTGTAATAGATACATGGTGGTCTTTTGTACTATTCTCTATAATATATGTTTGAAAATTTACATATGTTAAAAAAAAATGAGATTATACTGGAAAGTTATTATCCCCTTTAGTTTGTTGAAACATTTCTTGACGAGTGATTCATGATAATAACAGAAAACTCTGTATCATGGGGACAGTACTCTTTCAAGGACTCTCAATGGTCAAAATTATTTTCATGTTATTTGCCTTTTTTTTACTTCATTTTCACTCAAGGTGCAAAAACAGTGGTGAGTAGAACTGCTGGTGTCTTAGCACAAATCAAGACGGGCACTAAACTGTACTAATAACCATCATGTTCTTTACTTTTATGTACTCACAGTAAAAAAAAAAAATAGGTCTCACTGAACGTCCTTGATAAAACAGTAAAAATTATTAATTTTATTGAACCTCAACCTTTTAGTGCACTTTCATTCTGTATGATGAAATGTGAATACACATAATGCACTTCCACTACATTCCAAAAATAGGAAAAACACTTGTGCCATTGTGTGAGTTGTAAGCTGATGTCGACACAGAACACCTTTATTATTTAAAAAATTAACTACTGTTTTAAAGATTGGGGTATTTTGGCAGACATTTTTCACAAAATTGAACAAAGTGAGCCTTGTCACTAGTCAGGCTCTGCTGGGTGGCCTTAAGTAATAATTTAACTTCTCAACATCCTATAATTTATCTAAAATATATCTGCCCAGCCCATGTCATAGGGCTATCAAATAAATTAGAGAAAAATTAGTATTCATTAGGATTATTTTTTAACGTTATGTTGGGAGGGAATATTACTTGTAAAATTTGGAGTTCAACTAGTTAAGCCAGTTTCAGTTGGTTATGTGCCTGTCATCAGGTAGGTACTTCCTATTAGGCAGGAAAATGTTACCCAAGAAAAAGGGTTTAGGAAAACATCTCAGAGAATAGAGTTCTAAGAATTTTACAAACTAGAACAAAGCTAAAAAGGGAATGGAATTTAGAAGGGCAATAGCAAATGGGTGTGGTTAGTAATAGGAAATTGTACTGGTTTTACAACTCAGTGGCTTGTAGGAAAATCTGTTTGGGGCAAGATTTGCTGAGGTCATACTTTTATATTTCTAGACCTTATTGATGTTTTTAAATCCCATCTCTGGTTCTTTGGCTGATTTTTAATTCCAAGGGCACAAGAGACTACAGTCCCCGGCAGATGGCTGTTCGGGAGAAGGTGTTTGATGTAATCATCAGCTGCTTCAAGCGCCATGGTGCAGAAGTAATTGATACTCCTGTTTTTGAACTAAAGGTGAGGAATGGGCGAGGATTAATTGCAGGGTGGAAGAGTGGGTATGTGAGCAATAAGAGGATGACAAGAGAATGAGGGCTTAAAGTTCTCTCTCCTGTTGCAGACAAAGCCCAGTATTTTCCCCAGTGAGAAGGGAGATGGGACTGGTTTAGAGAGAGGCTCTGCCTTTTACTTCTCTTGGTTGTGGCCAGCAGCTTTCAAAAGAGCCCGTCTTAGCAGTGGAATTTGTAACAGCTTCTGTCTATATTGAATTCCATGGCACCTGTACTTGAGATGTTTTCTAGATACATGCAAACCACCCAATATAAAGTATAAATATGCAACCAGTCTCTATTGATGGACCCTGAGATTGTTTCACGTTCTTTGCTATTTAAAAATATATATATATATAGTATCACTCCCTGCTTAAACCCCAGTGACTCCCATTGAATTTATAATAAAAACCAAACTCTACCCAGGTTTACCTTCCTGCCTTTCCCACCCCACCTCACCGCATACTGTTCTTCCCCTTGCCCATTGTGCTCCTCTGGTTCCTTTCTATTTCTGGAACAAACTAAATATGTTTATCTCAGGACCTTTGTCCTTGTTCTTCCAACTTTCTGAATTCTCATTTCCCCTAACTCTTTTCATGATTTTAATTTCAGATTATAGATTGCAGATTTTAATTTCAGATCTCAGCTAAAATGCCATTCCTCAACTACCTTGTCTAAAGTAGCCTTTGTCTGTCACACCAACCTGTTTTATTTCCTTTAGAGCAGAAATCAGTATCTGAAATCATCTGTTGATGTTGCCTTGCATTAGTGTATTGCCTGTTTCTTCTCACTAAAACAGAAGAGAGGACATGGCTGCCTTTGTCTTGTTCACTGATGTATATTCAGTGTTTAGAACAATGTCTGGTACTGGGCAGGGGACATTTATCTGCAGGCTAAATTCACAGAAATTGAATTTCTGGGTCAAAAGGTTATATTCATCTATATATCTTTACAGCTGTATTAGTTTGCTAGGGCTACCGTAACAAAGTACCATACACTACTGAGTGGTTTAAACAGCAGACGTTTACTATCTGGAGCCTGGAAAAGTGACATAAATGTACGCAGTGTTGGTTCCTTCTGAAGGCCATGAGGGAAGGATCCGTTGCTGGCCTCTCTCTGTGACTTGTAGGTGGTGTCTTTTCCCTGGGTCTTCATGTCATCTTCCCTCTCTGTGTCCAAAATTCCTCTTTTTATAAGGATACTAGTTATATTGGATTAGAGCTCACACTAATGACCTTATTTTAGCTTAATTACCTTTTTTTTTTTTTGCTTTTTGGTATGTGGGTAGCTCCCTGGCTGGGAAACAAACCCAGGCCACAGCACTGGCAGCACGAGCGCCGAAGCCTTAAGCCACTACACCATCAGGGAACTCCCTTAATTACCTTTTTATAGAGGCTATCTCAATACAGACACTTTTGAGGTTACTAGGGGATAGGATTTCAATATATGAATTTTGAGGGGTACACAATTCAGCTTATAACACTAACCAATGTATAAGTGTTTCTGTTTCTACACACTGAGGATTTGTAAGCTTTTTAAACTTAGGTAAAATAAGTTATCACCTTGTTGAAGACATCATAGGACAAAGGACTGCTTTTGACATTGTTCAAATCTCAAGTGTCATAGAAACATTTATGGGGGTGGGAGATCGGGGAGAAGGGACAGGGACAAAAATATATGATGGTGGGAAGAGAACTGACTCTGAGTGGTAAACACATAATACAACACATAGAAGATGCAATGTAGAATTGTGCACCTGGAACCTATGTAATTTGTTTATAATCAATGTCACCCCAATAAATTTAACAATAAAATAAAAAATAAAAGAGAAGTTACTAGGGGAAAAAAGACATTTATGTTTATTGATCTAATAATAACCCCCACTTCTAGGAGGTTATCCTCAGGAAAAAATATTCAGAAGAAAAAAATATATAGCCAAATATATTTATTGAAATGTTATGGAACACTTTTAAAAAATGGAATAACCTCAACATCTCACATTGTAATCCTAGAAAAGAAGGAAATACAGAGCTACTTCTCACTGGAATATTATGCAGCTTTTAAAAATAATACTTTAGCTCTGTCACAAAATGGAAATAGTGAAAAGCAGAAAACAAAATTGATGTTTCCTTTTGATTGTAACTAAATCAAATACATAAGCATTGGGGTAGAAAACAGAATATAGAGACAAGTTGAAATCAGTCATGTTAGAGTGGTGGGTTTTTGTTTTCAAAACTTGCTTTTAGGGAGTTTCCTGGTGGTGCAGTGGCAAGGCTTCAGCTCTCTTAACACTGAGCCTTGACTTCACCTTGGCTTTAACGGCCTGGGTTTGATTCCCAGCCAGTGGAGCTACCAAAAAAAAAAAAAACAAAAACAAACTTGCTTTTAAATTGTTGTATTTATCATTATGACCACATTTCTTTGTTTTCTCCAGGAAACACTCACTGGAAAATATGGGGAAGACTCTAAGCTTATCTATGACCTGAAAGACCAGGGTGGGGAGCTGCTGTCTCTTCGCTATGACCTTACTGTATCTTTTTAAATCTGGGATCTTGACACTTTGGATGGATTGGCCCTCATTGGGCTGGGGCTATTTCTTGCCTCAAGTTTGGGGACAGCCAGGTATAGGTGGGATCAAAGATGATGCCTTTGGCAATCAGTAGAGCTATTTCTCTAAACCAGGAGTGGGGCTTTGACCAAATAAAGCATAGCATTAGAAGTCTTCTGAGGCTCTTGAGCCATTTGTCTGCTCAAGCCCGCTCCTACCTCTTTGGAGGGGACTTTCCCCTTTCCATTTGAGGCCCTTGAGCCACTCTCTCGCTCAGACTCACTCCTACTTCTTTGGAGTGTACTTTTTACTTCTAATAAACTACTCTTTTGCAACTTAAAAAAAAAAAAGTCTTCTGAAATCTGAGTGAGACCTCAGCTGTATGTCAAGGCCCAGTCCTGACTCTACCAACAATCTCCTGGTTCTAGAATACCTCTCCCCTGCCCCATCCAGTGGACAAAGTTCTTAACTGACCCAACACTAAGTGTGTCAGAGTCCTGTCCTTAAGAGATTCCTCATAGGGCCCTTTTTCTGCTCCCTGGCCAATCTGCCCAGCCCCTTGCTGTGCTCAGCATAGCTCAGGGGCGACACTACCAAGGTGAAAGGAGCCTTGACTTCACCTTGGCTTTAACTTCACCTTGTCTTAACAAAGTTGATTTTTTTTCTAATGTTCAGAAATACTATTAATCTTGGGTGGTGGTTTTACCCACACAGGGAGGGGCTAGAGCCAGTTTCTGTTGGTGATGATAATCACCTTCCAGACTGTGATAGGAGGGACTTTCTCCTTAACTCTTTTGTCATCAGGTTCCTTTTGCTCGGTATTTGGCAATGAATAAACTGACCAACATTAAACGCTACCATATAGCAAAAGTGTATCGGCGGGACAACCCAGCCATGACCCGCGGCCGATATCGGGAATTCTACCAGTGTGTGAGTATGTGGAATCTACTCAGTACTCATGGTGTCCTGAGCAACCTGGATGCTCCAGATAATGCTAACCCTTCGGTTTCCTTAGTGTTTTCATATAGATTTCACAAAGACCCTGTGGGAAAGGAAGAACAGGGATTATTCTCCCTATTTTATATGTGAGTAAACTTGAGCCTCATCAGGATGAAGAGATCATGGGAATAAGAAAGGCAAAGTCAGGGAGTTCCCTGATGGTGTAGTGGCCTAAGGCTTCGGTGTTGGCGCTGTCAGCACTGCGGCCTGGGTTCGATTCCCAGTCAGGGAACTACCCACATACCAAAAAGAAAAAAAAAAGAAAAAAGAAAGAAAGGCAAAGTCAGGACTAGAATTCTTGGTCCAATGCTCTTCATATTAAATCACAGTGATAGGATCACAGCAAAGGATGAGGAAATTGGAATTGAGGTATCAAATCATCCACACTGGTAGGCAGAGCTTCTGAATAAATAGAGAAGAGGACTAAGGCTGTCTAGTCACCCCCACAGTGGTTTAAGGAAATAATAAATGAGTGAGATAATGAAGGAATAGCCCCATGGATAGAAAGGAAACCAGGACCGGTAAGAGACACAAGAATGCTGGGGTTTTCCTAGGCTAGATCAGAGAATGAGAAAGGTCTGTGCATGAATGCAAACCAGCCTTCAAAAAATGAGAAGAGCTCCCAGGAGTCCCCTTAAGAAGGTTAAGTCCCTGACACATCTAACTACCCTTCTCCCTGCAGGATTTTGACATTGCTGGGCAATTTGACCCCATGATCCCTGATGCAGAGTGCCTAAAGATCATGTGTGAGATCCTGAATTCACTTCAGATAGGCGACTTCCTGGTCAAGGTCAGAGCTGAACAGGGCTGGGAGGGCAAAGTTGGGCCTGGCCTCTCACAGGAGGAGGTCATTTTGCAGAGGGACCAGTAGCCCAAGTGACTAAGCCTATTGAAGGTCATGTAAAGAGATTCTTTCCTCAATATGCCTTGGGTCCCTGCAGGTGAATGATCGGCGCATCCTTGATGGCATGTTTGCCATCTGTGGGGTTCCTGATAGCAAGTTCCGTACCATCTGCTCCTCAGTGGACAAGCTAGACAAGGTAACAACCCAAACACCTGACATTTTTTTCCCCAGATCCCATCCTACCTTGAGAAATGGAAAACAAGATTAGGAAAGAGGGGCTTGCCTCAATTCCCACGAGGGGAAGATGAGCCTCAAGATGTAGGTTGAAGGGCAGCTTCTCCAAGACTGCTCACCCCCCACTCCCTTGAGGAGGGCTCACACATGCTTTGTGGTGAGAAAGGTGCCCAGAGGTCCCTGACTGATACCTGTCTGCCCAGGTGTCCTGGGAGGAAGTAAAGAACGAGATGGTGGGAGAGAAGGGTCTCGCACCCGAGGTGGCTGACCGCATTGGGGACTACGTCCAGCAGCATGGTAGGAATGAACCTGCCTCCCCAGCAGTCATCCTGCTGCCCCCAAGGCTAAAAATGAAACTCGTCTCTGTATGTGTATATGTGTAGGGGGAGGAGGGAGGAAAGGGGTGGAGGGAGATAAAAGAGCCTGAGAGAGAACACACACATACATGCACGCATGTGCAGTCCAGGCAAAACGGTAGAGCCCCTACCTTTTCTTTCCTGACAGTCATTCTGACTCACAAATCTATCTCCAGGTGGGGTATCCCTGGTGGAACAACTGCTCCAGGATCCTAAACTGTGCCAAAACAAGCAGGCCCTGGAGGGCCTGGGAGACCTGAAGCTGCTATTTGAATACCTGACCCTGTTTGGCATCGCTGACAAGGTGAGTCATGTTGGGGATAGGAGCTCTAGCTGAGCTCTGGGGCTTCTGGTCCTTGATCCTAATCTGGTACTGACCATGTTCTTCTTCTCCCCATAGATCTCCTTCGACTTGAGCCTTGCTCGAGGGCTGGACTACTATACCGGGTTGATCTATGAGGCAGTGCTGATACAGACCCCAGTACAAGCAGGGGAAGAGCCCCTAGGTGTGGGCAGTGTGGCCGCTGGAGGGCGCTATGATGGGCTGGTGGGCATGTTCGACCCCAAAGGGCGCAAAGTGCCATGCGTGGGACTCAGCATTGGAGTGGAGCGGATCTTCTCCATCGTGGAACAGAGGCTGGAGGTAAGTGGATAAAAGATAGTCTGGGCAGATTGTGACACTCAGGCTATCTTCTGTGATCTCCAGAGGGGCAAGTGGTGCTGCTTTGGGCAAGAATCACCTTTGCAGAGAAATGGAGAAAAGATGGTTCCTGCCTTCACAGACTCCCACCCCATTATAGGTCAGCTTTATGGATATATGATCATTCCTTTTCACAAAATCCCTTGCTCTGGGTCCATAATTTCCTCAGAGCTATCAGGAACCTAGACTGGTATATCCAATGACCCGGATGTTCCTCACACTGCAGAATACTTAATGTTTTACTACTCTGCCAGGCACTGTGCTTAGTGCTTTTCGTTCATTATCTAATAAAATTCTTATAACAGCTATCTGAGAGTAGTTGCTTTTATTATTTACATTTTTTCAGATGAAGATTATAGATTAAGTAATTTACCTAAATTAAGTGGCAGAGTGAGAATTTGAATCCAGGTAGTCTAACTCCAAAGTCTTACTCCTAACCATTCTGTGATACTGTCTGTAAATAAGAAGCATGTGTCTGAAACCCTGGGATCCCGCAGATGGCTTTCTTGACTGTGTGGCACCTAGAATAACATCAGGGAAGCCCTCACAGCTCAAGTGCTCTTTTGTTGCTGCTGTGCTGCTCCTGCTACTTTTAACTGGCTGCTTACATTTCCTCCCCTGGGGAATGCTCTGGCAGTAACCTTCCCACTGATCCATCCTTTTCTCTAGAGTGGAAACCACCCAGGTTTCCTAGTTGAAGTCACTGTTACAATAAGCACCTTATGTTGTAAGAACTATGAAAAGTTTCACAGAAAAAGACAAGGGGCAGCAGCCACACACACCCTGAGTTGTGCCCTGTGGCTGAGAGGCACAGTCTCTTGACTGAGCAGATGGTAAGTGGGAACTAGAACTGCCAGGGATGATTGGATTGCCTGCTAAGCTTACAATATCACTTCTGTGTGATTTTCTTGTGGGCCCTTAAGGTACTAGATGGAGATGAGCTGGAAGTTACTTCACATAAGCTACAGTACCTTTGCCCTTGCCTTGGGTTATTTTTTCTGGTAAGCCATATGTATAAGCCAATCAGTTCAGTTCTTATATCTTGTAAGAGCTACCTTACCAGTTGCTAAATGAGAAAACTGTACCCTTGCCCTGGTGGAGCTCACTGAGTTGGGCTTGGTTCCAGAATCCTGACAAGTGGCTGCTCTGTTTGCTCCTTGAAGGTGTTGTAAAGGGTAGCCCACTCTTTGACTCTTACCTGCACCTTCCCCAGGCTTTGGAGGAGAAGGTACGGACCACAGAGACACAAGTGCTTGTGGCATCAGCACAGAAGAAACTGCTGGAGGAGAGAATGAAGCTTATCTCAGAGCTGTGGGATGCTGGGATCAAGGTACAGGAGGCAAGCCCCAGGGTGGCAGTAAACTTGGGAGTGCTGAGCAGACTACCTAAAAGCTCACCCATAGTGACCCTGCTACTCTGTGATTTCTTGGGGTGGAATTAAGAGCAGGGTGACAGCTTGGGCCCCCAGAAGGTTTTCCCTGGGGTGGCAGAAGCCAGCCTTCATCTGCCCAAGTCCCCTGCAGGCAGAGCTGCTCTACAAGAAGAATCCGAAATTACTGAACCAACTGCAGTACTGTGAGGAGGCAGGCATCCCATTGGTGGCCATCATTGGTGAGCAAGAGCTCAAGGATGGGGTCGTCAAGCTTCGTTCAGTGGCCAGCAGGGAAGAGGTAAGTAGGCTGGCAGAAAGGCTGAGGGACAAGGAATGTACGAGGGCTGTCCAGAAAGTATCTAGCCATTATTATGAAAAATAGAGGTATTTATGGCTGGATTTTTTTCCGGACAGCACTAGTATATCATTTTGGCCGATGCTCATTCAAGACCTGAGCAAAGTACCCACTTGGAAAGGACTTAAGGGTTTAACCTGTTACTATGGTTATAGTAGGGTAAGATTTCCATTCCCACATACACTCTGTGTCTCTGGCACCCCAAAGAAGAACTGAGGTGTCTGACTGGGTTCCTGCTCCTAGCTGAACCAAACCTTTGGGAAGCAGAGGAGTGAAAGATGCTCATATCACTTTCTTCCCTTCTCCTGGCCAGGTGGACATCCGAAGAGAAAACCTTGTGGAAGAAATCAAAAGGAGAACAAGCCAGCCTTTTTGCATCTGTTGAATTGAGCAAACTGTCAGAGGACAGGGGGACTGTCACTATTTAAGGCTAAGACAAAACTGCATATGTACTTCAACAGCTTTGCACACTTATATTCCACAAGGAAAACCTGAACAGTGGTCAGAAGAGACTTATTTTTATTATGATTATCTTATTGGTAATCACAGGCAAAAGTGGCCAGCTACTAGGCCATTTAACATAGCAGGCCCTGGAGGCTCGTCCAGTTTGGCTGATGGGCTATGGACACCCTGCTTTAGAGAGCCTCTTCTGCAGGGTCCTACAGCAGATGGAGGTACTGCTCCCCACAACTATTCGCCAAAGGTCCAATAAAATGCCTCAACCACTGGAGCCTGCCTGTGTTGGTATTGCCTAGCCCTGCCTTCCCTGACCACTTTAGCTAGCAGTGGAAAATAGGGAGGAAGACGTATAGTAGGCCCATGGGCTCTTGCCCAGGGTAAAGAGTGCCCCCGACGTTCTTGCCAACAGCGTCCATCCTTGCGGTTTGCCAACCATTTCTTAGGAGCTGGCGCTGCCCACAGACTCAACCGCTAGGATTTCTAGTTTGCACCTGAGCTTTGGAGGGTCCCGTGGCGCACGTGAGGCAGATACCCCCTCCCCCTTGGGAGGCGGGTCTTGCTCACAACCAATGAGAGCTTGGGGGGGTGGAGGGGTTGGGAAGCTTCCAGAGGCTGATAGGGAGGAGGTTATATAAGGGGCGCTCGCGGACCAACCCGAGAGCCATGCAGTCCAAGCGGGAGTGTGAGGTAAGTGCTTGGCAACGAGGGGTGGAGGCACCCCGCCTGCGCAGGGAATAGGGGCTCCTAGAACCCCCGCAGGGTGGGCGCGGTGATCCGCCATTCCAACCAGTCGTCTTGCCCTCAGCTGTGGTGTGAGAGGGTAAATCCAGAAAACAAGGCGGCGCTGGAGGCGTGGGTCAGGGAGACCGGCATCCGCCTGGTACAAGTGAACGGGCAGAGAAAGTATGGCGGGCCACCCCCAGGTACGCTAGCCCCGGCCCTACGCCTGCAGGCATCCTCCAGTCTCAATGCCCCAGACAAGCCCCTTTGCGGGAGGTGCCTAGCCTGAGGCTCCCCAGTCCGAAAACCCTAACTGTCTCCCCCCACACACACATGCAAACGTGGAAACGTCTTGCCTGTGGCTTCCCACCCACTCGCCCCCTCGAGGAATGGAGCCGTCTTAAGGTGCACCTTCTCTGTGCCAGCCCCGTTTTAGTTCAGTCACCCAATATGCCAACTACCCGGGGTACTAGGGGTGTTGTACCCATTTCACAGACATGTGTTTACATGGTCCCTCCCGCTCCGAGTCCCTGGGCCCCGAACCCCCGAACATCCCGGTGGATGACGGTGCTACTCCCCACCCCTCCCCCCAGGCTGGGTGGGCAGCCCGCCACCTCCCGGTTCGGAGGTGTTTATCGGGCGGCTGCCCCAGGACGTGTACGAGCACCAGCTGATCCCACTGTTCCAGCGCGTGGGCCGCCTCTACGAGTTCCGCCTGATGATGACCTTCAGCGGCCTCAACCGCGGCTTTGCCTACGCCCGCTACAGCTCGCGGCGCGGCGCCCAGGCCGCCATCGCCACGCTGAACAACCACCCGCTGCGGCCTTCATGCCTGCTGCTAGTGTGCCGCAGCACTGAAAAGTGCGAGCTGAGCGTGGACGGGCTGCCGCCGGCTCTGAGCCGCCACGCGCTGTTGCTAGCGCTGCAGCCACTAGGTCCCGGCCTGCAGGAGGCGCTGCTGCTGCCCAGTCCCGGGCCGGCGCTGGCGCAGGTCGCGCTGCTCAAGTTCAGTTCGCACCGTGCCGCCGCCATGGCCAAAAAGGCCCTGATGGAAGGTAGGGGTGGAAACGGCAGGAGGCCACTGGTTGGGGCAAACATTCTGCCAGGCACTTTATCTTTACATATTAGCATAGCGGGTGGAGTCACAAGATCTTACAGTCAAGAAAGACCAAATTTGCGACTTTATACTATCTGACCTCAGATTTAAGTTTTTCCAGTGGTACTACCACTTACCTAAACTTAACACTTCCTTAGGCATTATCTCCTGACCTATTCCTCAACATTCCAATGAAAATAACACAGAATGATGTCCTTCTTCATAGATGGGATTGTTTTAAGAGAAGGGGACTTGCCCAAGGCAGTCCCAACTGAGACTTTGAAGAATTAAGCAGGTACTTATCACATTCCTTGACTCAAGGCAAGTATTCACAGCAAAGGTTAGCTATTAATATGGTTATAAGATTAGCCAAAGCCTGCATGTATCAGTACTCCTCCAAGAGAACTTGCAAGGTAGCAGTTATTACACCCCCTTCACAAATACAGTGAAACCTCAAGGTATTTTCATTTGCCAGATAATCACACCACCAGGAAATGGGGAGGCTAGAAATTAAAACAAGCCTGTGCTACACTTGGCCCTGGGGCTAAGACCTGTCCTTGTCTCTGCCATTTTCCTGCAGGGCAATCACGCCTCTGTGGAGAGCAGGTGGCTGTGGAGTGGCTCAAGCCAGACCTCAAGCAGCGACTCCGCCAGCATCTTGTGGGTCCCTCACTGAGGTGCCTACAACTAGAGGGCAGCCAGTTGGCTCTGGCTGGGGACAAGCTAGAGTCCCAAGGGGCTCGAGCTGCCCTGCAGCTGCTGTGCCAACGGATGAAGCTGGGTAGCCCAGTGTTCCTCACCAAGTGCTTGGGCACAGGCCCTGCTGGCTGGCACCACTTCTGGTACCAGGTGGTGATCCCCGGGCATCCAGTGCCCTTCAGTGGCCTCATCTGGGTTGTGCTGGCCTCTGATGGGCAGGATGGGCACGAGGTAGCCAAGGATGCCGTGTCTGCACGGCTGCTGGAGGCATTGAGTGAGTCTGGGGCCAGCCTCCTGTGGTCTGCTGGGGCTGAGGCAGTTACTGTAGCTAAGCAGTGACCCCATACACTATAGGCAGCCTAAACCAGAAGGCAGAGCCTGTGTCAGTCCCCAACCCAGCAGGCCTGGGCAGCCAACTGATCCCAAAAGGGAGAGGAGCAGGGGCCTTGCCCTAGGCCTGACAACGTCCTCCTAGCTGGAGCAGAGCCCCAGCCCATCAGTGGGCAGCTCAGGTTTAGCTAAGTTATGGTGAGGGAACTTGCCCTCCCTCTCCTACCCAGGGTATCACCTGATGCCATGGTTTTCTTGGCCTTTGTGTGACATACACACATACACACCCACTCTTTCCTCCCACAGCTTAGCATGAATCTTTATTTTCTTGATTTGTCTTTGTTGGTTTTTATTTGGGGGCTGGCTGAGCCAAAGGGTCAAAAAATTTGCCTTTTGCCCCACCACTTGGCATTCTGGTTTTGATGTGTACTGTTGAGTTTTTCTATGCTGGCTGTATTTATATTAAACCCCTGGTTGGTATACACCTGTGTCTGTGCTGTCTTGCCCCAGCTGTGGGTTTATCTTACATTGGTAGAGTGAGCAGCTCTACTTCCCCACATCAGTGCCCTGAGCCTTTGTCTACCCATCTCTGCACTTCCCAGTAAGGTATGATAAATTCACACTCTCTGGGGATCCAGGCCAGGAAGCAAGCCACACCATTACCCAGTGAGGACCTGTCTGTAGCTCACCCCCTCAGTCACTGTCATCCTCACTCTCTTCTTCCTCTTCCCTCAGTCCTGCAAAGAAGTCATCGGTGCTCCAGGCCTTGCTGCTCAACGCCCGTAGTGGCCCTCCTTTCTTTTTGCGCCGACGGTAGTCATCTACCACCACAGACCGCAGCTGGGCCATGTCCCAAAATTTGAGGCGTTGGTCATGGCCACTGCTGGCCAGGAAGCGGCCGCAGTGGGAAAGGGCCAGCTCCTCCACAGGCTCCCCAGCATGCTGGCCCACAGTGCCCACCACTCGGTTCGGCAGGATATTCACAGCCCTGGGCAGAGAGAAGAGTGTTGGATATTGACTGCAGGGGCCTGCCCTTCCTGTGACTTCAGGACCCGGCTTCTCTCACCTGATGACTCCATCAGTGGAGCCAGTGCACAGCAGGCTATCAGTGACTGGAACCATACAGTCAATGGACTCTGCTCTCAGGGCAAACCGGTCACTTGTGGCCCCAAATCCATTCCAGTTGAAGAGGTAGATGGTACCTTCACTGGAGCCACAGGCCACCTTCCTCCCACACTGCAGGGAAATAGGGCAAACCATTTTGTGGAACCATGTCAGACCAAGTCCCCTACACACCCCTATCCCATCATCCCCAGCTATACTTTCATAATTGTGACAGAGGTCAGGTCTCCAGACTGAGGTTCTGAAAGCAGCTCAAACCGGCGTCGCTTAATATTGAAAACACCAAGACAGCCATCCCCACTGTAGAAAGAGCAGACAAACAGGCTTGGCTGGAAACTCCCACTGCGGGAGACATTTAACACAGGGAAAGGAGGGGAGGCAACTTTGAGGTTGTACCTAGCTGTCAGCAGCAGCTTCTTAAGTGGGTCCAGAGCCATGTCAGCAATGTACTCCTCGTGCTGCCGCATATCCATTAAGGGGCCCTCCTTCCGCTGGTCCCAGAGCCGGATGCCACCTGTGTCATCCCCAGTGGCCAGAACATTGTTATCTACCAGCAGCAGACTGTTGATGGGAGCACTAAAGACATAGATGCAAAAGTTATTGGAGGTTCTTTGTCCCAGTAGGGAGCTATGAGTCCTTACCCCTCATCTCAAAGCACAATTGGCTCCCCTTACCCGTGAGCCTTGGAAATTCGCCTTTCCAGTTGGCCCTGCTCCACATCTAGAACGTGGATGGCTTTGTCCTTGGAGACAGTAACAAGTTCTGTGGGGAAAGGTGCCCAGGTCATGGTGCTGGTCACCCCTCCCTTCCCACCACCACACTACTGGCTGTCTTCCCTAATACTCACTCTGCCCATCTTCAGAAAAGACCACGGCTCGGCAGGACTTGAGGTGGTGACCTGAGGACCAGAGCTCCTTGGTTTCTCCTTCTTGGCAGGAGTAGGAAAAGCTGGGGAGAGGTGGAAGAGAGTAAATGATTCCAGACCCAGTCAGGGATGCATGCAGTGTAAAGACCCAACTAGCCACCCTTCCACCTACCTAAGAGTTCCTGCTTGTACACCTCTCAGCTCAAAGAGCTTATTACCATCCCATTTTTCCCTTTGCAATAAGCTTCAAATGTTAGGTCTTTTTCTTATTTGATATACACTAAAAGTACATTTGCTTGGGACTTCTTTATGATGTCACCCGACCGCTCTTCATCATCCTTGAAAGCCCCAGCCTAGGGAAAGGTTAAGTCTCGACCACTGTAAAGACCCAGAAATATTTGTTAAAATGTAAAGGTTAGTAAGACAGGGTTCTTGCACTGCAGGACCTAGATCATCGGTTCCCAAGTGGTGGTATACGTACCCCTAGGAGTATGTGCTGGGCCATTCAGGGGTATGAGAAAATAGTAATGGTGAAAAGAAACAAGTAAAGGAAAAAAATGAAAAACACTAGTTACCGAACAATAAATGTTAAGTTTGAATCAACATTAATAGAGATACTTCAAAATTAGTTCACATTAGCAAGTGATTGGTGAGGGCATAGCTAAGAACCCTTCCTCTAAACCAATCTACCAATCATTTAACTCAGTTTCAGAACAATCCATTTGCGATGTTTCTAGAACTTTCCCAAACATATAAATACATCTGTAGTCAGACTGATCAGTTTAGTTATTGAGTAAAAGTGTGTTGTCTTTGTGATTCTTTTCAAGTATTTTTATTTAATGTTTAAATACTTGATCATCATTATCAATATTTAACAGTTATGAATATTGTAAAATCAAATCTGGTGCTCGTACTTTCAGTGTAGTAATTTTTTTCCTAACTTATTACCTCATTTCCACTATTTTACATTAAGATAGGCACTGAACAAAAGTGTCAGTATTTAGAAACAGCTGTTTTAAAAACAAGGGGTACAATTTCTAGAAATGGGTTTAAAAGGGGTACACAAATGGGGAAAAAAAAAAGGTTGGGAACCACTCACCTAAAGAAAGCCTCAGTTAATGAAGGCACATAGTGACCACATGCTGAAAAGGAGTCAGGATAAAATGGAGGTGAAATTAGGTAATACTATGTCAACTCAGCTGAGGCACACACCTGTCTCAGAGGGTACCCCCAATGCCTGCCTCAGAGCAAATCCTCAAAAAGGGTTGAATAAATAAGTGCTTAATTGCCAGTTAGTCCCAGGTGGGCAGAACAGGGCTTACTTATATGCTCTACCCGGGCTCCTAGCATGAAAATGTTGCTTAATAAACATTCAGGGAGTTCCCTGATGGTATAGTGGCTTAAGGCTTCGGCACTGGCACTGTCAGCGCTGTAGCCTGGGTTCGATTCCCAGTCAGGGAGCTACCCACATACCAAAAAGAAAAAAAAAAAAATTCACATTTCTTAGTGGATGAGACAAGCATTCAAATAATTACACAAACTAATGTATGATTACAAACCACTATAAAGTTTATGAGCAAAGGTACCCGGTGCCAAGGCAGCACCTCATAGGTAAACTAATTTAGTCTGGGACTTAGAGGAAGAGTAAAGAGATACTGAGAACTCAGGGACAGTAGATACAAGTGAGAAGAAAGTTTTCCAGGCAGAGGGAATAACATGCAAAAGAGCTGAGGCCTTAAAGTACATTATAAAGGTAAGGATGAAAGAGCACAGAAAGCAAAAGGGAAAAGCAATCAAGGTCTGGCCACAAAGTCAGGCCCTGAAAGCCAGATAAGGAATTTGGAATGAATTCTAAAATCAAAGGTAACCTAAGGGTTTTAATCAAGCTCATCTGACCTGCGGCCCAGGATGGCTTTGACTGTGGCTCATCAAAAATTCGTAAAACTTTCCTAAAACATTAAGAAAATTATGCACGAACTTTTTTTTTTTTTTTTTTTTTTTTGGCTCATCAGCTATCGTTTGTTGGTGTATTTTATGTGGGGCCCAAGACAATTCTTATTCCAATGTGGCCCAGGGAAGCCAAAAAGGTTGGACACGCCTGGTTTCCGTCAAGGAACTGAAGTGGTCCGATTTGTGTTTTCAAAAGATCAGTTAGGAGTTCCCCGATGGTGTAGTGGCTTAAGGCTTCGGCGTTGGCGCTGTCAGTGCTGCGGCCTGGGTTCGATTCCCAGTCAGGGAGCTACCCACATACCAAAAAGCAAAAAAAAAAAAAAAAAAAAAAAAAAAAAAAAAAAAAAAAGATCAGTTAAAGTGGGTAAGAAGCAAAATCGGGGGGCCCCTGAAGGAAACAGTGCCCTGAAAAGCCTTCTTGTCCTGCCATTTACTGTCTCTGGGTTGTTTACATTAGAGTCACTTTGTCTTCCTTTCAGTTCTTTCAAGAGATTTGTGTGGTAACTTGTTTAAAGCCGAATGTTAATGAACCGGATGAGTCCAGCACAGTTTGTCTTCCTGCCTGCAACTCTCCTCTCTCCTCCGCCCAGCTCAGTGGGAGTTTACAGGCCGCGCAGCCCCGGTGCCCACCACCACGCTCACCACGCCCCTGCCCTGCCACGCACTTACACAAATACGTCCCCGTCGACGTCCCCTGCGGCCAGGAGGTCGCGGGTCGGATGGAACGCGAGCCCACTGGCCGGCGCTTCTAAAACGATGTCTTCCGGGGTGTCCCGGATCCGAGCGGGGACTTCTGTGGAGTCGGAGTCCCCCCCGTCACTCCTATCCTCCGCAGGCCTCTCCTCACACGTGTGGTCCATGCACCGGAGGATTCCGAGCAGCGCAGCAATTGGGCGGAGAATCCAGGAACTAGTGGCCCCGAGCAAGTAGTGGCTCAGAGACCACTTCCGCATTGGATGGGCGGGTCCGGAAATAGCGTCAGGGCGTTCTTGTAACTGGGGAAAAAGGCGGGTAGCTGCAGTTGCTGTGGGTGGAGCCCACCCCCAAGGTCCGTTACTTTTCCGTGTTTTCACAGGTTCCTGGGCCAACTAGACGCTGTCCCCCTCTTTACCAGGCTGACCAGACGTCTCGTTTCAAACGGGACGGAGAACAATGGTACTGTTTCATTTCAAACAGTACATATAATCAGCCTAGTCTCACTGGACTAAATTCAAGGTGTCAGTCAGGAGGCTGAACAAATCTACCCTTTGAAACGGAACAGTACTGTTTTCTCTCCCATTGTTTAAAACAGGACGTCTGGTCAGCCTACTATTTAGTCACTTCAGGTAAAGTTGGGAAGTGCCTTTAAGTCATTTTCCCCTCATTCTAACCAATGTTGACAGTTAGGTACAACCTCCCTGTCAAGTAAGAAACATCCAAACCTGTAGAGAATTTTTAAGAGTTTATTTAAGCCAAACTGATGACACATGCTGGGAGCAAGACCTCAAATGCTCTGGAAAATAAGTTTTGCCAGCTTCTTTTATGCATTTGAAATTAAAGCCTGATTGGAAGAATGAAAGGAAGATTACATAGAGGTGGGAGAGAGCAAGGTGAGGATTGGATTACAGGATATTTAAGATCACGTGCTTTCTTAAATGTGGTTATTTCAAAAGTGTGTTAATCTAGATGCACAAAAACAGTGGACAGGACTTCCTTAGGCAAAGATAAAACCTTTTACTAAAAAAGACTGCATGCCTGGGGTGTGACTACCATGACCTGCCCAGTTAGGAATTTATGACCAGATCACCCTGGGAGGTTACTTTCCATTGAACCAGTAAGGAGGACTTAATGCCCTTGGGATCAGAGAGGGGGATGCCAGTCGTTCATTGTTTGGTGAAATTCAAGACCATGACAAGTGCCAGCCCTGATGACCAGGAAGCAACAAAAGCCCATGCCCCAAGAATTTCACATGGGGGGTTGTGGACAGCAGGTAGTCCATGTATGCACATGCTTAAGCTGCTGCTGTCCATACTCAACATCTTCATGGCTAAAGGAAGAAAGTCTTGTCCATTCCTACAATTAGGCTGCAGACACTGAACAGGCCAGGCCAGCAGTGCTCAGACCTGGTAAGGAGTTGCTGAAGAGGAAAATGGGCACAACAGTTAGTTTTGGACAATCTAGTTAACAAAGATTCTACAAAGATAGGAGCACTCTGTGTGGTGGGGCAGATGAGCAGGAGCTCCTGTGGCCCAAGAGAACATTCTCACATGGCTGTGGTATTAAGCCTTCTACAACAGCTTATATGCTGATGCTCAACCCCTTAATGAGAGGTGAAAGAAATGAGGTTAGGGACCTCAGAGAGGCTGTATGTCCTTTCTGGTGTTGGGGGCCCTTGTCACTACATGGCCAACCAGAGGGTCTTGGTGACTTCCAAAGATTGGTGGTAATTACAGAAACTAATTTTAAACTGACAACCCCCACAAGGTCTTGAGCTTAGTGACCCTGTAGATATTTTCACTTGAGCCAGATTTCTGTTACCTTTTTCCTAATTGGGACTGCTGCCTATATCCATGGAACCTGGGTGTCATTTACTAAAATTAGCCATTCTAGGTGGTATTGCAGACAAGGCTCAATTTCAGCTTCTTGAGTTCCATGCACAAAGCTGGTTTCCTCAAAAAGCCCTTGTCCTATCAAGGTGAAAGTAACCAAAGGCAATGGCTTTCTTTGGATATGGTGAGCCCATGGGTCGTAGGCTCAGAGCAGGCAGTGACAGCTCGGCATCTAGCCAGAAAGAAGTGATGACCTTTATTGATACTTATCAGACCAAAGTGATGACAATGAGCAGAGAGGAAAAGAATAGGGATGGAGTGATTTCAAGACTAGGGAAGCCCACCCTGGGCCTTAGTAAACTTTTCAGTGTTGAAGGACACAACAAAACTTTCTGGCCTAGGACAGGTATTTTCCAATTACTTCCCCAAGGTTATCCCTTCAGTCAAGGAAGCAGGGATGTGTGCTTGGAACTATTAAAGCTCCCAGGAAGACATAAATTCATAAAAGGTTTTTGTTCCACAAGTGCTTCTGATCAGGTAACTTCATCTAGTACCCAGTCCTGCACAACCTTGGGATCAGACTGGCAGCTTGCTGAACTGACCTTAATTCCCAGGGAATCTCTGCCCTAGGAGTAGGCCCCCAAAAGGGCCTGAATGAATCTGACCTTTGAGTCCAATCATCCTTATGTTCTTCTATCCATCTCCTACCCATCGTTGAGTCAGTCTCTTCTCCACTGAGCACCCTGGCTAGTAAACATCCTTACTGTCTTAGAATCTAGAACCATAGCTCAGTAAAGAATTGAGCTGACTTACTGCATGTGATTTTATACAATCATTAGAATGAATAGCCCTCTTAGTGCTTCAGGCACCCTGGAGGTGGAGAATGCTCAACATAGACAAAACAGCAGATTAATAATTTTAATGGAACCAAATGATTATACATTAATATTTTATATACATTCACTAAAAAAAAAACTTGCAATTTTTTTGGGAATTGTAGAAAGTAAGCAGTGAGGAACACATCCTATGGAGATTCTTCTTGGAGTTGGAAATGGAGGTTAGTATTTTGGTCTTTTCACTTCAACCCTGCAGTGGAAGGAGAAATGAGTCAGCATATACACTAAACAATGCCCATCAGTTCCACAGAGGAAGAATGCTGCTGCTTACCCATCTGCTTCCATCTTCTTCCTCTTCTCAATGATCTGCAAAAAAGTATAGTTATAGTTGACAATTCTGCTGCCAAGTTAAGCCCACCTGAGACCCAAGGTTGACCTCTGTCCTACTTCCATGGCTCTCCAACCCCTTGCCTGTTCCTGGTTCTGTGTACCAGTGTCTCCTCCCAGCTAAAGCCTTCCCACCAGAGGCAGTCCCACTTACCGCACTAATTTTTTTCCACTGGCGATCAAGCTCTGCTTTGTCATTGGTTTCCTTGAAGCGCCTGGTTTTCCGCCCTTCGGACATCTTGATGCCATATTGGAAAGCAGCCCTGAGACAAAAAAAAGGGCAGTTGGGAAAAGAAGGCATCAGAGGTTGCAAAGCAATAGGAAGGTGTTCCCAGAGAGCCTGTGAACAGAGAACCTATTTGGAAATTTATCAGTCAGTCTATACTCTCTAACCTGGTGTGGGCTAGTCCACCCATCACCACCCTACACCTCGGTCATATTTAGTACCAACTCACTTGGGCAAAGCCTCCTTGTTGTTCATATACTCGCTGTATTCCTCCTGAGTATCAAAGTCCCAGCGGCCTAAAGGGCCCTTCTTGTTACCCTGTTGCAGGACAGAATGGGGTAAATAAGGAAGGTCAGTGGAGATGGAATTTTAGCCCTGATTAAACCCAGGCTCTCCCACAATCCCTGATTTCATCATTCATAAATATTAACCCAATAAATAATAAATGCTTACTATGTACTTATGTGCCAGACATTATTCCAAACACTAAACACCTATCTTATTTAATTCTCTCAAAAACTTAAGAAAAACTGTATTTCTCTTCATTTTCCTGATGATGAAACTGACATAAGTGGTAAAGTAAGTTGGCAAGGTCACAAAACTAATAAATGGCAGAGCCAGGATTAAGCAAGGCTCCAAGATGGAATTAAACCATGTTCTTAACCACTGCAGTACAGAGAGAACAAGGAAAATGTTGATGAAATTTCTTCATTAATGGTGTTTGTTGGGGTTTGTTTTTGTTTTTCAGGCTTGAAGAAAAATTTCAACACTGGCTAGAATAAAATTCAGTTATTTTCTAAAGACTGCAATTCCTTCTGCCCTTTCTACTTATGTACTAAAGGCTTACTTAACTGCCTACCATAAAAATGAAAGGCTGGCACTTTGTAGGAAATAAAAGAGATACCTTTTTTTGGCCCTCTCTCATTTAATTTTATACAGACACTGTAAAGCAGTTAAGCTATCCATGACCTCACAGTGCCACTGATCCCATTACTACAGCTGAGGGAAGGTGAAAATCAGCAAATGAGATAATCTTTTGGGAATGGGGAAAGGGGTATGTACTAAAGAGTAACTACCCAAAAGCCCAACCCACCATCCCAACTCCATACCTGATCCATTTTGCTATAATCCACCTCCTCATCACTGTCTACAGCCATGTCATCCATCCTAAAGAGAAGCAACAGTTGAACAGATGATGCAGACCAACTTGTGTGCTTCATCGGGAAACCTACTCAAGAGGCTATATGCCTAGGAATGACCATCCCCCTAGACCTCCTACTTGGAGTATAATAGATTAGTTCATCCAAGTTCATCCTGGATCCCAACAAATCAAATGTCTACCTAATCTCTCATCCCACTTGTTCTCCAGTCCTCCCAGCCTCCCTTCTTTAACACATCTCACATACGTGGCTGGGTAGCACTCAGCATAACTGTTGGACATGCCAAAGAAATCTCCCAGCTGCTTCTTGTCCTCTGGCTTCTTTAGCATATGTTATGTTAAAGAAAATAATTCTGCCTCTTGCAGAAAAAACTCCAAGCAGAAAGGGCCAAGGATGCCTGAGGCCTATGTAATCCTTGCTAACAGATGTCACCCCAGTAAGTCTAACAATAAAAATGTATTAAAAAAAAAAAGAAAAAAAGAAAGGGCCAAGGTCTAGAAGCCCCAACATGAAAACTCTGAGGACTATGGACTTGAATGGGTCCTCTGAGAAAGGGGAAAGTCGTAATGACTTCAATACAAAAGGGAAGGAGTGGGGAGTTCCCTGGTGGTGTAGTGGCTAGGCTTCGGCGCTGTCAACACTGTGGCCTGGGTTCAATTCCCAGCCAGGGAACTATGCACATATTTTAAAAAAAAAAAAAAAAAAAAAAAAAAGGGGAAGGAGTGGGGCTGTGGGCAAGTAGGGAGGCAGGTGGAATTGGAATGAAGAGAACAATTCTCTAGAACCCAGGAACATATTGAAATAAAGGATATGACTCAGTGCCTTCCCAGCCAGCAGAACCAGCGAACTTTTCATTGATCGATTTGATCAACTCCTTGGCAGATCCAGGTCCTGGGGGGGAAAAGACTCTATTAAGACACTGAAACAAGGAACTTACACTCTCTTCTCTACAACACACTTCCAACCTACAGCTTTCATAAATTTAGCTAACAAAATTTTAATCAAATCCCAACTAATAATGAGCTATTCTGGTTGAGATGGGGTAGTGTGTTCAGAATACTGACTGCTCAGCCTGCCTCACATCCTCAGAACCCCACAGTTAGAGGAATTACATCTAACAGAGCAAATCCGCTTTACCATCGCCCCTGATGATGGAGGGAACTCCAGACTCATCTTCTGTCTATTCCACATAGTAAGACATGGATCTTATGAGAACCCAGAACCATGAAGTCCCCAAACCCCATCCTTGTCAGCTGAGCTCCAGGGGAAAGGACTGTCAGAATCCACATATGACGCCTTAGATATACCCACCTTTGTCAACGTCCATGGGCTAGAAAGAAAGAAGAAACTGGAGTGAGTGTCACCATAAGGGATTCCCACTCATCCTTCCCCCAAGTCTGAATCAATTCCCCACCCCGACATGTCCCCATTTCTAGGACAGTTCCTACCCTGGATTAGTTGACCCAGTTGCTGCTATGGGGCCATGGAGGCACCTATATAACAGAGGGGTCCTGTATCTGGCTGAACAAGCAGAGAGACAGGCAGCTCCACCACCTGGTACCAGGGGCCACATCTCACCTCATCGTCCACTTTTGGCTTTTCAAAGTAGCTGTGCCTCTTCTTCTCTTCCTCCCTCTCTCTGTCCCGCTCTCGCTCCCGATCTCGTTCTCGCTCCCGCTCTCTGTCACGGTCTCTGTCTCTCTCCCGATCACGCTCCCGTTCACGATATCTTTCCCGCTCCTTGTCCCGAAGTGTCTTGGTTGTAGAGGGCACATAATCCCCAATGTCTTCAAATATACTAGGAAAACAGAGATCACTAGCTGCCGAACTCACAGATACACTTCCACTTATCCCGGCCATTTCTCTAGATTCTCACACCAAAGCCTCCCCAAAATGCCAAAGACAATTAACAGAGTCCCCTTCTTCCTTCAGATAAGGTGACAGGTGCTAGGATACATACTTCATGTCAGCCTCAGGGGGTTTCTTCTCTTCCAGCTTCCCTAAAACGTAAAGAGAGGAATGACCAAAACTCCTAATTCATTCCAACTCAGCCTCACCATGCTCCCTAATTCTCAGTGCTCTCAAGAAATATCTTCTGTTTCAAAGGTGGGATAACAAAGGCTACCCATACTCTCCCTCCTCATGCCTCCAAGCTGACCACTGCCTCCTGGGGGCATCAAACAGACAGAACCTGGATGTAACCACCTCCTTGCCAGTTCCCCGATGCTTCCATTTTTCTCTGTTCCCCAGGAGCCTCCCCTATGTTCTAGAGACAGAAGGCTTCAGAAGACCTTGGTTCCATCCACAAATGCTCCTTCAGGGGTAAGGTTTCTCTCCCTAACCCTCCAGGTTACCTTTATCTTTCTTCTTGAGCTTCTTGTTTCGAGTACCCTGCCTCAGATAGGAAAGGATCTGGGTGAGTTTGCTGATGACAATGTCATTTGTGGTCAGTGTGGTCTGGGCCTGAAAACCCCAAGAAATAAGAATGTTAACCCACTGAGCAGGAATCTCTTCATTTATTCATTCATTCGCTTAACAAACTGAAGCTAAGTTGAATTAGCAAGGTGAAGACAGGGAAAGGAGGTGTTGTGCAAAGACATTCCAGACAGGTGAAAGAGCCTGGGTGAAAAGTAATGCAGCAAATTCAAGAAAACCAAGATGACTAGAGAACAAAGAACAGGGAAGTACGTAAAAAAAGGTCGAAAGGTCAGAAGTTGAGGGGGCTCACAGGCTATAAAGAAATTTTGCTCTTTATTCTAATAGAAACCACTGAAAGCTTCTAAACTGTGATGAGACAAAAATTTGGTTTTTGAAATGATTACTCTGGCCATGCGTCAAAAGGGGATAAGGAGGCTGGGTGGAGAGTGATGGGTAAAAAGTACAGGACTTCTTTTTAGGGTAATGAAAATGTTTAAAATTGATTGCAATGAAGGCTGCACAAGTCTATGAATATACTAAAAGCCATTGAATTGTACACTCTAAAAGGGCAAATTACATGATACATGAATTACATCTCAGTAATTATTAACAACAAATAAGGGGGTTCCCTGGTGGTATAGTGGCTAGGCTTCAGCGCTCTCAACAGCGAGGCCTGGGTTCGATTCCCAGCCAGGGAACTACCCAAAAAAACAAACAAAAAACAACAAATACAATATTGGAAGGGAACCACAGTAAAAGTGGGGAAACCAATTATAAGCCTCTTTTAATAGTCAGAGATGATGGCTTAGACTAGAATGTTATTGGTAGAGATGGAAAAATTGAATGGATGCAATTAAGATGTAAGAGTTAGAAAGGAGACAGGCTTGGTGATCAGTTAAATGTGGTTTATGAGACATGGGGCAGAACTGAGGCCGATTCCTAGGTATGAGCCTCAGGAGAAAGGCTCTGGGATTCGGGTCACTCACCTCCATGGTGGGGCAATCAGCTTTGCTGCGGATAAGTGTGGTGGGGATGTCTGTGTCAGCATATTCATCATCCAGGTCTACCACATAGGCCATGCGGCCCGGCAGGAACAGCTCATTCCGCTCATATGCCTTGCTCTTGAAGAGCATGCGGTAAACATTGCGGCCTACAAAAAAACAAAGCACCAAGTGGCACCGAGAACACTCTACAGTAACAGCTGCCATTTACAAAGTACTTACTCTGTGTCAGCTACCATGCCAACTGCTATGCATGCTTTTCTTTGCTTCACTGATTCTACACAGCAGCCCTGTGAGGTGGGCATTATTATCTCCTTTTAACTGGTAAGAATACTCAGGGTGAGAATTAAGTGATTTACCTAAAGTCATATAGCTACTGAGTGACAGAACAAAGAAAGAGACCCACACAGTCCAACTTCAAAACCTGAGCTCCTATGCCTCTTCTATTTTGACTTCTCAAGGGTACTATGTGCCTAGCATTTTCTTAGTCCCTGTGAGGAGGAAGGATGAGGTTTAAGGTAATACTGATGATGAAAAAAACAGCTCTACTATATGCTCATGTGATAGGAACGTTGCATATGTTGCTTCTCTTTGTCCCAGTAATCCCATAAGGTGAACATTAACCCCATTTTTGCAGAAGGATAAACAGGTGCAGAGAAATGAAGTCAAGTGCCTACAATCACACACCTGGTATGATTTTATCATCAAGTCTCTATGACTGCAAATTCTGAGCTTTTAATTGCCAACAATGCTACCTTCCTTATAAACCCCCAAATGAAAGAGCTTCCCAACATAAGAAGACATTATTAACAACTAATTCCATACTTATATTCTATTAGACTATTTTATAGAATTAGATGGTTTGGGGTCAAAAAAAAAAAAAGAGAAAAATAGGCTGAAGGAAGGGGAAGCATATCCCGCCCAGAGCATTAAATTCCCTACAATTCACCTAGAATGCAGTCCCTAGTATAGAAACTCTATACTCACCCAAACGTGTTTTAAATTCAATTTTATTTTCAGGATCCTCATCTTTCCTGAAAAGACAAAAAAAAATTTTTTTTGCTAAATGTGTTCCTACTTAGGTCCCACCTTTCTAAACTCTCAAGTTCTTCCTAATGTTTATTACTTGGTTTCCTTCTGAGGCTTTTCCATTAGTTCTTCCTCTTCTTTCTCTTTGCTGGCAATCTCAGCTCGTACCTAACACAAAAACAATTAGGGTTTAAACATTTATTCATTTTACATATATTTACTGAATACCACTATACCACAAAGTGCCAGGAACTATTCAACATTAAACAAGATAATATAATCCTTGCCCTAATGGAGCTTATAGCAAGAGAGAAAGTAAATTAAACAATTAAACAATAAAGTGAGATAACTGCTATGATACATGAAACAGAAGAGGTATGCAAGGGTGCAGGACGTGGGAGGTGAGGAATGGGGAACTTAACCATGATTGAGTGTTTAAGAACCAAGAAAATAAAATGGAGGCTGAGAGTTGAATGAGTAGCAATTAGTATTACAGAAGGGCCACTGTTAGCCCTTCTAGATGGTCTGAAATAACAGCCATCTCCCTTCTCACCTCCAAAGGCCCATATAAGAGCATTCAGTACTCTAGTATTACTCTCCACTCATTCACCAAGGCTCACCTTTTGAAGCAGAGCAAAATCCAAGCCTTTCACCAAATGGGTGTGTTCCATGTCACCACCCAAGAATTTGGACTCTTGGATCAACTGTCTTCTCTTCTCTGCAGCTGATTTGTCCCTGTATAATGAAAGAGGCCAGGTCAGAACAGTCTTTTGTGGACGGCAAGTGCATCCTGAAATGGCATGGTGTGTGCTTCAGAGCAAGAAGTGTAAGGAAGAATTTATATTGCAATTGTCTGACTCTGGGATACTGAGGGAACCATGCCCTGGCACCCTCGGTACTTACGCCTCAGCAGTGGGGCCCACAGCCCTGTAGTTAGCTGTGGTGCTGATCAGCTCAGTTTCCTCATAATCTTTGTTCACACCATCTCGCCGTTCCTTGGCACGGTCCCGGTATTTCTCTGCTAGTTCTCTCTCTCTCTCAATTTCTTGTTGGCGAAGCTTGGCATAATAACTGACCAAAGAGAGGCAAATATATCAGGCTTACCAGCTGCTATCCCAAGGTCAAAAGAACTATTTCTGCCTGTTTGCCTATGCCTTCATCCAACTCTCTATGGTGAAAGCTCAAATATGTCCTAATAGAATTGCTGACCACCTCTTGACAGTCCTCAAAATTACAACTACAGCATCTTCTGGCTCACAGATACATTGTCCTAGTGCCACCTCAGGCCACTCCATCTGTCATTTTAGAATTTTTTAATGCCACCCAACTCTGTATCATTGAGTCTTTACAGGTATGAGACTTTTCCATACAGTAACCATGAAGCCATCTAAATTATTTCACCTTACAAATTTCAATAGAAAATAAATTATTCCTCACTGGTCTGCCCCAAAAAGAGAGGAAAAGCAAAAGAGAGGTCCAGAAAGTTTAGTATCATATAAATGATGATGATGGTAGCAGCCAAAATTTACTGGGTGGTTGCCATGTGCTGGGCCCTGGTGCTAAATGTTTACATACAAATGATCTTCATGACAAGCTGATAAAAGTTATTATCACTATCTCATTTCTACCCTCGAGAATACTGAGGATTAGAGAAATTAAGCAAAATGCCCAAAGTTATCCAACTAGAAACTGGTAAAGATGAGATTAAAACACCAGGCTGACTCCAAACCCCTGACTGCCACTCCACATATCACTCCTCTCCACTATGAAAACAGAGAACATTAAGACAATAAAGGAAAACCTCAGTCTCTAGCCTTGTAACTAGCTTATATTCCTCAACCCCAAACACAATCTACTTTAAAATCCAACACTTGTCCATCCTTTGTTTACCTTTTCTTTTTTCTTCTTCGTGCAGCTGGGTCTTCATCCTCATTGTACTCTCTTGGCATCCTAGAACAGAAAGAAATTCACTGATAGTAAAATATTGACACAGCCCCCAAAATCCCAAAAAGGGGCCTTGAGGACTGAACAGAGGCCCAGAACACTGACCAAAGCTACAGTTTCAATGAGGCAGAGATCCATGTCAATGTTTGTGAGTGGTCCTCAAGCTTTAGAAAATCATAGCCACCTGAAGGACTATTAAAATTATGTATCCTCAGGAGTTCCCTGGTGGTATAGTGGCTTAAGGCTTCAGCGCTGGCACTGTCAATGCTGCGGCCTGGGTTTGATTCCCAGCCAGGGAACTACCCACATACTACAAAAAAAAAAAAAAAAAAAAAAAAAAAAAAAAAAAAAAAAAAAAAAAAAAAAAAAAAAAAAAAAAAAAAAAAAAAAAAAAAAAAAAAGGCAAGAAAAAAATAATTATGTATCCTCAAATATCTGTCCCAAAATCTGAGTCTGTGGGCTGAAATGGGCCCAGAAATCTGCCCATTTAAGCACCAGCAGCAATTCTAGTACAAGTGGTCCACGGAACATACTCTGACAAAAAGTGAGACTCTAGGGCATTCCAGTTTCCACTGGAGCTTCAATCTCCAGAGGGAGAGAATCAGAACCAGGCTTCAGAAGAGAACTGGTCTTCTAGTTCCTAAGACATCTAAATCAGACATCTAAATGTAGAAAGGAGATGGGAGACAGCTTGGTTCCCCCAGAACTTACTCATGGTGACGTGACTTAGAGGGTGGTGCAGAGGTTGGTGCAGCCCTTGGGGTCATGAGAAGTTTCCTAAAGTCTTCATTGGTGAGTTTTGATCTAGAAGGCAAAAGATTTTAAAAATTAGTACCCAATAAGAAATGGAAAAGAAATATATAAAAAACATGGTTAACTGTATTGGAAATCAGGGAAATAAAAATTAAAACAGAATATGTCACTTTTAATACATCAGAGTATTAATTATTAAAAGTCTCATAAATTAAGTTTGAGTGAGAATTTGTGAAGTTGATGTTCTCATATACCGCTGGTGAGAATACAAGTCAGTATAGCCTATCAGAGGGCAATTTAGTAGTATTTATTAAAATTTAAGTGTGCATATCCTATGACCTAGCAACTCCATTCATCTATATAAGGCCAATTACTGGCACATGTATAAAAATGGATTGTAAAGGATGTTCAATTACAGCTTTGAAATACAACCTCCTAACAACCTAAATGTCCACTAACTGGAGACTAAATAAATTGTGACAGTGTTTCCCAAATGTGAGGGATAGCAATGATGGTACAAGAGATAATTTTAATTGGTATGGTAACAAGGACTTACTCCTTGACCAAACTTTAGTCAGACTCCTTTTAGCCCTTTTCCAACTAGGCTTCCTCGTTGGCCTTCCAGGCCAGTTTTAGCAAGGAAAAATGCAAGTAGCAAAATAACATATATACCCCACCATTTAATTTAAATATTTTAACCCACAAAGCAGTGATGTATTTTCCTCAAATATACATTATGAAGGCTTCCCAGAGAGTATCCAGCCATGTAATATGAAAATTAGAAGCGTTTATGACTGATTTTTTACCAGACACCCCTGGGATATATATATAAATGCATTCTTAAAAGAATACAAAGAAAAGTTACACATTAAAAAGGTAACAGTGGTTACCTCTACGAACAGCACTGGAAATGAGGATGCTAACAAAGCAAATTTTACCCTTATTTCTGATTTTTAAATTTTCTATAAGAAGAATTAATTCCTATATAATGTGTAATTAAACATCAATTTTAAAAACCAGCACCCTCCCTCCCAGAATTTCCCAATACTCTTATGTAATTGACCCAATCCAGTTAAAGGTGGAAGTGGTACAAGTTTTTTGCCATCCTTGCAGACAAGACATTCAGAATTCTTTTACCATCATCACCACCACTCTACTCACTGCTTAGTTCATTCCCATGATCCTAGATCAAAACACTCACTGATGGAAGGAGTGAGGATCGTCCACATCGTGGCCATCTGGGGCCAAAGGGTTGGAGAACGGCTCGCCTATGAAAAAGAATTTACATTAATTTAATCAATCTCTTTTGTGTCAGGTCTCGTGCAAAAACTTGAGGATATAGTAGTGAACAATACAGATTGTGTTTTCCTGTCAAACTGTTCAATCCAGTGAGAAAGAAAGGCAAAAACAGCGACAGTGACAATATATGCAGTAAGTGGTGAAGTGGGAAAATGCAAGGAGCTGTGAGAGTACGAAGGTGGCCTCTCAATCAGTGCTAGAGGATCAGCAAATACATCCTAGAGATGACCACTAAGATGCTACGTGAAAAGATAAATTGGCGCAACCCAAGATTAAGTGATATGGGGCTGCGGGGGGAGGGGGGAGCATGTAAAGTTCACAAAGAAACCCCACGTGTCGTCCCCTGGGGCAAAGACGAAGATTAAAGGCAGAATTTGGAGCTGCCGGGCCTCACTCGGGGCCCAACGGCTTCGCCAGGCTCCAAGTGTTACTCCCGGCCCCCCTCCATCGTGGCTTAAGTTCTGAGGCCAAAATAACACACCAAGTGCCCCGAGTTCCCTGTGGGAGAAAGGGCAGATGACCCAACACTTACTATCCCGCTCCGGCATTTCGTGCGCTGTGTTTCAACGCCAGCGAGGGGTGAGACTCCAACAACAAAACAGCAGCGACAGCCTTTTCCCCACAATGCACCTCGGGAACCAACCCACAGTGCCCTGCGTTCCTCAACCTTTCCGAACCCGCCCATCAGCTGGGATATTCTAAGAGAGCCGACTGGTGCCCTACAATGCTTATAATGGCATTGGCCACACTTGACCCGCCCCCTACCTCAGCCAACCTATCGCGGGGCCTGGAGGGTCCACGATTGGTCCGCCTGGAGAATTTGGCCGGAAGGCCAGACCAGGGCTTGGGTTGTAGCAGAGATGGCGGCCAGTCGTGGCGTCAGTGCCAAGTTAGGCCTACGAGAACTTCGTATCCACTTATGCCAGCGCTCGCCCGGCAGCCAGGGCGTCAGGTGAGGCTCAGCGTGGTGAGGCGGGCGGGCTTCGGGTTGCCGGGGTCACGACCTTAACCTCCCTGGTGTTTGGGGAGGCCGCGTCCACACAGCTCGCGGGGCGTTCTCTTCGACCCGGCAGGGACTTCATCGAGAAACGCTATGTGGAACTGAAGAAGGCGAACCCCGACCTGCCCATCCTAATCCGGGAATGCTCCGATGTGCAGCCGAAGCTGTGGGCCCGCTACGGTGAGTGTGGGACGCTGGGGGTCTGGGAACCCAGTGGAGAAACAAGGGCTGCCCAAGGTCAAGCAAAAACTTGTAGACTGGAACTCACACATCAGCCTTGCTTTGACCTTATTCCCAATTAGGGTTATAGAATGCTTTGTGTCCTGATTTAGTTAACAGCTATGCAGAGTCGGGCCGGTCATGCGTTGGGACAGAAGTCATGTTGTATCAGATAACCAGAGATTCTGTACAATTCTCCTCAGTATAGGTCCTTCCAAATCTGTTAGCATTGCCAGTCCAGAATCTCATTAAGGAAAATCTAAAATAATGATTATGTGAGCACTTAATGCTAGATTTTGCTGAGTGCTTTCCTGTGTAAATTTCACTTAACCTTCATTCACTATATGAAGGGGTGTCATTTTTTTTCATTGTAGATTAGCAACCTGAATCAAATTTTACAGAACATACCTAAGGTTATGGAGCTGGATATAACAGGTTTAAGCCTTTTTTGTTTCCCTTTCCTAGAATGCACTTTTGCCAGATATCCATGGCTGGCTTTCTTTTATTCAGCTCTGAGCTTTGTATATCACTACCTCAAAAAGGCACTCTCTGACCAGTTGTGAAAAATTGCCCCTAGATCCTTTTATCATATTACCTTTCAATTTACCTCAATCTGAAAGCTATTCTTATGTTGCCTGACACATAGTAGGCATGCAATAAATGTTTATACATACTAGTGGTATTTTAATCAAGGTTTTTAACTACACCTTGCCCTAGGAATGCTGAAGGAAGTAGGGAGTCACATCTAAGGCATGGTCCTAATAGTGGACATCTGTAGTAATGCCATGCGCTAAAAACTGGAGGAGGAAAAAGGTTCTCCTTCCAAACTCAGTAGACTAGAGATGGACTCAAATAACTACAGTGTATTATACATGGACTATGGGAGCCACAGAATGAGCACCTAGCCAAGACCAGGTCCATGCAATGCACTGCTTACAGTGGTTAATAATAAATGCCTGCCGTAAGACACCTTCCTTACCATGTGGCTACCCAGAATCAGCCAAAATTATAGCTGGACCTGAGCTTCCTAGATGTGCTTGAGACCCACCAGATAAAGTCTAGGCATACCAACTCCACCTTGGTCATCTCTTGACTACCCTTCTAATCTAAAACTTGAGGACAAAGACCTTTTATTACACTTCAGTAGCCCCACAGTGCAGAGTGGATACTAAGTTATCTCCCTCTCTCCCCAGCATTTGGCCAAGAGAAGAATGTCTCTTTGAATAACTTCAGTGCTGATCAGGTAACCAGAGCCCTGGAGAATGTGCTAAGTGGCAAAGCCTGAAGCCTCTGCTGAGGAATTTGCAACAACCTCACAGCCTGGGCTCTGTTGGACTGAGTTCAATGTGGAAAAATGTGTTCTCCTGTTCTCTATAAACTTTGTGCTGTAAGATGTTCTCAAGATGTTCTTTTTCTCATTCCACTGTCTACCCCTTATTGTGCAACCACTGAGGCAAAGCAGTTTAATATAAAAATAAATTTTTATTCTGTCCCATCAAAAGCCACCAGCTGCTAGAGCAAAAAAAAGGGGGGGGGGGCAGAGAGATTCCAGTGCCCCAAAATGAGTGGGCCATACAGACTTCACTTTGGTTCTTCTGCCTGAACAGTGCCAGGTAAAAGAGGAGCTGGAGTCCAAAGGTTAAGGTCTTGGCTTAAGCTCAGGTGTGGGAGCAAAGAACATGGTACCTCATTATGGTCCTAAACCCCCAAAAAGTGCTCTGTAGGCAAGGAAGCTGGGGAAGGGGTGGAGTAAGTATAATTGAGAAGACAGGTCACCCATGAAGAGCTGTCTGCTGGAGAGCATGCACTCGATCCTGGAGCTGTACTGCCGCCTCATGCCTTTCTAGGGCTTGCAGCCCCGATTGCTGCAGGAAAGCCTGAGCAGCCTGAGGGCAGAGAAGAAAAGGAATCAACACCTGGGTCCCTGTGCCCTACCACTGAATTCCCATAGCCTTATTGGGTTAGCCCACTTCATCCTGGGAGAGGGTGCATTCCCAACAAGATGGAGATTCAGACCTGGAACCCACATAGGCTAGCCAGGCCCAGAAAAGTGATTACAGTTAGGACTGGAAGGAAAGGGGTCATGATGAGGCCAGGGCAAGAAACTCACCTCTGGCCGATAGAGGAACAGCAGTTGCAGCAACTCCAAACTCTGGCCTACCACTTCAGCATCAGAGAAGGCCAGCGTTTCCAGCAAAGACAGGAGCAAGGGACCTGGCCACAGGTGCTGGCAATAAGCAGGACCCTTCTCTGCAATGTTGCACAGAACTGTGAGCACCTGCAAACAGATTGTGTATACACAGTTCCCACAAAGGGTGAAAGCCAACAGCAAAAAATACAAGGAGTGCTGACAACCTGCCCCAGTCACTGTGCCAAATAATTTTATATGATGTTCTATAATCGCCACAATTGCTGTCAGGATTACTATTCCCAATTATAAATGAGAAAAATGAAGCTTAAGGTGGTTAATTGATTTGCCCAAGGTTAGTTACTCATAAACCACAGTTTAGGGACCCACAACTAGAATGGCCTAACTCTGAAGCCATCCATACACCACCTGCCAGCTCTCCGCTAAGGGCACTTGTATTTACACTTTGGCCACTAGACCTTAGACTCAGATGACTCCAATACCTACCAACATGCTCACCACATTAGATACTGGCAACAACTGCAAGAGGGGCTCAATCAGATCCAGGGACAGCAAGGAGGTACAGAAACTAGGGCTGTTTGCTGGAAGGGAAAATGTGAGGGTTAAGCCTCTAACTGAGGCCTGAAACAACTACTCCCAATCCTACCCACCTCAGCCCAGGCCACAAAGGAAGTCTTTCCAGTATCTAAAGGTCTAGGCCTAGACACTTTATGGTACATACCAGTGAGGTTGTTAAGGAGCCAGAGGCCCTCAGGAAGCAGGCTGGGCTGTTTCTGGAGAAAGAACTGCAGAAGGATAAATAAAGCTGCCACAATACGCTCATCTCTGAGCTGCATCTGCCCTCCCACAGTCTCCACCTCTTCCTCTGTTAGCAAGTTGCTTAGACACCGAACCACAGGGCACACCAGCTGCAATGACAAATTGGGGGTCAGGTATAAATTTGAAGGGGCTACCTGCACCCTGGAGGAGGAGCAGAGTGGAAGAAAGGTAGCACAGATTTTGACTTGTCCACTTCACCTACCAGCTCCAGTCCTACATCTTCAGATCGCTGGACAGCCCCAGCCAAATCCAAGAGCAGCAGCCCCAGAGTGGACAGAGCCCCATGGGTGATGAGCAGGGCATTGTTGACCTGGCTGGGCAATAAGAAGCAAGTAGTCACTACTCAGCCAACCCCACTTTTAAGTTGGCAACCAGCCTAAGTATGTGGGTTTCCTGGTTTCCAAGAAGAGAAGACCAGGGAAGGAAGAAAACTCTTAATTCCAGAAACACAGGTTCAAAACCCCAGTGTCAACAAAGGAGCCCCAGGGCAGGTCTGTGGCACTCTGCCAACTGGCTTGTGTTACCTGCAGATGATATAGTGAAGGCACCAGGCAAATTCAACAGCAACCCCAGGGTTTAGCTTTGGGCCAGGTTGCAACAGTCGCAGCATGTGCTGGGGGAGAGTGGAGCCCAGGACAAAGCTGCCAGGAGAACTAAAGCTGTGAGTAGGAACCATGGAAGGCAAGATGCCTGTCACTCTCCCCAAACCTTAATAGCAGGTAGCAAAGTGTCCAACCCCAAAGCCCTTCCCAACCAGATACATGGAATTAAATGTGCACCAGCTTTGGAAACAAAATCAGGTGTCCAGAGGCTATACCGCCAAGTAGGTCACCCCTGCCTACACATCTGGAGATACAATTTTACTTACGGGATGATCTTCTCTGGAGCTTCCTTAGCCTGCAGGAGCTGGGACAAGGCATAGCCAAGGGCTTCCAGCACAGTCAGATGGGGGGACTAGAAGGAGACAGGGTAGGGATGTCACTTTGGAAGTCAGGCCCTAAGATTTCCTGAGACTTTAAACCCCTTAGGCTGCAGCTGCATAGCCAAGCAGCTAGGGCATGTGGAAAGAAGCAAGGTGAGAGTTGCCGACGGAGGAAGAAAGTGGACACTCACCTGGATGCAGGCAGCCAAGGCTGGAACAATGCCCTGTGGCAGGAGCTGCTTTCTCACAGCTTCACTCTCCACAATCAGGTTACCCAGTGTATACAGGCAGAGCTCCTGAGAGCAGGACAACAAAAGCACTGGGCTTGGCCGGGGTCAGGCCAGAAGAGAGTGGGGGTGGGGAGGATGGCGCAGCCCTGTCCTTGAGGCTCTGGGCACAAGGGAGTGGGAGATGATGGGTATAAGTATGGCTGTGGGCATCAGGGGAAACAGGTTTTCTTCTCCCTACCTGTCAGCTCAAACTGGACTCAAAAGCACATTTTTAAACTCAACAAAAGAACAAGGTTAAGAAGGGACAGGGCTTACTATCAAGTCTGAGCTGTGACCGGAGATGTAGGTGAGAAGGTAGGAAGTGGCCGGCAGGCAGGCCTCAGCCACCGCAGACTGCTCAGAATGAGAGAGCTCATGAAGGCACCGAGCCGCCTCAAGCTGCAGCAAGGCCTGGTTGCTGGTCAGGAGCCCGACCAGGGTCCGCATGCTGCCCTCCAGCCTACATGAGTGAGCACCAGAGCCTTGTTCAGCCTGTGGTCCATCCCCTCCATACTCCTATCCATCCCTCAGAGCCCCAG
Source organism: Lyroderma lyra (assembly GCA_004026885.1). Lineage (NCBI taxonomy): Eukaryota > Metazoa > Chordata > Mammalia > Chiroptera > Megadermatidae > Lyroderma > Lyroderma lyra. The sequence continues at coordinate 89,065 of PVJL010002303.1, forward strand.
GCATGCACTCACACCACCCACACTGACCTGATGAAGGTCTGCTGCGTCTCTGGGTGCTGCAAGCCTCGACGAAGGCTGACCAGAGCCCTCTCTCTCTCCTTTTCTTCTGGCCCCCGCTGGGCTAACCGCAGGAACTGCTGGATCTAGAGCCCATGGCAGTGGGAGGAGAGATGGCAACATACACTTGCCGGAAAGCAATGAGTTCTGCTCTGCTCACTTCACCTGTGAGCTCTCCAATATTGCACCATCCCTAGAACTTGCCACTCACACTAATATGACTAATAAGCACCAACACTGCAGTAGAATGGAAAGAAGAGGGAATCAGGACTGGGTTCAATACCAGCCTTGCAACTTCCTCTACAAGGGACCTAAACCTGTTTCTCACCTAGAATTTGGAAATAACATTTATCCCCACCTTATTACAGGGTTGTTTCAAAGATAGCATTTCAATCTCTCAGCCCGGCATAACCTACCCCTTCTATCATTTTCCCCATACAACACCTAGCATAATGTGACGTTTTAATGCTGCCAAGATTTTAACAATCTATTTCCTCTGCTTGGGATACCCTCCCCAAGTCCCTGACTCCCTTCAGATTTCTGCTCCTGTCACTGCCTCTGGGAAGTTAGCTCTTTCTGACTTGCTCTGGCAGCTTTAGGGGTATCTATTATGCCTCAGTTTTCCTTCATGACAGGTAGTAGCACACCTGTCTCCTTCACTGGGCTGTGAACACTTCAAAGAACTTTTCATCTTCGTGTACCTCAGTACCTAACTCAGTGTGTTACCATATAGCACACACAATAAATGGTATAACCAGGTGCCTGTAAGTGCTTTGTAAATTATATTTGTAAACCTAGATGATACAAATACAGGGGATATCCAATGCTTGCTGAATGAATAAATGAGCTAAAACCAATTCTTTCATTCACTTTTCAATAAGTACTGAGCATCTACTATATGGCAGATACTGTACAGGCATCTGAGTTTTCACTGACGACAAAAATAGGGTGTAGATTCCCGTGGGTTTTCAGTCTAGTTGGAGAAATAATAAACAACAAGCAAATGAACAATTAGTATGATTAATATTCTGCTAACAGGCTATCAGGACAGAATTCTAAAAGGGACCCATTTGAGATGCAGCAAATGGAAAAGCCTTGAGACCGGAAAGGGCCTGGTATATTATTCCAGGAACTGAAAAGGGGACAGTTTGGCTGAGATGAGTAAGCTGGTAAGGTTGGAGATAGGCAGAGGTTAGATCATACTAGACTTTATAGGTCACAGGAAGGATTTTGGTCTTTATGTGTTCTTGAAAGACACATCTGACTGCTATATGGAGAATGAACCTGAGGGTGGAAGCATATATGCAGATGACCCATTCGGAGGCTGCTGTAAGTATCCAAAGGGTGGTGGGAGCTATTAATAGGATGGCAAGGCAGTAAAGACAACAGAGGTAAAAAAACAAAACAGCTAGGACTACAGATGAAGTATTGATTTAGGGATGAGGGTTGGAGTTGTGGAGGATGAAACCCCAGTTTCTGTCTTGGCCCACTGGATGGATGGTTTTGAAGAGACAGAGCATTCAGGTTTGGAGACGGATTTCGAGTACTTAAGGAAGGATTTTGCGCCAGCTGGTGTAAACCTCACCGTGTTCCCTGCCCCCTGCCCCTTACCTCGGCTTCCCCGAGGATCAAGGCCACACATTCCCCTTCGATTTCCTCTGGGGCGTCGTCTCGCAGCAGCCTCTTGCTAACCAGCTGCTGCTCCCTCCGCGCTTTGCGCAGTGCTGGGGGCAAGGAGCCAGCTGAGTGTGGGAGGGACACCCAGGACCCAGAACCCGTCTCCCACCCTGGGGCCTCCTATCCTATCTCCCACCGCCAAATCCCCCATCCTCTCGTGTTCCCTCACCGGCCCGCACCTGCCTCCCGCTCCCGCCGGCGGCGCCGTAGCTCCTCCACCCCACAGCCCACCGGCCGCAGACGGCCCTGCCGTCGGTTCCACATGGTGAAGGAGAAGGAAATTCACACTAAACGGAAACCTGGGAATGAAACCACCCCGCAAAACCCCAGCAGAATAGGGCACAGACTGCGCAGACGCAGCGCGGGGCGGAAGAGGAGGTGCGAGCAGGCGGAGCTCGGCGCTAAGAGAAGGCGGGACGGAGCTAGGGGTGCAGCCAAGGGCTGGGGCGGGGCGAAGGGAGAGTTGGGCAGACCAGGAGAGTGCGAGACGAAGGGAGGGTGAAGCAGAGCTGGGCGAAGGCCAGAAGTGGTTTGGGACATGGGCAGAAAGCCAAGACAAGGCTCAGCAGCCTTAGTTTCTCTCTTTACCCATTCTAGGATAGAAAGTACGGTAGGAGTATTGTACTCAGGAAAGAAAGGAAAAAAAAAAAAAAAACTCAATATGGACCCCGGCTGCCCCAGGCCAGTAGAGTCACCTACAGTCAGCAAACACACTCCTAACGCACCCTAGAGCAACATTCAAAACTACCTGAGCTCTAGGAAGATATGGGATGCTATTCCTCCAATAACGCTACTCCCACTAATGAGCGCTGGCTAAATGCCTGCCAAATGCTGCCATACTAAATGTTAATCATAACAACCTCATTTTACTTGTGAGGAGAATGGGACAAACAGTTATTTCACTCTCCTGCATAAAAATGAGTCGCATTATTTTTAGGATAAAGTAATTCTCTTAGCAAATTTTTACTGTCACTAATCTACTAGGTATTAGGGAAACACTGGTGAATTTAAACATGTGTTCCTTATCCTCAAAATCCGAATTGTGGCCATCTAAGCCCTACATGTTCTAATCCCTGCATATGTCTCCAGTTTCAACTGGAGGACACCTAACCTTACTCATCACTTCTGAATCTCCTCTTTGTTTCTAAATAAGACCTGCTCTTTTCCTCCTTTCAGCTTTGGCACAGGCTGTTCCTCTGCCCAGTGCCCTGTATCTGCCCTCCCAAACCTTGTACCCCAACCAGCACCCTTCCCTTAATTAGCACCATCCTCAAGATTTCAACGCCAATGTCCCCTACTCAGAACTACTAGACCAGTTCCCCTGTTATGAGAGTGTATAGGACCAGATTTTTCTTCGCAACCCTTTTCACAGCTGTCATTAAGTTATAGTGTAATTGATGTTGTGTGCTCCCAAACCCCCTTACAGCTCTAAAAAAGTAGAGTCATGGTAGCACTCAAGAAGTGTCATTGGAGGTCTCTAATTTTTAGAAAGCTATTACTTAGACAAATGCACAAATAAGAAAAAAATACCCAGGAAAGGATCTTGTTCTTCAAACCAACTTCCTTCCCTTAACTTTAATTCCACTTCTTGAAGTCAATCAATTGAAATCTCTGATCTCTTCCATAAAACATCTACTTTAAATAGCTGTAGACCATCATACTCTCCTACACATCTTCTCTCCAGGCCCAGCATCCATCCAGCCCCTGGCAGCCATTTTTTGAGTACCTGCTTTGTACCATGCTCTGGCTAGGAATAGGGTCTGGGTCTTGTCCCTTACATCATGGACAGGCTGACTTCTATACACACATCTTTCTCCTGATGGGGAAGGTAAGACAACTCCTCAGGCAAATGCAATATTCTGCACAGAGTTCTGCTTAGACAGTTACAGCAGCCCAAACTGTCTTTTTACACTTACTTGTCTGGCAACACTGTTAACCCTATAAGAAACAGCCCCATGTCCACTCTATAAGGTTAGCTGTTCCTTTCTCCAGAGCTACCATTAGTCCTTGATTTCTCCTCTGTAAGAGTCCTCTTCACTATGGACAGTAGTTATGGGTCCATTTTCACCTCCCCCACTTACTACAGTTCTTGAGGGATTGAGCGATGGCCATATTGGCATTCCAGAGTTTCGCACCAGCCCTTAGTAGACAAATAGTAGGCATTTGTCTTGGTAGACAAATTATAGATGTTTTTTAATTAAGGCATGAGTTATTAAGGTGTGAGTAAAAATCTGCAGAAACTTATTGCCCTTATCTTGGACTCCTTATCTAGAGTGCCTCCACTAAGGTGATGGGATTTGTTAAGGAGCCAAGCTCCAGTGGCCTGAGTTTTCTGAATGCAGAAGCTCTGACAAAGAAAATAAGGACTGCTGTCAATAGATGTGGCTCTGTGCCAAAGACTTTACTTATAGATAGGTACTATTATTATGTCCATTTTAAAAACAGAAGCTCAGAAATCTGAGGCCCAGAAATTTGCCTAAGTCTGACAACCTCAGATCTGGGATTTCTTCCCTGACAGTCTGACTGCAGGGTGAGTGTATTTGACACTGAGCTATATTAACATCTTGGTCCTCAGAGATGTCCCAATGACATGGCCTGGCCTTGGGGCATGGCTCAAGGTATCAGGGTTTGATAAGCCCTCTTTGTTTGGATTAGGGACAGGTGAAGCTAATTCTAGAAAATGGGGAAAATGAGAATTCAAAGGTTTTCATGTAGCTCTTACCCCCAAAATCTAGAGATGCAGACCTGTGAGGGCCATTGTAAAAGTATTAACCAAAAAAACTCCTATAGCTGAAAGCTTTCTTTTTAAGGAAAGGTTTTATTGAGTCCTATGCTAGCTAGAAAAGGACTCGGTCCCGGGCCATGAAGTCTAAATCACCAGCAGCATGGCTAGGTGGAGAAAGTTAACATGTCCTCCATCCTGGAGTTAGTGGGCTCTTTTATTCATTCTGTTTTGGGAAAGAAAGTTGTAAATTGTTTGGAAGAATTTACATTGGTTACTGATAAGAGAGGGTGGGAAAAGGTGAAGCGGAGGCAGTTCTATGATAGGTGCACAGTCTCTAAGGAAGAAGTATTTACTAATTTGATTGGGTACAGACCCCTGAGTGTTCATGGGTATGCAGGATGCAGTGGTCTAGTGGTTGGCTAATAAACACTTGGAGGCTGAGTCAAAGCTCCAGTATACATTCAGGAATGCGAGCAGTCTTTTGTCGGTTGGCCCACAGCTATTAACTGATTAACTATTCCTGTTTCTTTCTCTCACTCTCCAGCCACTATCATTTTATTTAGAACATCTCAGAATTTTTCTCTTGTCAAAGCATGAACCCTATCTCACCCTCTAGGACAGTTATTTTTTCTTGTCAAAACAAGTGAGTTACTAATTAATCTTCATTTAATATAGGTCCAGGAGGAGTTCCCTGGTGGTGTAGTGGCTTAAGACTTCGGCGCTGGCACTGTCAATGCTGCGGCCTGGGTTCGATTCCCAGCCAGGGAACTACCCGCATTAAAAAATATATATATCTCCAGCCTTTCCTGCCTAGGACACAGGAATTGTGTTGGGTGAGGGGTAAGGGAGAACTAGGTGCAAGAAGGAAAACTGTTAGAAATATCTAGTTTCTCAATTTCAGGATGGGGAAATAAAAACTAGAAGAGAGCAAGTAACATGGCAATGTGTGTCTGTTAAGCACTTCTACTTAAGAAAACTATTACTTTCTTAATCAACGAAGTAAAACAAAGAACAAATCAGAAGAGAAAAGGAAGAAGCAGAGTTATTCTTCAGACTTCCTTCTCTTGAACTTAATTTCAGCTCTCAGAGTCAATAGATGAAGTTTGCAATCTGTTCCACAAAATATCCAGTTAAATATCTGAGGGTATTCAGGGGATCGGATTGGGGTGGTGAGAGGTTCCTAGTAACCACCAAGGCTAGGGAAAAGTCAAGGAAACTACCCAGGCTGAGTGGGATATAGGGGATATAAGCAGGGAAGATGACAGTCCTGGTAGGAGACACTGGGAATCTCCCTTTCTCCATACCCACCAGGCAATCCTGGGGTGTCCAAGTCATCAGGACACTGGTTGGCATAGAGCACATTGAGGTCCAGCAGGATCCTTCCTGTTACGCCCCTCCTCCCAGCAATATCTTCATTGCAAAATTTCCCGGAACAGTAGTGCATGGAGTGGTTGGGTGAAAGAGAGGTGGGGAGTGACCAGAGTTCACAAAGGAAGGCAGAGTGACATTCCTAGGGTTACATAAATTCTCAGAGTGCGACAACGGGTGTGTGGAGCCTGGAAGCCAGCGAGTGCCCCTGGGTAGGAAAGAAGCAAGCAAAACCAAAGCCCTTCCAAGAGACTGCCCGGGACGCCGAGGCCCTGAGGACCTATCGACCATGGTGAGTGTACGTACGGTCTTGGGGCCAAACGGGGGTTACCAAGGGAACCCCAGGGACCTGCTGGGACGGCCCTGACCTCCGCTCTTTTCCCAGGTGCGCGCGCCCTGCCTGCTGCTGCTGCTGCTGCTGCCGCCACTGCCGCACGTCTCTGCAACCTCAGCAGAGCCCTGCGAGGTGGACGGCGACGATTTCCGCTGCGCCTGCAACTTCACAGATCCTCAGCCCGACTGGGCCGACGCCTTGCACTGTGTGAGTGCTGTGGAGGTGGAGATCCGTGGCGGCGGGCGCAGCCTGGAGCAGTTTATAAAGTTCGCCAACACCGACCCGAAGCAATATCATGACATGATCAAGGCTCTGCGCTTGCGGCATCTCACGGTGGGCGCTGCACAGGTCCCTGCTGTGCTTCTGCTGGCTGCCCTGAAAGTGCTCGGGTACTCCCGCGTCAAGGAACTGACGCTCGAAGACCTGGAAGTAACTGGCACGATGCCGCCGCCGCCTCTGGAAGCCACTGGGCCGGCGCTTGCCACCCTCAGTCTCCGTAACGTGTCGTGGGCAACAGGGGGTGCCTGGCTCGCCGAACTGCAGCAGTGGCTCAGGCCGGGCCTCAAAGCACTGACCATTGCGCAAGCACACTCCCTAGCCTTTTCCTGCGCAGAGCTCCGCACCTTCCAGGCTCTCACCACCTTAGACCTGTCCGACAACCCGGGTCTGGGCGAACGTGGACTGACTGCGGCTCTCTGTCAGCACAAGTTCCCGGCCCTCCAGGTGCTGGCGCTACGCAACGCGGGGATGGAGACGACCAACGGCGTGTGCCTGGCGCTGGCGGCGGCGGCGGTGCAACCCCACCGCCTAGACCTCAGCCACAACTCGCTGCGTGTCACCGCCCCTGACGCTCCCGGGTGCGTCTGGCCCAGCGCACTGAGCTCACTCAACCTGTCATTCGCTGGCCTGGAGCAGGTGCCCAAAGGACTGCCAGCCAAGCTTAGCGTACTCGATCTCAGCTGCAACAGGCTGAACAGGGCGCCGCGGCCAGACGAGCTGCCCAAAGTGAGTAACCTGACAATGTACGGGAATCCTTTTTTGGACCATGGAGACCCCAAGAATCAAGAAGACCTGGAGAACTCTGGTGTGGTCCCAGCCTGTGCGCGTTCGACCCTGGCGGTGGGGATGTCAGGAACTTTGGCGCTGCTTCAAGGGGCCAGGGCTTTTGCCTAACGCCCAGGGAAGAAGAATGGATTGGCTCAGAATGCCCTGGCTTCGGGGAAGTCTCGTCAGGAGTCAGGAGGTCTCAACCAACCAACCCCTGCCCCATCTTCATTACAATCTTAAAGACAGCCAGTGTCATTCACTGAAAGATGAATACTGGGTGTCTGCTATGTGCTGGGCACAGCGCAGGATGAGGACTCCATTATACTTAGACTTCCTTCATCCCAACTCCCCAGAAATCATACCTGCCTAAGTAAAGACCGTCTGGGGCAGAAGAGATGGGGAAGCGGTCCCTCTCTAGGGCTATGTGGGAGAAACAGAGGTTTCTGTGCAATCAGGGCTTTCTGACCAGATTACTGGTACCTGTTTGAAAGGGTTGGAATGGTAAACATGCCCAGGAAGATACTGAATGTTTCCTCTCTTGTGCACTTGCCACAAGCCTGCTGGTCCCTTTTAATTTTAATTTTTATTTTTATTTTCTTTTTGAGGGGGTGGGGTAGTTCCCTGGCTGGGAATCAAACCCAAGGTCCCTTTTAAAGCTAATAAAACCCAGAGACAGAGTTCCCTGGTGGTGTAGTGGCTTAAGGTTTCGATGCTGGCACCATCAACGCTGTGGCCTGGGTTCGATTCCTGGCCAGGTAACTACCCAACTACCAACAACAACAACAAAAAGAAAAAAACAAAAAACAAAAAAAACCCAGAACCATTTGCTTATTTGCTCTCTCACTCTCTCTTTCTCTCCTCCAATCCCCAGAGAGGAGGGACAGCGATGCCACCTGTCATAAACTCTGAGTTTCATAATTTCAGGATTTGTCTCCTGTTGTGTAAAGCCCCCTTGCATACACTGGCTTTCACTGAGTCATCTGATGGGGAATTTGGGAATGGGAAGTGATTCAAGATGGTGTCATTAAACAATCTGGTGTCATTAAACTGGAGACCTTGTGATTATGATGGTATATGTGTGTACTATATAACGGTTTCAGGCTGACAATTTGATTTGCAAACAGGATAATATCTTAGACCCTCACAGCTTCTTAGACCCATCATGTGGCAATTAACAGGATGTGCCCTCTGATCCACATTACCTCTGAGACTCAGTGCATCAGCCAAGAGCTGTTGTTTCTTCTGCGATTCCCTTCTTCATCATATCCAGGAAGCAGCCAGACCCATCAGAGAGTTATATACCTGTCTTTCCAGGGGGCCTGGGAGAGGGTTAGGAGGAGGCATGTAAGCACAGTCCTCTAGCCTGCCTCTCTCCAGTGTCAGGCACCACACAGATAGGAATAGAGAATGCAAACTAACATAGGTCATCAAAACACAGACTCAAAGAATCGTGAGGACAGTCAGGAAACCCCACTGAAGTACCCCAAAGGGAACATCATTTAGCCTGTTGGGACAGTTCTAGTATCAGAGAATGAACCACTTTAAGCAGCTTCTTACATTTGAATAGCTATGAGCACTCTTCACCAAACAGTTACAGGACCCTGTTTTACCTTAGACCTTATGCCGGCAGCCTGGTGTACAACAGAGAATTCTCAATCCAGTAAGGGAGACATAAACATGAAAGATAGTTGTGACCTAATGAGTGGAGGGATCAACTCTATGAGGGAAGGGTGTTCCTCTCGAAGGCTGTACAGAACAGAAGACATTTAATCTGAGTCCTGAGAAGTGAGTATCACTTCCTCAGGAAGAGCATCCCAAACAAAAATGGGCAGCTTGTTAAAAGGCTCAGAAACCTGAAAATATATGGTCAGATCTGGGAATTATAACTGATTAGATGGGGCTGGAGATCACGATGATGTAAGCTGGAGACAGTCATTCATTCAAGTGCCTGTTATGTGTCAGGCACTATGTTAAATCCTGTAAATATAGCAGGAATAATGCAGAAGTTCTTGTTTGTATGGAGTTCAGATTCTAGTTGACTGGTGAGAGTGAGGAGAAGACAATAAACATGTAATATATGAGGCTGTGGTAAGTGCTATGAAGAAAAAGGAGACAGAGTGTTGAAGATTGATAAATTATATAGGATTGTTGGGAAGACTTCTCAGATATGGGGATTTTTGAACAGATACCCATGTGAGTCAGGAAAAAGAACTTGAGGATGCCTCCGGCTTGAATAGCTTCAAACAGAGACAATAGCAAGTACAAGGTACTGAGGTCCTGGGTATGCTAAAGGAAACCACAAGGAGGCCAGTGTGGCTGAAGGAGAGTGGCAGGCATGGTGGGGAGAATGGTAAGAGATTAGGTGAGAGAGTGGCAGGGCCAGATTATGCAGTGCCTTGTGAAGCAATACTACTCAAAATATGGTCCAAAGCAAAGGCCAGCCTGCAAATTGTTTATTACTGCACTATGAGGAGATAAGTAAAAAAGTCAAGAATAAGTGTTTAAAAACTTCATGAAATTTCACATTGCAGCAACATTTCGATTGTATTTTACAGAAGTGTCATTTGCAATAGATTGGAACTTTAGAAAAGAGACTTGGTCCCTGCCACAGAGAGTTTGAGAAGCGCTGTAAATATGGAGCATAGTAAGGACTCTAGCTCTTGCTCTTACTAAGCGTAGGAGCCATCTCTTTCCTCTGATCGTAGAAGGAAAGTTTTTAGTCTCTCACTATTGAGTATGATATTATGTTCATTGATTTTTAAGACAAAATAAAGAGCATGACTGTGTGCAAATGGAAATAATCCAATAGAGAAGGAAAACTCGATGATTCAGGAGAAAGAAGGGAGTCATGCTGGAGGATTGTCCTTGAGTAGGTGAAAAGGACTGATACCTAATTCACCAGTGGAGGGACTGGCCTTAGTGCAAGCATAGAAACAATCAATTCATAGTCCAGTCTGTAAGGCAGAGTATCTGGGCAAAGATGTTGGTGGGTACTGGTGGTAGCACGAGTTCATAGAACTTCTATGAAATTGAAGCTCTAAATACAGATCTTCATATGGCAGACACCTTCTCGTTGTTCAGGATTCAACTCAAATGTCACCTAATCTGGAGGAGCTCCTCCTGCCTCATCATTCTGATCACAATATCCTATATTATTTTCTTCACATAGATATCAATTGGAAATCATCTTTATTTATATTTGTTTTTGTTTGTTTAGTACTGTGTTGAAAGCTCCATGAGAGCAACAATTATGTCAGTCTTGTTCAATTTTGAATCTCCAGTCCCCAAAACAATGCCTAGCATATAGCAGGTATTCCATACATTTTTACTATGTAATTGAATGAATGAATGAATGAATGATGTGGACTGAGGACTTTATTGCTTCCATGAGTTAAGTGAGAAAACACTGATTTATTTCACTAGGATAAAATAAAAAGAGTTGCCTAACTGAGGTTGGAGGCCACAATGTATGTGTCATGGTTCTAATTGCAAGGCATACAGTATTTTTTGATCTGATATTGCACAGCAGCCAAGGAGCAGGATTCATTCATTCAATATTGGGAGTGGGTACACAGAGTATCCCAAGTGAGGCCCAAGGATTGAGCAAGTTGTACCGATAATGGCAGGGCTGAAAAATGTGGCCTAGACAAGGAGGGGAATAAGTCTAGGAATGCAGGAACACTAACTAAAAGAAGTAGAGGTCCACTTCCATGGACAATGGGGTCAGATACCTGGTGTGGTGTGGCAAACTTTATACTGCAAGGGTAAGATTGAGGGGTTGTAAGACTTATTTTTCTGAGCCTGAATCTATCTCTCTATAGCTTCCTCTTTTGTTCCCATTCTGTCTCTGGAAACAAACAGATGTCAATTTTGCTCAGAAATCCTTATACCCTGAGTCAAGAGTTTTTGTTCTCTATAATGGCGTCTTCTTTTCTCTGACACAACCACCCACCACCACCACCGCCCCCACTTCTTCTAATGCTCAGAGGCCCCTCACCCTCCAGATCATGGGGAATTCTTTATGAGCCATGTAGAATTACCTGCAAAAAAAAAAAAATTACCTGCAGTGGGAGGAATTTGAACAATGACTTGGATATTTAAGGATCTAAACAGTTTCCTAGTTTTTTTTTTTTAGTATGGTATTGTGTATGATAGGTATGATATTGTGGTTATGTTTAAGAAAGAGAGCTTACAAAAACATCACAAGAAAAGAACATTACAGTCCAATATATTTTATGAATACGAATGCAGGAGCACTGAACAAAAAACTAGAAATTGTCTCCAGCAGTGTATAAGAAGAATTATACACCATGACCAAATAGAGTTTATTCCAGGAATGTGAAGTTCACTTACAATGAACATCCTGAAAATGAAATTTTAAAAAATAACTTCATTAAATAGTATCAAAAAGAATAAAATACTGAGGAATAAATACAAGAGAAGAGCACACTTACACTTCTAAAACTACAAATACTGTTGAAAGAAATTAAAGAACATCTAAATATATGGAAAAACATTTCCTGTTTACAGATATTAATATCGTTAAGATGTTAATTCTCCCCTATTTGATCTACAGATTCAATGAAATTTTTATAAGAATCTAAGCTGACTTTCTGTATAAATTGACAAGATGATTCTAAAGTTCATGTGGATTTCAACTGCTGCTGAATAGACAAAACAATCTTATAAAAGAAGAACCACAAAATTGGAATACTTTACACTTCCTGATTTCAAAACATATTGTGAGGCAACAGCACTTAAAACAGTGTTGTACTGACCTAAGAACAAACATAGAGATCAGTGGAAGAGGAGTCCAGAAGTAAACCCATGTTTCCATGGACAGCTGATTTTGACAAGGATGTCAACAACACTCAATATGGAAAAACTAATCTTTCTAACAGATGACACTGGGACACCTGGATATCAGACACAGATGAGGGATAAACAAATTGTGGTATATGAGTACATACAATGGAATATTATGCAGCCAAAAAGAGGCATGTGTTGATTCATGCCACAACTTGGATTAACCTTGAAAACTAAGGCTAAGTGAAAGAAGCCAGTTGTTTAATTGTACATATTGTACAATTTCTTTCATAAAATATATCTAGAATAGGCAAATTCGTAGAGACAGAAAGCTGATTACCTGGGGAAGGGAGAGGAGGAATGGGAAGTGATTTATTAATGGGTGTGGTGCATTTTGAACTTAAAAATGTTTTGAGGGAGTTCCCTGGTGGTGCAGTGGCTTAATGCTTCGGCGCTGGTGCTGTCAGCGCTGCGGCCTGGGTTGAATTCCCAGCCAGGAAGCTACCCACATACCAAAAAGCAAAAACAAAAAAATGTTTTGAAACTACAGGGAAGTGATTGCACAACATTGTGAATACACTGAATGCCTCTGAACTACACACTTTAAAATAGTTAATTGTATGTATTGTGAATTTCATCTCAATTAAAAAACGTATTCAGAGGGAGGGAATGAAATTGTAAACAGTTTCATAAATCCAATTTGTCCCTACTGGCACTCCAGCTTCTATTTTATACTGTGTCTGGCAGCTGTCGTCCACACCATGGGTTACCCTGTAGACACCCATGAATCAAAGTTTCCTCATTCCCCACCCTTTCATCATTTCTCTTTCCAAACCACATATTTCAGTGAGTCAGAGCTGTTGTAGCAAATTTAACTTCTCCTGACACCAACTGCAAAAACTTTTCACCTCAGCTATCTGGAGTTGGACCAAACGTCACAGATTAAGGGCATAGCCTCCACAAGAATCCCTCATTTCAGGAACCAGCTACAAGCTTGGGGATCCCCAGGCCATCCATACTGCTAACCAGCTGGTACAAATTTGGAGGTTCTCACCACTTCCTCAGGATCAATAATTCACTAGAACAAGTCTCAACAGAACTGAGGAATGCCCTATACTTACAATTACAATTTTATTGTAAAGTAAAAAACAATGTATTTGTAGATATAAATCCAAAGAAGCCAAAGGGAGAGACACAAACTGTCAGGGGCCGTCATGAATAACAAAGACACTCCTATCACTTAAGAAATTTCAAGGATTTAGGTGGAGTTCCCTGGTGGTGTAGTGGCTAAGGCTTTGGCGCTGTCAACGCTGCGGCCTGGGTTCAATTACCAGCCAGGGAACCACCCACATAAAAAATAAAAATGAAAATTTCAAGGATTTAGAGGTTATCTCCCAGAAACTGGGGATAATGGCTCATTAAATTCTTTATTGTATAGAAATGGATATACAAAATTAGTTGATGGACATTTAAGTTGATTGCACCTTTTAGCTATTATAAATAGTGCTGCTATAAGCTTTGTGTACAAGTTTCCATGTGGATATATGTTTCATTTCTCTTCAGTAGATACCTAGGAGTAGAATTGCTGTCTTATGGTAACACTGTGTTTAACTTTTACTTTTATAAAGAAAGAAATTATTTATTGGAAGGAAACCAGTGCAATGATAGAAATTAGGTCAAGATGTGAAAATAAGCAGATTAATGAAAGAATTGCCATTTTCTACTCATCGCACCCCAAAAGCAGCATATGAAATAAGGGTGTTAATTTTCATGTTTTACACAAAATTAAAAATAAATATATTGAAAGCAAATACTGAGTCTTCATGTATAATTCACTCTTGAGTTGTCATTTTTACTGGGTTGGGTTTCCTTTTACATACTTACTAGTCATTTTCTACACTAATATTTGTGCTTCTTATAATAAATCCTGGCTTCATCCCAGTAGGACCAGTAGAAAACTTCACTGCAAGGACCTAAAGAGTTCCTCAAAGACTTTCTCTCACTGGCATTAGTTAGCGTCTCTAATTCTTATCCCGTATGTCAATGATGACCCACCGTGTGTGTGTGTGTGTGTGTGTGTGTGTGTGTAATATATATGTAATGGTTGCAAACAAGGATGAGAGTACCACACCTAAGTCTCTTGTCTGTGGCTTCTAAATTAGGAGACATGACTGGTGTCACCTGGTGTTTCATCCCAGCTCCACCATAGTAGAGATAATGTAAGAGCTACACAGCCTTGGACAAATTACTTAATCTTCTATTTGTTTGTTTCTATGTCTGTAAAATAGAAATGACAGCAATGATAATAGTATCTTTTTTATAAAGTTGATGTGAAGTAGTGTTTCTCAAAGTGTGTTCCTTGGGCAGCAGCATCAAGCATCTCCTGGAAATTGGAATGAAAAGCAAATACTCAGGCTTCACCCTATACCCACTGAATCAGAACCAGTTACTGTGTTTTAAGAAGACTTTCAGGTGACTCTAATAGGACCTAGATATTGAGAAACACTGCTGATGAGACTGAGTTTATAAGAAGCATTAGAACAGTGAGTGCCTGGCATACAGTAAGCAGTATATTAATGAACATTTAAAAAATAAGTCAGTAAGATATTACCAAGCTATAGAAAGTTTAATTTAGGCAAAAAGAAGCACATTTATGCTGTTTCTCTACTAAATGAATCTTGCTTCATTCCTGCTTAAAGGTGTTAATGTGGACTGCCAAACCTCTCATAATCTGGTTCCTGCTTTCCTTTCTGCTATTTATATTCTCTCTGAATACCATGTCTTCAACTTTCCCAGTCATCGGTATAGAAATTGCTTTCTCACACCTCCAAGACTCGACCCATTCTGTTCCCTTTGCATGGAAATATCAATCACCTCTATTCTTTAAAGAACCCCCTTTCTCTTGCATCCTCCACTTGCAATACCTTGAATTCTTATTCATCCTTCAAAACCCCAATTCCAGTGTCACCTCCTCTGTGATGACCCCATGCTTGTCCAGTCAGAGCCAGGCATTCACTAGGACTCCACTCCTCCCTACACATCCCACTTAACAATACTTATCACTACAGTCTGTCACAAATTCCTTATACGTTAGCTCCATGTGGGGTATGCACTGGGACTTAAGGTAGAAGCTTTTGAGTGCCTCTCAGTGATAACTGCTGGGACTTTGGATGAAAGAATTTCCATCGGAGGGGATATTACTAGCTTGCTCTCACATTAACTGAAACTACCTCTATACCTGAAAGATGTAAAATAAAACATGAAATACCTATAATATCTTGGGTAATGTCAGAGAAATTCTCTAATGGGTAGGGCAGTGCCCAGAAGAGTTCCATAATAAGATGAAAATTGTTTGTGCAGGAACATGCTACTGGGGGAATGCAAAAGAGATATCATATTACTCAGCAGGTATACTTTTGTCTCCTTTGGGACTACCTGAGGAGCCACCAGATTCTATTGCCACCTGGACAGTCTCTTATGAGTAGCTCTCTATTGACCTGTTTGGCTTATAATGGCAGTTCCAAGGTGAACATACATATAGCATTTTGTTTGTGTGGTTACCACTCTGACTGAAGGAGATAAAAATAAATCAGCTCAGTAGGCTGAATCACAGGCTGTTTGCCCTGTGTTTGGGTTTTTACTGACTCATGGCAAATAGTGGCATGAGTCAGTAAGACATGGCAAATAGACAATGTCCTGCCATATGATCAGGCAGAAAGGCAATAGAAAACTGGCCTACTAAAGGGAGCACAACCCTATGGAAATCCCTATGGGAATATGAAGAATGCATTAAGTAGGACATGTTGATGCCCAACAGAAGAGCTTTCCCGGATTGGAAGGCGGTTGGAACCAGTGAGTGAATTTCCCTGTGTGCTCCCTTGAGGAGGTCACTTGGGTGCATGAAATGAGTGGCCATGGGGATGCTGGAGCAACACAGAGATGAGCTGAATCTACACATATTCCTCCTGCACGCTCTGAGGCCACAAAATGCCAACAAGAATGATTCAGTCTGCCGACAAGAGAGACAGAGACTGCACGTGGCTCTGGGACAGATTCCCCAGGAAGAAGACCCTGCACACAGCTGGCAAATGAATTACATTGAACTAGTGTCAGTAGCCCTGGGGGTTATAAATGAGTCCTGACAGGAACTGGGCTTTTCATACCTGGGTAGTTGCAAATGGTCAAGATATTATAGATGATTGGAACAAAAGATACTGTACTTATTTGGGCCACTAAGTTAGGCCACCTAGTTAGTTACCTTTCTTCAAACCAAGAACCACACTTTACACCCCATGGTGTCCAACAGTGAGTCAAGAAATACCACAACAAATGGACTGTTATGTTGTATATCATCCTCAGAGTAATGGTTTAATAGAGACTTGGAATGAGCAACTGAAATGTTTGTTGTCTAAAACAAGGGAGAGATAAAGTAATGAAGGGCTTTCTTGAGGGTATACTCACACTCAACATGAGGGGGCCAAAGGAGAGTGCCCACTGGATAGATTTACCTACTTTTCTGGGGATCTGGGAAATAGGGGGTGAGGAGGGATGCCTAAATGACTGTAATATTCTTCCCCATACCATCCCAACTTTGTTTTTCCCCACCGGATACAGAGATCCCAGGACTAGGGCTACATCTGCAGGTTCCAGAAGCAGGGATGAGCCCTAAGCAAGAAAACGTAACTATGCCTTTAAATTTTTGTTTGGGGGTGGGGTAGTTCCCTGGCTGGGAAATGTGCCTTTAAATTTTTATGTAAGAATTCCTAAGGGCCTGATAGAGTAATCTGCGCCTTCAACCCATCTGGCAAAAGTGGAGTTGACAGTGAATGCTGCTGAGCTGCTGCCTAGTGGTCCAGGTAGCCCATTAGTTCTGTATCTTCTGTAACCCTACTCTATGGGGGAAGTGAGGGCTGGGGGGTGGGGGGCGGGGGGCAGGAGTGGACCACTTGCTAGATGAGTATTGTTCCCAGCAACATGGACTGGCACAGTGGCCAACCCTTACATCCCTTCCAGAGGTGCAAAAGTTTGGGTGTAAATGGAGAGAAGGAGAAATAGTAGCCGAGGGTAAAGGAATGAGTAAGTGGGTTAATGAGGGAAATCCAATATTACACTAACACTTTGAAAGAGGCTCAGAACAAAAGGTGATACCATTCCTTAGTTCTGTTATGCCGGATGTCTGAAAGCCAGAAGTCATATGTTGCTGAGACCACTCTTGCTTTTGGAACCTGACAAGATTTAATAGAAGACTGTAAACATGGCTGGCCTTGCTGTAAGAGACATTTTGATCATAAAATATAATGATGGATTGGACTAAGTACTCTTATTTTTCACATTACATCTACACAGTGAGATATAATACTGGAATTGTTGGTAAGATTATAATACCAATGGTGATGGTCAAATCTGGGGAAATTGAGCTAAAAGCCTCCTATGCCTACCCTACACTGATTCTACCAAATACTAGGACTTCTCATGTTGTTACTATTGCTCTGTTTTCTAGATGCTGCATCAGATGTAATGCTGACAGGTGTGATCCTTTTGCTATAAGAGACTGTGGTGAAAAGCCAGGGGTAGCTTGTGATATAATAAAGAATACACAGTAGGCTTTCAGTTAACCGGCACCCATGGGGATTGGTAAATGCTGGATAAATGTAAGTAGACTCTCCATTAACCGGAACTCAGCATTCTCAAGCAACCAGCAAGATCTTTCGTTGGTTGCTTGAGAGTGCCAGTTGCTTGACTTCCGGTTAATGGAGAGTGTACTGTATCTGGTCTCCAGTTACTGGTACAGAGCTTCAGAAACCTTTGGAATTTCCTGAATGATAGGAGTCTCTCTGTTATGCTAATGAGGTGATTGCTGGCAGGGCCCCTAAATAGCTTCAAAATGGAGGAGGCTGCTGACCAGAAAAAACAGTCATGTGATTAGAGGAGTGGAGTGGAGTTCACTCACAAAGCCTATGAATTACTCAATCATGCCCACATAATGAGATCTCAATAATAAACTGTGGACCATAAAGCTCAGGGCTTCCTGGTTGGTGATCACATCAATGTACCAGGAGGGTGTCACACCCCGACTCCACAGGGACAGAAGCTCCAGCCCTCAGGATCCTTCCAGATTTTGCTGTATGTACCTCTACATCAGATTGTTCATTTGTATCTTTCATAATTAGAGCACTTCCTTGAGTTCTGTGAGTGATTCTTGTGAATTACTGAAACTGAGGGGCAGTCACAGGAACCTTCAAACCTATAGCCAAATCAGGCAGTAATGCAAGTAGCTGGGGACTCCACTCATGGCTGATATCTGAAATAAGAGCAGTCTTTTTGAGGACCTTGCATTGTAACCTGTGGGATCTGCGCTAAGCCCAGGTAGGTAGTGTCACAAATTGACCGAGATGTAGGACACCGAGTTGGTATCAAAGTATTGGTGTCAGGTACAGTAAGTATAATGTGTTTCCTGAGTTCTGTGAGCTATTCCAGGGAACTGTGGGACCTGCAGGAGTGGTAGGAACACCTGAAAGTGTACATAACTGGTCAGCGTGAGGGAGGACTGGGGACCCCTGAGCTTGAGGACCAGTGTCTGAAGTAAGGGCAGTCTTGTGGGGGACTGAAGTGTGGCCAGACTCTGTGTAATTGGTGACAGAAGTCATTTCATCCCTACATGGAACATTATTTGGCCATAGAAAGGAAAGAAGCACTGAGACAAGGACGAACCTTGGAAACATTGTACTAAATGAAATGAGTCAGTCACAGAAAGATGACGTAGTGTATGATTCCATTTACATGAAATGTTCTGAATAGACAAATCTCTAGAGATGAAAGTTTAATGATTGCCTAGGGGTGGAGTGGTTAAGGAGGTGATAGCAAAGGAATCAAATTTCTTTATAAATGATGGAAATGTTCTAAAATTAACAGTGGTGACAGTTACACATATCTGCAAACGTATTAAAAACCATTGACATGCATATTTTAAATGGGTGCATTGTATGGTATATGAATTATATCTAAATAAAGCTGTTATTTTTTTAAAGGGGTGGTCATCTTTTATAAATATATACTGAAATAGATAATGAAATAATAAGATATCTAGGATTTGCTTCAAAAGAATCCATTAGGGGTGGAGAGAGGAGCAGAAGGAATAAGTCTGGGCATGAGTCGGTGATTGCTGAAGCTGGGGGCTTGGAGATTCATTATTTTATTCTCTACACAGATATGAGGAACACTTTTCGTAAGAGGGAAAAAAGAAGAATCACATGCAATGATCTGACTGACTCAGAAAAGAGGAGACAGTCACCTCCTTTGACAAGTTATTATTTAGAGGCCCCACCCAGTGATCTTGCGATCAGGGAGATGAATTATTGAGGGCAATCTGAGAGGCATGGAAGCCATGGACTGTGGAGAGGTGGTGAGTGGCTCCGCCCCCTCAGCCCTCAGTGACAATACACAGACCATGCTGACGGTGGTGCTGGAAGTAGAGCAGGCGAGAGGGTCAGGTAAGAAGCTGCACACATTCATTCTCAGAGGTAGTGCAGCCCGGGAGAACCTCTTGGAAGAGGGAGACGGCTAAGCCATCTGAGGTTAGGAAACTGAGGCAAAGGTTGAGGGCAGGACTCAGGAGTCCTGGGAGCTCAGTTTCCCTCATGAGAGTTGATATGAAGTTCACTTTTCTCAGGCCCTGAGGAGACCTGTCATCCCACATTCCTTCTGGAGGGGCCCGACAGCATCCGCCTCCTTCAGCCGGGGACTCTGCAGACACAGGTGGAGCTAGGACGAGGTGTGGGTGGGGCAGGGGAGGACCGGAGGGACACTGTTAACCCCAGCCCTGCCCACAGGAACAATGTGTCACCTTCGACAGAGTACTGGGTTCCGATGCTGCTCAGGTAGGGGGTTTGGTAGGGCGATGGGAGGAGGATGGGAGCCCTCAGGGCCCTGGAACTTGAGGTGCTGAGTGCTTCCCCAGTTCTCTCGGGCCAGGCTGGGTCAGGGCACCTGAGACAGCGGTCTGTGCCTGTGTCTCCCTGCAGGAGGCAGAGCAGGAGCTGCTAGCACACGTCCAGTCCCAACTGGGTTCTGTGGGCCGAGGGTATAGTGTGGCCCTGCTGCTTCGAGGTCGGGAAAGAGAGGCACCCCGGTTCGTGCCTCAGGTGAGTCACAGAGAAGCCACCAGGTATAGGTGTCATGAGGCTCAGGTGTTGCCTCCTCCAGGGGACTTTGAGAACCTTCTCCTCCGTACTGTAGCTGGAGGAGGTACTCCTCCTTGGGACCCATATGGCACCTGTGGTCTATATAGGATTTTTGGCCTATATAGGATCAATTCATGCAACTATTGACAGGTCAGGGAAGGTGGGGGTCAGGGAGGGCTGGTGTGCAAAGATCAAATACAGGGAGGTCTAATTTTCACAATTCTTGGTAATACTAATAATGATAAAATAAACTTGAAAGCTTTGTTTTTTGGACTTCATCAGAACGCCCCCGCTTAGAACACCTGCCTCAGAACCTTGCCACGAGCCCTTCCCTTGCAAACAGCAGGTCCCACTGAAAATGTCTGCTCACTTGTCTGGCTTTCTGTGATCTGTGAGGGCCGGGCCCATTTCCGTTCTGGACACCATTTCCCCAACACTGAGCCCAAGACACAGCGCAGACTTTACCCTCAGGATATATTGAAGGACATTTCTTTCTTGATCAATCCCTTTCTCAATTCATTTCCAAATCCCCACTGAATCCCCTTTCCCACTTTAGCTGCTGCAGATGCTGTTTGAGGAAGCTCTGCCCCTGAGGGGCTCTGATCCTGTGCTTAGTACTCTCAGCCTGGTGCAGGTGAGACCTGTGGGGAGGGGAGACGTGGGAGCCAAGGCCATGGTGATGCTGCAGAAAAGAGCTTGAGGCTTGTTGGCAGCCAGAAGAGCTTGCTTGGGTCTAGCTCCCCTCAGCTGCTCACCAGTGTGGGCTTGCCTCTCTGGGGTCTCCTTTTTCCTGCCTTAAATGGCTGAATTTTGGTGCTTGGCTTGGCTCACTGGGCTCCTGTGGGAGGATCATGTGAGCTGGGGAAAGGCTCTCTTTGTAACAGGTATTGCATTTGTGTGATCCCAGCTCAGCTCCAGCGGGAGGACTCGGGACCTGCTCTCTCCAGGGTCAAAGAACCTGTCAGTGCTGGATGTGTCCCCTCTGGGCTTGTGAGTGTCAAGGACCCAATGAGGGTCCAAGGATGTTTGTGTTAAGGCAGGGCTGACACCCCCAAACCAGGCCCTTGGAGGTTTCTCCCCACTGCCGCTCTAGTAGAGGGAAACTCTGAGCTTGGGGATCATGTTTACAGGGCCTGGGTTTGCTCTCTGAACTCCTTCTCACCCTCTTCCCTTCATCCCATATCCCCATTCCTGTCACTCCTCTCACCCATCCACTTACATTTCTTCAGCTCGGTCATTATCATCCTGCGTGATGAGAGCATCTTGCTGAGCAGAAGTTGAGTTTCTCTATCTGTAAAATGGGAACAACCCCAACTACCCTGTTTCCTTCACTGGGTAGATGACAGCACAAAAAACAAGGTCATGGGTCATGGGGGGTTCCCTGGTGGTGTAGTGGCTAGGCTTCGGCGCTCTTAATGCTGCAGCCTAGGTTCGATTCCCAGCCAGGGAACTACCCCAAAAAACAAAACAAAACAAAACAAAACAAAACAAAAACAAGGTCATGAAGATGAGAGGCTTTTGGGGGATATTCTGAGCTTGGAGCCTTGTGGGTGATCCTTACAGGTTCTTGGGACCCCCGTGGGCTCCCCAGGCAGAGGATCCAGGGGACTGGATAGAACTCTGGTGCTTAAGAGCTGAGCTCAGCCTTCCCCTCTTCCAGGGTGGTGGAAGATGCCAGTGAAGTGGAGGTGTCTGACTCAAGAGCTGCCTCAGAGCTGTACTTGCAGGCCACAGCAGGTGAAGGCAGGTGAGGACAAGAGGGCACCTGTCACCTCCTCACCCTGAAGACATTTAGCCTGATTCTACCCTACCCTCCACAGGGCTTGCTCTCTGCTTACTGTGACCCTGTCCTGCCCAGGGCCCGACCCTCCCGAGAGGGTTGGGACCCAGAGCCTATGGAGAGGGGCCTTGCGGATCCTGCAACTCCCAGGAGCCCAGTAAGTCTGACAGAGACTTTGGAGGTGGGGTGGGGAGTGACTGAAACATGGATGTTGAGGGGCCCAGGGCAGCATCAGAATCTCCTCCTTTCCTCCCTTCTGACAGACTGAAGGACTTTCTTTAGCATTTCTTGTGAGGCAGGTCTACTACCAATGAACCCCAATATTTGCTTATTTGAGAATATCTTAATTTCTCTTACATTTTTGAAGGATCGTTTTGTCAGATATATTACAGATGGAATTCTTAGTTGACAGATTTTTTTTTTTCTTTTAGCACTTGCAATATGTCATCTCACTGCTGTCCAGCCTTCATAGTTTTTGATAAAAAAATAATTTTTAATCTTATTGAGGACTCCTTGTACATAACAACTTGCTCCTCTCAAAAGTCTCTCTGGCTTTTGACAATTCTTTTTAAGGGGATGGTTCCTTGGCTGGGAATCGAACCCAGGCCGCAGTGTTGACAGCGCCGAAGCCTTAAGCCACTGCACCACCAGGGAACCCCCCAAGTTGGGGTATTTTGAGCATTATTTCTTCAGATGTTCTTTCTGCCACTTTCTCTCTTTCTTGTCACATTATGCACATGTTCATACACTTGGGGGCATCCCACAGGTCTCTTAGGCTCATTTTCCTTCATTCTTCTTTCTGCTCCTCAGACGGGATAATTTTATTTGAGCTATCTTCAAGTTCCTTGAGATTCTTTCTTGTCCCTGCTCAAATCTGCCCTCTAAGTTTCAGTTACAGCCACTCTTCACTTAACATCCTACCTGTTAACCACCTCTCAGACTGAAACCAGTTCTCCAATGCGCGGAATCCCCTTTCTCAGTCTTCATTTTGTTCCCACAGTTGGTTAGTATTCACTGCACAAAGCGTTCACAATCACGTAAAACTACCTATTTTGTTTGTAAGTGTGGTGTAGCATGATATCTATTGAGAAATACATAACTTATGGCACCAAGACACACCAGAAGATATCCACCTTTATGATCCTTGCTTATCAACCAATTCGCTTAGCGACCTAGTCGAAGGAATGGAATTTGGTTGTTAAGTGAGGAGTGCCTGTATTGTGCATTTCAGCTCCAGAATTTCTACTTGGTTCCTTTTTATAATTTACGTTCTTCATTGATATTTTCATGTCACGTCCCGCATGACACAGGCAGTGGGGCAACAGGAAGGGCGTCAGAAGGTGATGAAACACAGCAACCAAAAATAAGTTTCAAGCGGGGCCAAGGGGCTCCAGACTCACGGACTGAAAGAGTCCAGAATTGAACCACCACGTAACTTTCATTGGTGATCAAACAAGGAAGTGAAACTGGTTATTCCATGGTCTGTGCGTTACGTTGCCTAGGGGAATGCCTTTTTTCCCCAAAAGTCCCCACTGTGTTTCAACATGCATTGTATCTCTATTAGAACATATAGCCCCAAGGACTCAGTATACCAAAACCACCCCAGGGAGTTGACTCAGTACCTAAATCTTCCTGTTGGCACATGACCGACATTGTTCTTTCAGGTCACCATGGGAGCAGCGTGGGACACAAGGCAGCCAGGGGGTTGATGATTAACCTCAGAAAGGGGGAGGGGCTGTGCCTCACCTCTGTAGAGCCCAAGCTCTCTTCTGTTGGCCTCTATGCAACTGTGCCTGTCTTAGATTGTTCCTCCCTTGAGGACTCTTACCTGTCATTGACTAACCAGCCATCCTCCAGGGCCATACAGGTGATGTGAGGGATTCTATGCCCCTGTGGTCTCCACGCTTAGCTCCAGCCTCAGGAAGTCATGGGGAATGCATGAGGGGACAGACGGTTTGGCAGTTGTAAGGCAACATTTTCTATTCATTGAGACATCATTTTCTTGATTTTCTTTAGTTTCCTGAGCATTTTTGGTTGAATCAAACACTTTGTCTAGTGAATCCAATGTCTATGCTTCTTCAGAGACAGTTTATATTAATTTTATATTTTTCGTATGAGGGGGCCATACGTTCTTGTTTATTTGCATACCTCGTACATTTTTTGGTTGTTGGAAACTGGCCAATTTGATGGTTATTTTTGTTACCACTTTATTCCTTATTGTGTTAGTCTCTTAAGTCTCCAACCTTTTTCTTAGTGCTCTGACATTTTGGATATGGTGATGTGGTAACTCTGAAAACAAGATTCTCCATCCTCTCCAGGGTTTGCATTGTTGCTTCTTGTGGCCTGGAGCCATCTGTTCACTTACTTTTTGCAAAGATTGTATTCACTGTGGTCACTGAAGTCTCCATTCTATTATCTCAGTGGTTAGTTAGCCAGTGACCTGACATAGAATTCCTTTAACTCCT
This sequence comes from Lyroderma lyra, assembly GCA_004026885.1. NCBI lineage: Eukaryota > Metazoa > Chordata > Mammalia > Chiroptera > Megadermatidae > Lyroderma > Lyroderma lyra. The sequence continues at coordinate 113,504 of PVJL010002303.1, forward strand.
TTGACGTTTTTAAATTGGGTTATTTATCTTTTTCTTGTTGAGGTGTAAGAGCTCTTTATATGTGCTGGATTAAAGTCCACAGTCAGCTAGACAGTTAAAAAAAGGAAGGAAGGAAGGAAGGAGAGAGAAAAAGAGAGAGAGAGGAGAGAGAAAAGGGAAGAAGGAGGTGGAGTAGAAAGAAGGAGAAGGAAAAGAAAAAAATATCCCCAGGTTTCTACAGATTGGCTCTGTGTTGGGTCACTCCTATGTTTAGCCAGGCCACTTAAATCTGCCTTAGCCTCACTTCGTGCTTTAACTGAGCCCAGAAATCAGCTAGAGGTGAAAGCTTATGGTCTTCTCTGGTCTTTTCTGGGCGTGCATCCTCTGCTGGGCATGTGCATGGCATTCCAGGTTCCCCAGTATACATGGGAATTTTCAAAGTCCTTGTTCTCCCAAAATCTCACTCACCTTTTCCTGAGTCTATGTATCTATTGTTTGCCCCAAATGTTATTTGTGCTTGTTCTTTCATCTTTTAATGTTTTAGGGGTTTTATGTTTTGAAAACAATGTTTTCAATGTTTTTTTGTCCTTGGGCACAGCTGCTATGCCCTGAAAGAGTTCCAAGATATGTGAAACAAAGGGAACCCCCTTTGGGTGAAACCCCAATTAAAACAGACAAATACAATTCCTTGGAAACAAGATTCACTCTGTTTTCTCCAGAACTAGGTAATGCCCCCAACCCTTAATCCCCACCCCCAAAACGTGGGCTGTTATCGACAAGACCACCTCTGTGCTGGGAGGAGGCTGGGGCTAGTGTAAGTCAAAACATCACAAAGATGTCTTACCATATTTAAGAAAATTTCTCCTGTAAGCATTCACATGGTTGCTATAAAGTCTTCGAGTTCTAGTAAATTTGATTCCAGCCATTTTGCTAGATGTTTCTGGGGAGGGAAGAACCCCAGAGTTCCCTATGCTGCTATTTTTGTTGATGTCACCTTGCTTTGACATTTTTAAATTGGGTATTTATCTTTTTCTTGTTGAGGTGTAAGAGCTCTTTATATGTGCTGGATTAAAGTCCACAGTCAGCTAGACAGTTGAAATTTTTATTAGTGCAATTAAAAATAATAATAAAATAAAGATCTACACAGGGTTGCAAATCCATCTGGTGGTGCACGAAAGTTACTGGAAATTGTCGACCTTTCTATCGAGTATGATTTGGGTTAGTTTCTTGGCCCCCACTCCCACCAACACCAATGGATGGACATCTTTCTTTCTCCTTCCCTCTGGCAGAGACTGCCCGCTGCTGCAGGTGTTGGCTGGTAAGGTTGCTGGTGAGGAGGTGGAGGGCTCACTACCCTGGATTGTTTCATGGCTCCTGGAAGGAAACAACTACACTGGTCTTCTTCTTCGCCTGGGACCTCAAGGTGACCTGGGGATGGTGTGGGGTTCTTTGGGAAGCTCTGGGATCTGGCCTTAGGCCTGCCCCACCCTCTCACCAACCAGCTAAAGCCCCAACCCCAATCCAGAGAGAGCCTGACCCTCTGGGAGAGCCAGGATTTGGCAAGTCCCAGTGGCCAGAGGTCTCAACTAACCCCTCACCCTTCAGAGGCCTTTAATAGTTCACTAAGCATTTTTTATACTGTTTTTTGTTGTTGTTCTGTAGTATGTGGGTAGCTCCCTGACTGGGAATCGAACCCAGGCCGCAGCGCTGACAGCGCCAGTGCCGAAGCCTTAAGCCACTACACCATCAAGGGACTCCCTACACCTTTGATTCTTACCACAACCCCATGAAGCAGATGTAATTTACAGATGAGGAAAGGAGAATCAGAGACAGAAATGTAGTTGCCTACACTCACATACCCATTAGAAATCAGGCGTCTGTGAAATCATATGATGTCATGGATTTGGGGGAGGTCAAGAGGAGGGTATAGATCAAACAAGAATGGCCATGAATTGGTAATTGTTGAAACTGAGTTATAACTAAATGGATTTCCTATACATGGCATATGATTGAAAATTTCCATAATAAAAAAGTTTTTAAAAACTCTGGCCCTCTGTCTCCAAAATGAACAAACACACATTCATTTGGCCAACATATTACCACACTTCCCTCTGTGGCAGGCCCTGTGCAATGTGAACGATAAGTTGGGACAGTTCACACTCTTGAGGATAAAGCAGAGAGGAACAGACACGTGGTTATAGGCCAGGTTGATATCATGATTAAGTGCACAGGCTTTGGTCAGACAGACCTGGGCTTGAGTTTCAGCTCTGCCACTCACCAGGATGTTCCTTAACCTCTCTGAGCTTCCATTGCCTCATCTGGAAACTGTGTGTGGGAGGTGAGGCAGGGTAAAAATTTCTGAGTTGTTCACTCATGGGAGTGTTGTGTGGATAAAAAAAAAAGCAATCCATGAAATGCCTTAGCATAGTATCATTAAGCACATGTAAAAGTCAGATAGGTGCTAGCTGTTTTTATGAACAGTGCTATTAATAAAAATTAAAAGCGTTACAGGCAGTCTGTTTTGCAGTTCAGAGTATGGAGTTATTCACTTAGTCTTCCTTTACTAGGCAGCTCCCTGAACTTGCTCCAGGCTGCTCTCTTGGGGGCCGCGGGAAGGAGGATGCAGGTGAAACAGGTGAGGCCCACCCTGTGGGATGCAGCAGAAGAGGCCCGAGTCCGCAGAGCTGGCCTGAAGAGCCTGCGTTCAGGCCTCCTAGGGGACATCCTGACGGATGGTGGGCTCAGCCAGCTGGGCCGGGCACTGCGTGAGTTGCAGGTGAGCAAAGTGAGCTCTGGAGGTGCCCGGGGCAACAGTAGTTGAAACACACCTCGAACTCTCTCTCCATAGGTTGTAAAAGCCTGGAGCCAGCACTCAGGAAGCCGGATGCTCAAAGGGGTCAAGGCCAAGGCTGTGGGGCTCCCAGAACCACAGGTATATCTTCTCATCCAACCTCCTGGCAGCCCCACTGATGTCTGCCTTCCTTTCCTCTGTTTACAGAGCACTATGAGGGGCCCTTCCTGCATTCATTAATTGGATGATTCCCAAACATTTATTGACCACTCACTATGTGCCAGGCACATTGCCTGCCATGTAGTTTGTAGGAAATTCCTGTCCTCATGGCGTTTACAATCTGCTGGAGAGAAACAATGACAACATCATATCAGTGCTCTGAAGTGTTTAGAAAGACAGGGTTCTATGGAGCATCTAAGTTAGTCTTGGTAAGAGAGGGAAGGAAGACTTCAGGGAGCAAGTTGCTTCTTGGAGGGGATAGCCAGCAACAAGTGAAAAGCATTCCAGGCAGTTAAAATAACAAGCAAGTCTCAGAGGTAAGTGAGTACTTAATCTCTTTGGGGGACTGCAAGCAGCTCAATTTGTTGGAAAATAGTTTGAGGAAGAGAGAGGGATTGGAAAGGAAAGGAGGGACCAAGTCATCCAGGGCTTTGTATACCTATTGAGATGTTTGGGCTTTTGGCCACTCTTGTGCAGAAGGGGGCGCTATCTTCCATAATTTGCCACAGGGTGGCTGGAAGGCTACCCCATCCGGAAGCTGGTTTTTCCTTTTCCATAATTACTTACAACTTGTTTTTACAGCACTGGGAATTGGGAATTAGGCATGTAAGCTTCCATTGATGGAGCAGTGCCTGTCACTGCTCAATGCTTTGAGTGCCTTATCTCATTCCATACTCTACAACTTTTATCAGCTCTTTTATGGATGAGAAAATGGAGACCCAAAAGACTAGTCACCCGCCTGTCACACAGCTAAGAAAAGGAGGGCCTAGGACCTTGATCTGATTCAAAGCCCTAAGCTTAACCCACGCTGTCCTGGGAGGAAGTATGTGGAGTTCCCATTCCTAATATCTTCTCGACAGGTGACAGATTCAGCAGCAAGCCACAGCCCCGGCCTCCAGGGGGACCCCCAAGGTGGGTCTAGGGCTTGGGGGTGGAGCTGGGGGTCTTCTACACCTTTGATGTGCTTAATTGCATTTTCTTCCAGTGGCAGGAAGAACAGCATCTCTAGCACCTGGGCCCCACCAAAAGCATCCTCTTAGGGACTCTGAGGAACAGGTACCCTCATGTACCCCAGAACAACTGGCAGCTATTGGGGAATAAAGAGTTGCAGAGCCCAGTTAGTTTGCCTCTGGCTTACCCTGCCCCAACATCAGGGAGAAACACGGAGCTTCTGGCAAATAAAAGACCTGAAGGCCTACTGGATCCCTAAGGGAGGGGCATGGGAAAGGACTGTTTTCCTACTGGGTTGGATTAGGGGCATGCTATATGTAGGGCCTCCACGGCATCTACTGGCAGAGTCAAAACTTCTCCTCTCCCGCCATGGCCTCTGAGTTTCTGTGTAGAGTACGGGCTCTTTTAGGCCAGATAGGTCCTACATGTAGTTCTGGGAGCAGCCCTGGTAATAGGATTCAGTTGGAAATGTTGGGTCCTGTGTCCCAAAGTCGTGTGCATACGTGGACTTTTGGCTGAACCTTGGCTGATGTCACTTAGGCCTGGCAGGCTCCAGATGTGGCCCTACAGTTCTTCCTGGCCCAGGCCCAGAGGGCGAGACTGCGAGAACAGCAACAAATTTGGATCCAAGAGGAACTGAAGCATTTGGAACAGGAGGAGGCGGAGGAAGCAGGTGACCAAGTCAAAGGCCTGGTGGCTGGAGAAGAGGTAAGGAGGGTTATGTTGGGGAACTGAGCTCCTTTTAATCAGACCAGGCACTGTACTGGGGGTTGGAATCCAGTGCTAATCACAACACACTGGGCCATACCCTCTCTCCTGGCTCTCACAGCTTTGTAGGGGATAGATGAGGCAATTCTCAGTGCTAAGTGCTGTGATGGGGGGAGCTATGGGCTTGTGAGAATGAAGAGGTATACCTGACCCAGGCTGGAGCAGATCAGAGAAGATGGCATTCAAGCTGAGACTTAAAGGACAAACAAATTAGCCAAAGGGAGTCAGCAGACTCTGAGCCCCACAAGGGCAGTTTATGTTCATTACAGAGGCACTCAGTGACTCTAACTTGTTTGAAAATATTAAGAAATAAAACTTATATGCATGGGGCTTGAGAGTGGGTGGGGTGGAGAAACACATTCTAAGAGAGGATAATACTGTCTGAGCAAAGGTCCAGAGAGAGCAATGGCAAAATGGGTTCTGGGTATTGGAGCCTATCCATGTGGCTACGGCCTGGCAGGTGCATGGTCAGAGGCAAGGCTAAAGAGATCAGTGTGCACCGTGATGCTGGATTTGGACTTTACCCTGAGGATGATGAACTGTTGAAAGGTATGTCATCTCAGCTCTGTTCCTCACTAGCCATATGAATTTGGGCATATTGTCACTTCTCTGATCGTTTCCAAATCTGTAAAATAGCAACTTACCTCACAGGGTTGTCATTGGATAAAATGAGGCCATATACCTGAAGTATGTAGAACAGAGCAGGCACACAAGTGGCACACACAGTTTAAGTATCCCTTGGAATCCATGGGGGTACTCCCATGGATACCAAAATCGATGGATGCTCGAGTCCCTTATATTACATGGTGCAGTATTTGTAATATAGCCCACACATATCCTCCATATACTTAAATCATCTCATCTCTAGATTTGTTATAATACCTAACGCACTGCAAATGCTATGTAAACAGTTATACTGTATTGTTTAGGGAATAATGACAAGAAAAGTTTGTACATTTTCAGTTTAGATGAGTGTTGGCCTAACTACATAGCACATGTCAACAACAATGTAACATTTTCTAAAAAATATTTTCAATCCCTGATTTTGACTGTTATCACTTAAGGCCCCCAAGGAGAGACACAGATGGCACCAAGAGCAGACAGTGCTGAGACTCCAGCTGGAGGCTCTTCAGGCAGAGCGGGACACCATGGAGCAGGACCTGGTAGCCCTCTATAATCTGCATGTGCAGGCCACACGAGCTCGGACATGCCATGTGCTACAGGTCAGTGGGGACAGAAGGCAGGCCTTGAGCTGCTTATAAGGCTGACTGACTGACAGGCATCTCCCAATCTGGACACAGGTATTCCGAGCCTGGCGGCGGTTGTGGGAGGAACAGACCATGACCACAGAGCATCACCACCGCAGCCTGCTTGCTGGCATCCTGCAAGACACCATCAACCTGGCTGCACAGAACCAAGAGCTCCAGGCCCAGAACCAGCAGCTTCAGCAGATGCATACCAGGCTGGATGCAGCTATGCTGGATCCCTGCCCTGCTGAGAAATCCGATCAAGAATCCTTCAGGGGCAGTTCCCTCTCTCCTCATTCTTAAGGGTCTTAGAAAGGAGAGAAAGTTGGGACCCAATAACCAAGCTGATCTTCATTACAGATAATCATGATACCATCACTAACCTGGTCTCGTTGTGCCAGTCCCTGCTAAGCGCCTAACATCCATGATTTCATTTAGCCTTTTCGACTACCCAATATAGTTGTAGGTGCTATTGACACGCCCATTTCAGTGATAAGGCAACTAAAGCTAGGAGAGGTTAAGTATCTGCACAAGGACAGTCAGCTAGTTAAGTGCCAGAGCCAGAATTCAAATTCAAATCTGGTTGGCTGGAGCTCCACACAGCAAACAGTAGTGGTTCACAAGCTGCAGTATGCATCAGAACCTCCTAGGAAGCTTCTTTAAAAAATAAGAAAAAAGAGAAAAAGATTTCCAAACTCATTCCCTACGATAATACTTCAACAGGACTGGGACATTTTTTTTTTTTTTAAACAAGCTTACCAGGTATTCTACTATGGGAGGAGGGCCTGATATTCCTCTGGCCATGAGAACAAATGACAGGCAAGAGTATTCAGAGGAAATAAATCAAAACCACACTGAGTCCTTAAGAGTTCTCTACCTCAGTCTAGTTTGTCCTATAGGCCTAGCACCTTCTGTTCTCAAGACTCCCTCCAAATTTCCCAGTATCTAAGTTTTGTGCTTCAGGAAAATTTCAAAAGGCCTGTCACAGAGAACAGTCTTGGCTCCATGGAACTTTGCTGCTGATGACGGTGTAGAAAACAGCCTTTTCTCCTAGTTTGTAAGTTATCCCAGGATTAAGACACTCAGGAACCAGGGATAACAAAATAGTTTAAGAGGAGCTATGCAACAGAAAAGAAGATAAACATCAATCATGGTTGATTGTAGGAAGCACCTACACTCCAGAATGTTTTATTAAGAACTTATTGCTTATGCAGTTAGAGACACTGATTGAGCTATACAAGTTTCCTCGTGCCTGGTCCCAGGTCACTCTGTAGAACTTCAGTGGCTGTTGGGAGCTGGGGCACTGCCAGGCAGGGGCAAGACCCAGAGTGGGAAGGATGGTAGCTCCTAGGAGTTGTAGAGAGGACAGTGGACCTCAGAGAGCCTTTGGGTGAGTGGAGAGATCAGGAGTATAGGCTTAAGCTAGGGCCCAGGGGTAACATTCCCTGAGATGAGTCAAGCCCCAGCCCCTCTGGGATTTCCAGAACAAGGCTGGGTGTGAAGAGCAGTACTACACTGCAGAGGGAACAGCGGACACTGTCTCCAGATACTGCTGGAGCTAGGGGAGGTTGGCGGAGTGGTCGGGGTAATGGGTGTGAAATCTGTGGCAGCGGGGCTTTTCTGTAGGACAGTGTGGGGCAAGTATCCTTTATGGGGGAGTCATGCACCACAGCTGGGCTGAGGCAGCCAGCACTTGGCCTGCAGGCAGTGGGTCTGCTGGGGTGACCACAGTAGGCAAGGAAAACCGGCTGTTGCCCATGCCCCATTTTAAGCAACTGCATTCATGCAGGGAGAGGCAAGGAACCTCCCCTATCAGGGATGGGCTCATTTCTCAGGCCTAGGTTATTATTATTATTATTATTATTATTTTTTTTTTATGTGGGTAGTTCCCTGGCTGGGAATCGAACCCAGGCCGCAGCGTTGACAGTGCTGAAGCCTAGCTACGACACCACCAGGGAGCTCCCTCAGGCCTAGGTATTGATGCTTCTCCAATTCCTTAGTCTGGAAGAACTTAGGGGCGGGTTAAGAGTTTCCTTAACCAAACCCACTCTATACATCTCCCAGGGCATACCTTCACCACCCACCTCCAGAGACTATCCTGGTTGCTCTCACACCCCCAGCTTTTCTCACAAGGCACTTGTTACAGGGCTGCTGAGGTGGGGTGGGGTAGGGCTGAGAGGTGGCTCTGATGGTGGTACCCAATCTACGGGGTCAGGAGTCAGGGTAGAGCTGGTCAGGGGCTAGCGGCTGCCATAGTACAGGTGCATAGCCAGGCCAATGAGCAGCGTGGCCAGGAAGAAGGCAGCTGTGAGCTGCAGCCGCAGCAGGGCCACTGAGAGCACACCGTTGACCACTAGTGAGCAGGACACCACAAAGAGGCGTGTGATGCTGCTGCCATGCTTCATGACTGCGGACATGAGCAGTCCATTCAGTGCCTGGCTCAGCACCACAAGTGCCGCCCATCCTGAAAAACCTTCCAGGAGGCCTGGGCCAGGGCCGCCACCTGCATACAGACCTAAGTTCAGGAGCACACCAAAAGTGTAGAGGAAGAGGTTCTGAAGTGCCAGGGGCAGGCGCTGTCGCTTCAGGAGCAGTTCGGTATACACGGACGATAAGCCTGAGATGAGGCAGTACAACATGAGGAGCAGCAGTCCTAATGGAGTGATATGCAGGGGCATGGAGCTGGCTGCAGCTGCTGTAGGTGGCCCAGGAAGGGTGTTCCCAGGATCCCGGAGGCCACCAGCAGTATAGCAGGCCCCTGCTGCCATGAGCAGCAGCAGTGCTAAGCCCTGGCGTGCAGAGAGGCGGTGCTGGAGGCAGAGGCAGTAGAACAGGGCCGTGCTTCCAATCTTGAGATTGCTTAGCACCTGGTAGGTGCTGGGGTCCATGTAATGTTGAAGATAGATCACTAGATTGTTGTTAGCGCCATAGAGCAGGGCTGACAGTGCGAAGGGAGCAGCCTGGCGCCAGGGTAGGGCCCCCCGGGGCCATGTCTGCCAGCCCACCAGGAGGGAGAAGGCGCACAACAGCAACTTGGTCAGCTCAGTCAATAGCACAGCTGAGGAGGGTCGGAAGGGCACTTGGCCATCTACTTGGCACAGTGCCAGCAATGGGGCATGGGCACCATACATGGCAGTGGACAGGAGTAGCATCAGGGTCCAGCGGGCCTGCCTGGGATGGCCCAGGCCTGGCAAACCCCCGTCCTCTACAATCATACCCACACCAGACCCTCGGTGGCCTGTGTAGCTAGCAAGGGGCAGCAAGGATTCTAACACTTTGGGGGAAAATCTAGTTATGGAGCCAGCTCCCGGGAGGGAGGAGCCATGGTACATCACCAGAGAGAACACTGAGGATCCCAGTCAGCTGCCAACTCCACAGTCAGGGCTGGAAAGAGACTGGTGGCCCTAGAAGCCACAATCTTGGGGCCAGTCCTCATGGGGTAAGGGAGGGAAGAAGGAGTTCAGGATGCTGGCTGATGAGCTACTGTCCATCCTCTGCAGGAAGGGAAGCAAGAATGAAGGTGGCAGGAAAGTTGGAGATAGCAAATGGGCAACAACAGCTGGGAAAGCCAGATATGGTGTCTGTGGTCGAAAGGCTTGTACTTGTAGGCCCCAGCTGCTCATCCTGCCTCCGCCATGAGATCCAGGGTTAGTCAGGCCCCTTGCGCAGTGACCGCAGATAGTCCCTCAATGTCTTCTCCACATTGGGCACAGCATATGCCTGAGCTGCATAGATGCCAGTGCAAACGCCCACGGCAAAGCCCAATACTGCTGATGCCCTCAGTTTGGCCACCACATAACCAGCCAGGAAGCCCTTGAAGAATGGAGAGGACAAGAGCGAGCCATCCTGTGGAGAAAGATTCAGGAGCAAACTCAGCAGGATCTCCCCTTCTCTAGCCAGGAGCTCCTTAAGCTGGGCTTAGAGCAACCCACCCCACCACGTGTTCCTCCTTACTCTTGAGAGTTATAGTATTCTCTTCAAAGACTTTCTCAAGGTTCTGGAGGCAGAAAAAGAACCCAGGAGTCCTGATCAGATAATCTCAGAACCTGGGGTTAGAGAGTTCCAAACACAGAACCCTACTGCCACAAGGCCACAGAGATGTCTCTGAGGAGCCTGACCCCTGCTTGCTTCTCCAGCCTCATGTCCTAGCATGTTCTCCCATTACTGTAGTCAAATCGAACTCCTTTCACACCCATGTTCATCATGCTGCTTCCCACCACAGGGCTTTGCAGATGTTGTTCCATCTGCCTGGAATGTTCCCTCCTCCCCTCTTCACCTAATTAATCCCTACTTAAGATCCCTGTTCAGGAGTTCCCTGGTGGTGTAATGGCTTAAGGCTTCGGCGCTGGTGCTGTCAGTGCTGCGGCCTGGGTTCGATTCCCAGCCAGGGAGCTACCCACATACCAAAAAGCAAAAAAAAAAAAAAAAAGAGTCAAAATTAAAAAAAAAAAAGATCCCAGTTCAAGTGCTACTTTGTCAGGGAAACCTTTCTTGAGGTCACAGAGAACAGGCCCTCAAACCATTTGCTGAATAAATCTCTTACTACCCATTTGAAGGCATATTGGGCAATAAAGCCTAAGGTGGGTGGGGGGGCAGAAGCAACTTTACCTGGCCCACACCACTACTGACTTCGTCTTCTACACGCCGCTGCAGGCGCTCTAGCTGGTTCTTGAGAAACGCCAGGTCCTTAAGCTTGGGCAGAGAATCCTAGGACAAGAGAGAGGCTGGCTCCAACAGACTGACCCACCTAATCTCCTTTTCAAGTATATCAGAAACTGGGGGTGGGGTGAACCAAAGAAACCTCCTCTTGTAATAGCTTCCTGAGATGGCAGTGATACAGGCATTGAAAAGGACAGAATTCACATGGGGGCCAGGAAGGGGGATTACAGGGATGTGCATCACTTACAGGAATTTTATAAGTGTGTAGGGAATGCAGGAAGAACAGCTAGGGGACCTTCAATCAGATCTACCAGGAAAGCTCTCAACTATAAGCTACCTGAAAGTGGAGACCAGTCTGTCTTGCCTATGGAGTCCCAAGGCCTAATACAGGGACTGGCAAGTACTTAGTAAGTGTATGAGTGGTGCTGAACTTACAGACCAATACTGAGTAATGGCCTGAGGCAGTCCCCTGGCCAATATGAGGGTAAATCCGGTTTCTGCATGGGCTTCCTCCCCTTTTCTCCCAAGGCCACTCCCAAACTTAACGTGAGACTGACTGTATGGACGCGTGGGGAGAAGGGGGAATGGTTGTCTGTAGGAGTGTGGGTAAATGAACTGAGTGATTTTGACCGCATAAGTATGAAATTCAGTGTGTGCGCAAGGAAGTGTGTGAATGAAGGTGTGTCAGTGTGGATTGGAAACAACCTGTCTCTCTCTGGGCGGGGAAATTTTGGGGGATAGGGAATGGAGCAGAGGGAGGAGTGTGTCAAGAGAAGAAGGGTCTGAGTGTGTTCAAGGAACTAGGTGTCGTGATGGTCCCCAGGAGGGCAAACCTGGAGGATCCCCGTCTTCGCCTGCTTAGCGTAGCGCTCCCCGACTCTACTCTCCACTGGGGAGGTACTTACTATTGGCACGCACCCAGCGGTAGCATCCATTCGACAGGCGCAAAAGCCCGCCCACCCAGGGGAAACAAGGGGCACCCTGGCTCATGAGCCGTTCCAGTGTCATGTCTCCTCAGGAATAAGAAAATGTGAAAACCACCCCTGCAGATCACCCGCACGGTCACTCACCTTGTCATCCGCCATCTTGCCCGTTGAATTTGTTGCGCAGGCGCAGTCCCGCCTCCATAATGGTAAGTGCTACGGCCATCTTTACTAAGGGCGGAGGCACTTCCGGAGCATTTTTGGAAAAGGGCCCTAGCGGTCTGTTGCCCTCAGACACTCCCACAGGCCTCTCTCGTGGAGTCCCAGGCTGCCCGCGCGCGCGCGCGCGCGCGCATACTACCTGGCTAGGATGATCTCATTCGTGCGCGTCTGCGCGCGGCGCACGTTCGCCTGGCAGGTCATCAGCCGCTTGATGAGCTCATAGTTGCGCGGTGGTGTCGGTGGTTCGCTGCCGGCGTTGCTCCTTCTTCCTATCCACGCACGGAAACGCCGCACCCACTCGGGGATCCAGACGTCTGTTTACACTCGTCACCCCTCGGCTGGCGGTGCAGCTCAAGCCCGTCCTTTTTCAGTCCTGGGACTCGGCCGCTTCACCGTTTCATATTCGCAGCGCCCGCTGGCCTGGCTGACTGGCGCAGGGAGGCTGGGCTTGTAGGCGCAGCGCTTCGGAGGTCCAGCTGGATTGAAAGTACAGGCCGGCGGAGGCCGGCAGGGACGCGGCTGGGACTATGCTGGGCAAGGATTACATGCTGGCCATTATTCTGGTTAACTGCGATGGTGTGCACGGAGGGGCCCGAGGGGAGGACCGGGAGATGAGATGGGATGAGAGAGCACTAGAGGCAACCCTGAGGCTCAGAGATAGGGAGCGGGGGACGTCTTGGGGTGAGAACCAGGGCACAAATGAACCCTGATCTTTGCACTGCAATATTCCAAGATTGGGAGCCTGGACCTCCAGCATAAGGGTGGACAAGGTGTTAATTCTGAACCTACAAATATGCCTTCCCTCTCCAATCCCGGGTTCCCTCTTCCCATTCCTTGTTCCTGTAGATGACTTGTGGGGGGACCAGAGTCTGGAGGGGGAGCCAGGCCTGCCCCCTGGCTGGAGGAAGATCCACGATGCTGCAGGTACTTATTACTGGCATGTACCCAGCGGTAGCACCCAGTGGCAGCGCCCAACCTGGGAGCTAGGAGATGCAGAGGACCCAGGCACGGTAGGTGGAATGTGAGGAGGGTCCCTGAGCCCATGTATAGTTCTAGGCCTGCTGCTTCACTGACCCGGCCCCTTCTCTACAGAGAACGGAAGGGATTTGGGGACTTCGGCCCCCCAAGGGGAGATCCTTTTCCAGCCTGGAGAGCTCACTGGACCGGAGGTAACAGGGATAGGCCAAGCCAAATGAAAGGCTTGGGGTTCCATGACACTCTGCTTTCCAGCCCAGGTTCTGCACTCTTTCCTGTGTTCTTGGCTCTGTCCCATGTGCTTGATTTCTCAGTATTTTAAGTTTTGTTCTTTGTTCTCAGCTCTCTTTTGCTACATGTTCTTTTCCATATTCTGGGTCCTGACATACCATGTTCCAGATAGACTTTGGCCACTGTCCTGGGCTCTGTTCATGGAGGTTTCCATCCTGTGTTCTAGGGTCTCTTATCCCGATTTGAGGGCTGTGGTTTTCATTTTGGAACCTGCTCCGTGTTTGCAACTTCTATTGTATGTCTTATGTTCTTAAATTCTAAGTCATACTCTTTATGTTACATTTACTTGGTATGTCCTGGGCTCTGTCCTACTCTGGTTTTATATTTGGGACACTATATTCTGGGTCTTATCCTGCATCTTGTGTCCATTAAGCAGTCTGGGCCTCACCAATATCCCTTCTGTAGGAAGTGTGTTCCCCTTACCAGCTCTGCTCTGTTTCAGTAACTCTCTGTCCTGGTATGGTGAGGAATCCTACATCCAGAGCATGGAGCCAGGAGCTAAGGTAGTGACTGGGGCTTGAGGGTCAGCTCACGGCATGGGGGTGGGTCTCAAAGGGAAGGTCAAGGGTGGGATTGGGCTGAGCAGAGATGAACAAGGGTGAAGGGCAGGGATATCAGAGGGTTGATATGTGTGGAGCCTGTGGCATCTCCTACCCTACTCCATCTCTACTCAGGGATCGCCTGTCCTTTCTCCCAACCCATCAGTGCTTTGCAGTCCGTTCTCTGGGCTGGGTAGAGGTACCCGAAGAGGACCTGGTACCAGGGAAGAGCAGTATTGCAGTCAATAACTGCATCCAGCAGCTGGCTCAGACCCGCAGGCGGAGCCAGCCCCCAGATGGTGCCTGGGGCGAGGTGAGCTGGCCAACCCTTCAAGGGATTCAGCCCAGGGTCTAGCAGAGGTAGTTGTCCCTAAATTGCCTATTCCACATGGCACCCATCTTCATCTGAGCTACAGGTTGCCCTCTGTCCGTGGCAGGGCCAGAGCATGCTGATGATCCTGAAGAAAGATGCCATGAGCCTGGTGAATCCCCTGGACCACAGTTTGATCCACTGCCAGCCTCTGGTGCACATCCGTGTATGGGGTGTGGGCAGCTCCAAGGGCCGGTGAGGACCCCTACATCCCCCCAAGTGAAAGTTGCTCCTTCCTCCCCCTGCAGGCTGTGCTCCCCACTGATGCTGATCCCCTGTACTTGAACCCCTGGACACAGATCCTCTGACATGGACCCAAGCTCTGCCTCCCCTGCCTGGTCCAGCCCTGCTTGGGGAGGGTGGGCCCAGCTCAGCAGGGACAGATGGGGGAGAGCCTGAGAGGCTGGGCTGATTCTCTCCTGTGTTCCCACATGCTTTCGGAACAGTGACAGGTGAGTGACAGCTAGTTCCTTGAGCCCCAGCCCTGACCTTTGTCCCTGTCCATCCCTGTCCATCCCTGTCCATCCCTGTCATATCCCTTGCCTGACTTTCTAGCCTCCTGAAGGCACCAGAAGACCCCCTGCCCCTTCCCAGCTTCTACCCCAGCCCCACCTCTGCCCTAGCCCCAGCCCCCTTTCTGACCTGCCAGGGACTTCGCTTTTGTGGCGGGTGACAAAGACAGCTGTATGCTCAAGTGCCATGTGTTTCGGTGTGACGTCCCTGCCAAGGCCATTGCCAGTGCCCTACATGGGCTCTGTGCCCAGGTAAGTGCCATGGTGGGTTAGGGAATGTGGGATGGAGTTGGGTCTGAAGCTGCCAAGGTGGTTGGGGCAGGGTGGTATTGGCTCCCTTACCTTCATTCCTCCCTCCTGTGCTTCAAGTTAGCTGCATTGTTTTTCAGATCTTGTCAGAGCGAGTAAGGGTCAGTGGTGATTCTCCTTCCTGTTCCCTAGACCCCATCTCCCCTGAAGACCTGCCACGGCAAGGTATGGGTAGGGAGGTGCTACACTGCAACAACAGGCTATATTGGTGAAAGATGGGGAGGGGTTACTGGTTATTTAGTACTTCTTGGAGATAGGGGACCTCTGAGGTATCCTGGTTTCAGGGATTCCAAGCCCTGAATTGGAGGTGCACCCATGATCTTTCTTCTATCTTCTGCTAGCTCCAGCTCTTGTAGAAGGTTGGGGAAAGGGGTCATTGAGAGAGTGCCCAGGTCAACTTGGTGTGTGTGTTTCAGTGGAGCTGCTGGATGCTGTGAGCCAGGCTGCTCAGAAGTATGAAGCACTGTACATGGGGACCCTGCCAGTCACCAAAGCCATGGGTAAGGACTGAGCAGGTTGGAGGGGACGCTGGGCTGTATAAGGCAAGGGGAAGGTGGGTGAGATAGGCTCTACCACTATTTCTGAGTGCTTCCATGTCTGTATAGCCTGGGATGTGCCACCCTTCCCAACTCAGGATTCTAAGCCCAGCCCTGGGTATTTTCTTCCCAGCTCTCTGAATTCCAGGGCAGTGAGAGGGGCCTAGACACTCCCTGCAGATCCCTTCCTTCTTTATGTCTGGGAGACACCATGGTGGACATGTCCCCCTACAGGCATGGATGTGCTGAACGAGGCCATTGGTATCCTCACCACTCGGGGAGACCAGGACACCTGGGTCCCTGCCATGGTCAGTGTGTCTGACTCTCTCATGACTGCACGTCCTATTCAGGTATCAGAAGGTGAAGTTAGAAGCTGTGGAGGGGTGGGCAGGGATGTTGAGGGTCATTGCTTGCTGCTAGAAGACCTCAGTGGGTCCAGCCAGTGCCTGCCCTCTAGTGACTAGGCCTGGTATGGGCAGGCAGAGGCTGGTGCAGAGGAGGAGCCACTGTGGCAGTGCCCTGTGCGCCTTGTGACCTTTATTGGTGTTGGCCGTGACCCACACACCTTTGGCCTCATTGCTGACCTGGGCCATCAGAGCTTCCAGTGTGCAGCCTTCTGGTGCCAGCCCCATGCAGGGGGACTCTCCGAAGCTGTGCAGGCTGCTTGCATGGTGAGTTGGGGTAGGAATGGTGGGTGGGGTTGCCCTGCTTTGTTCTGGTGACTGGGGTTCAGGATTGGCAACCTCTCTAGAAATCACAAGCCAGTGATCCCAGGGTTGACTGTTTCACTGGTGGTATATTTGACCCTCATGCAGGTTTTCCATAAGTTTTGATTAGCCACCTATTATATGGGTAGGATATTTTACTTAATTGCTATTACTGTTTTTTAAAAATATCAGAAGCTGTGATACTGGGTCCACATGGGTAAATTTAAACATTCAGCTGGAATTATGTAGGGGCTGTGCCTTGGAGGGTGGGCATTGTCTTTCCTTTTTGTCTCATTTAGGTTATTTCCTGGTTTCTGTGGGCATTTGAGAATGGGACACTTGCACTCTTCAGCTTATTCACTCAACAAAAATGAGTGCCTGCAGGGTACCAGGCACCTGACATGACTGCGGGAATTCAATGGTATGAGGGCATAGCCTTTGGTTAGAGCAGAGACAGGCCAGAAGGAAATTGTACACCACAGGATGGTGGAGGAGATGACCACTTCAGGAGTTCAGGAAGGGTACCTGCAAGAGGTGATAGGAAACTGAGCTGAAGGTCCAAGGAGGAAGTTAGTGAGGTGAAGGGGAGTAGGACAGAAGGTGTGCCAAGTACAGGGAACCCCAGCTGTGATGGTGAGAGAGATGTTAGTGGATTAGAATATCTGGAAGAATCAGGTTTATGAATTAGGAAAACCACCTTAAGGTTTAGTATATGGGTAAAAGATTTGGGAGACACAAGAAGTAGGAAGGCCATTTAGAAAGAACACTGTTGAGTTCAAATGAGGGAAGATTGGGGAAACTGCATAGGGAGTGGAGTTTGGGTTGTAGACCCTCCCCTTGACTAGGGAATGCACTTTGCCAGGGGCCATCCACTCCCATAAGAGAGAAAGAGTCAGCATAGTGGTAGGTATTATTAAGAGCACAGGTTCTGCAGTCAGACTGAGCTAGGTTTGAATCCCAGTTCTACCATTTTCTGGTTAGGCGACCTTAAGCAAGTCATGTATTCTCTCTAAATCACAATTTCCTCATTTGTAAAATGGGGGTAACAACACCATTTAGCAAAGTGTCCAGCCCTTCTTAAATGCTCAGTAAGTGTCAAATTTTATGTTTTTGTTACTTGAGCTACCTGGAGATGCTGTAGGGGCTCCAGATATGGTGGACTACAAGCCTCATATCAGACTGAAGCCTTGGCCAATCCCTTGTCTTGCAGAAGCTTTCAGGCAGTCCAGAAGCAGAAAGGAGCTGGATTCTCATATTCCCCTTTTCCCTAGGTTCAGTACCAGAAGTGTCTTGTGGCCTCTGCAGCTCGAGGCAAGGCCTGGGGTGTCCAGGCCCGTGCCCGCCTGCGCCTCAAGCGGACCAGCTCTGTGGATTCCCCAGGAGGTTCCCTGCCTCTCCCTTTGCTGAAAGGAGGGGTTGGGGGTGCAGGGGCATCCTCTCGAAAGCGGGGTGTCTTCTCATTTCTTGATGCTTTCCGGCTGAAACCCTCTCTGCTCCATATGCCCTAAATTGATCTGGAAGGACCGCGGAAGGCAGCTTTGGGTTCATGTCCAACTCTGTACCCCTTCATTCTCCAGGGGCCTGCAGCCTCTCAGCCCCTTTGGAGCCTTCTCTGCCTGCCCCTCTGACCTCGTGCACTCTCTATTTATGCCCAGTTTATTAATTGTTTATATGGATGACTGAGAGGCCCCAAACCACGACCTAGGCCCTTGGCTCTCCTTTTCCTGGGTCCCTCATGTGTTCCTTGCCCCTGTCCAACTCTGGACAGTTGGCTCTACCTCAGCAACACTTTATAGCAAAATCAGTACAAATAAAAATCCCTCAGTGACCTCATTGGGTGTGAGTATATTGGGCCTGGGACAGGGTTGGGGGATTAACAAACTATATGAAGTGAGTACGTCTGTGCTTGGTGTTGGTGGCTGCCTGATGGAAGTCTGACTTCATTCAAAACATTTTCTAAGCAATTCTCTGTGCCAGGTACTAAGCTAGGCACTGGGATGTAATAAAAGTTTCCACCTGTCAGAGAGGGAGACAAGAATAAAATGTAAACAAGATAGAAGATAATATGTAGTACTAGAAAAATCTAACAGTTGGAGCTGGAGAAATAACCTGGCCTGAAGCAGTACTAGATAGGCTTCATGAAGAGTTAACGTCTGAATAATGAAGGAATTCTGTACTAGTTATCAAGCCTAGAGAGTATAAATGTGCAGGGCAGTGGTCAAGGTGAGTTCTAGAAGTCCACCTGGCTAGACACAGGCATGTGGAGCAAGAGCTTCTGGTGGTTTGAAGTTGCTCCAGAGGGCAACTGGAAAGGGGAGAGATTGGACAGAGGGGACTAGGGCTCCTAGGGCGCCGCTTCCTGGAAGACAGCCGTTCGCTGCTTTGTGATCAGGGCCGTGATGCATTTTTAGCTGGAGATTTTGCATCCCATAGGAAGTGGGTGCAGGGTCTCCGTAGCGGCTCTCGGCGTTTCTAAAGCGTTCAACGGGAGGGCTGCAAGCAACTACGCTGTGCGAAGTGCGGTCGCCCCGGAAGTGACGCACTGCCCCGTTGGCCGTGCGGAAGTGGAGATGGCGGAGATGTATGTGAAGCCTGGTGAGCGCTGTAGCGCTCTACGGGCGCTGGCTCCTTCACCCTGCCCGGGCCGTTGGGGGCGGTGACCGCGCGGAGTGCGGACCCTCAGTCTCCCCGTGGCGCCCTTCACACATGCCCTCCCTTCTGCAGGCAACAAGGAGCGCGGCTGGAACGACCCGCCGCAGTTCTCCTACGGGCTGCAGACCCAGGCCGGCGGACCCAAGCGCACTCCACTCACCAAGAGGGTCGCCGCTCCCCAGGATGGAACCCTCAGAGGTGCGTGGGGGCCCCGGGCGAGGAGAGCGGCCGAGAATGGGCGGTGCCGGCATAAGCTTGTCCTGAGGCCCTTTTTGCTCTTCTGAGGAGCGGTTGGAGCCTCGAAAGGGCCTCCGGGCAGGCCCTTTTCGGAGTTCCTCTACTGCCCAGGTCAGTAAGTGGTACTTTGGTTTCAAAAGAATCTGTTTTTATCCAAAGTGATCTCATCCAGACCGATAGTTTTCATGTATTTTTACTCAAATTATTTTCAAATTTTATTTCCAACCTGAACCTCAACCCGTTAACACCACAGCGATTCATCTGTTCTGTAGCTTCACTTGGTTATATAACAAGCATCGCAGACTTAACGTGTTATTCATTCATTCATTCATTCCCATCTACTGAGCACCGACTATGAGCCAAGCACTCTTTGAGGGCGAACTAGACAGAAGTGAAGAAGACAAAAAGGTTTCTGCTTTTCATGGAGAAACCTTTCACTCTGGCTTTGGGGAGAGACAAATTAAATAGTGCTAAGGGCTCTGCAGAGAAATAAAAGGTGACGTGAGAGTGACCAGGTAAACTAAGTTAGGTGTTTGAGGGGCTGACATTTAAGCTTAAATCTTTGCATAGCTATCTATGCTAAGATCAAGTGCTAGAGCTTCCCAGGCATTGGAAATAGCATAAAAGCCCTGTGAACAAGTTTGGCAAATTCTGACACTGAAGGAATACCTCATGGCTAGAATACAGTGGGCTAGAGATGAGAAGTAGGCAGGGGTCAGATCATAGTGGGTTGTATAAGCCAGGATAAAGAGTTTGTGTTTTAATTTAAAGTTGGAAGCCACTGAAAATAATGTAGAGGAGGGCCGCCTTTTCTCCTGAGCATTTTCCATGCCAATAGGTGGGGCTGTGGCCCTGAGAAAGGCTGACTCAGCTCTTTTAGCACCCCACCCCCACCCCCACCCCCATTCGCCACACCATAACACTGCAGAGGAATGATAAAAGCTAGGGTTTACCTAGCTTTGGCATTGTTGATATTTTGTGGAGAGAGACTGTCCTGTACACTGTAGGATGTTGCAGCATCCCTGGACTCTACCCACTAGATGCCAGTAGCACCCATCTAGTTGGGATAGCTAAAGGTGTCTTCGTACATTTGCCCTGGGGGCAAAATCTTCCCAGAGTGAGAAATGCTGATTTACATTTTAAAAAATATCACTATTATTCCACTGTGTGAAGATTTTAGGGGAGAAGTGAAACATTAAATTAAGAGGCTTTAATGGTCATAAGCATGATTTGATAATATGGACAAGGATAGGAGTACTAGAGGTGATAGGAACTGGATGTATATGGGATGTGTTATGGAGAAAGGAGTAATGAATAGATACAGGAGGCAAGAGAAAGAAGAATCAATGTACTTGAATTTTTGCTTGGGGGACTGGCTGGTATTGTTCATTGATAGGGGAAGCCTGGAGAATAGTGATTTGGGGGGTAAAAGAAAAGAAGCTTTCCAGGGAGTTCCCTGGTGTAGTGGCTTAAGGCTTCGGCGCTGGCGCTGTCAGCACTGTGGCCTGGGTTCGATTCCCAGTCCGGGAGCTGCCCACATGCCAAAAAGCAAAAAAAAAAAAAAAAAAAAAGAAAGAAAGAAAAGAAAAGAAGCTTTCCGACTCAGTCATGTTGAATTTGGGCTGCTATTTTGGGGAGAGATGTAGGCCATAATTACAGAAACAAATCACCATCATAATGTTATGGATGTGACTAAGGTTTCTTAAGGGGAGTATGTGAATCGAAGCCTAAAAAAGATTTAAGACAGCCCTTAAGACTCTCTAGCATTTCAAGGTTAAGTAGAGAAGGAATTAGCAAAGGAGTAAGAATAAAAGTAAAATTGACTCTGGGAGAGAGGAAAATCTTGACTCAACCATAATGAATGCTGCTAGGAAGTCAAGAGCAAAGTTTTGACATACATAACAATTACTGATGATCCTGAAAGGAGTTTGTGGAGTGATGAGAGCAGAAACCCAGCTGGAGTGAGCCAGCAAGAGAGTGTGAAAAGAGAGAGAGAAGTAACTATAGACAGCTCATTCAAGAAATTCTGCTGTGAAGCAGAGATGGGAAATGGGGTTGGGGTGGGAGGCACCTGAAGGAGGAATGTGAGGTAAGGAAGGGCTTTTGTTTTTAAGATATAATAGTATACACCCGAGTGAGTTTATTGCAGACAGGATGATGGTTCAGTAGAGTGGGAGAACTGATGGTGCAGGAGAAAAGGGATAATTGCAGGACAGAAACCTAGAGAAGGCAAGAGAGGCTGGGGTACAGAGTTCAGCTGGAGAGATGCCTCTGAAAGCAGGAACCTTTCATCTGTTAAGAGGAGGAAGAAGTTAGAGGAGGAAGAAAGTGGCCACCAGTGCAGAACTGGTAGTGAGAAGGTAAGCCTTCCCGTTTAATGACTTCTACTTTCTTAGTAAAATATGAGGCAGGGTCAGTAGAGAGATAGCAGGGAAAGGAAAAGAAGCTACAAAGTTTAGAGGAAATAAGATGTGAAAAAAGTTGTTCAAAAGAGTGGAAAAAAGAGGGAAAGTGTAGAATTTCCAGGCAGCGCTGGATACCTTTTAAAATCTAGCCATGAATTTAATTTTTTTAATTTTTTTTTTTTTAATGTGGGTAGTTCCCTGGCTGATATTCGAACCCAGGCCACAGTGTTTACAGCTACACCACCAGGTAACTCCTAGCCATGAATTTAAAGTGTAATTCCTCAGCACAGTTCTGTTTTTCTTCCCAACAAGTGCAGGTAAACTGGGTTTTACCAGGAGAGTGGGACAATGGGAGGGGATACATGAGGTAAGTACTTAGAAGAGAATTATTTTGATGCATGGTAAAATCTGAGTAGCTAACTGGAAGAGTAGGAGAGGTGGTCAGGTTCTGGAGATGATACAGTGTTGTTGAGAACATGGCAGAGGGGAATGAGAGGCTGAAAAAAACAGGTGGAAAACAGTCATTGGAGGTGAGGTAAAATAATTGAGAGGCAGGCTTTTGAGCCATTTTCCTGCTCGGGCCCACTCCTATCTCTTAGAAATGTACTTTCTTTTCAATAAACTATCTCTGTTTCATTTCTTAAAAAAAAGAAAGAAAGAAAAAGAAAAAAAAAGAAATTGAGAGGTTAATTATAAGGTAAATTAATTATCCATGTTGATGCCTAAGGATAACTTACTGACTTTTCTCCTCTAATCTTTTCTTTTCCTGTAATGGTTCCACCATCCCATAACTAAAGTCAGAAACCAAGAGTTTTCCTTGACGCCTCTCCCTCACTCCCAATCCACGAAGTCCTGTTGCTACCCCCTCCTAAGTCTCAGACCACTTCATTTTCCCCTCATCTAGTTTTTCACTCAAATCCATGCCAGCATCCTCTTTCCAGGACTACTCCATTAACTTCCCAGCTGATGCCCCTGCTTCCATTCTTGACCTATTTTTCAGAGCATACAGAATGAACATCTCGATTTTTCCTGCCTCTCACACACTGCCCTTACCTCTACCTAGTACACGACTCCTGCAGTTCTTAATGGTTTCATCTCTTCTGTTCACCCGTTAACTTTACTGCTCCTTACTGCTACACAGTAATCTAACAGCTGCACCTATATTCTTAATCATCATTGTAACCCTGTAAAATAAGTGCTATTGCTGTAATATCCCCATTTTACAAAAGAGGAACCTGTGCTCATAGGTTAAAAGTAACTTGCCTAATGTCACATAGTGGGTGGGTTGGGATAAACTTAGATGTCACTTCAGCAGGCCTTCCTTGAACAGTAGGTCTCTCTATGCCCCTTTATCACTTCATCCATTTTATCTCTTTGTAGCATGTAACATAATTGCTAATTTTCTTGTTCCCTACCTCCTCCTCTAGAATTTAAGCTGTCTGAGGTCAGGAACCCTATCTGTCTGGTTTACTACTCTGTCTCTGGTGCCTCACGTATCGTCTGGCACATAGTAGGAACTTCATAAATACCCATTTTTGAATGAATTTCTCATAGAGCAGCCCTCCTTAGAATGAAGTTAAGAGTTTAGCTTCTTACTTATTTCAGCCATATTTGCTTGATCCTGCTTTGCCTTTTCAGTTCCTACCTCAGAGACTTCTCCTGGTGCCCCTCCAATGGGGCCTCCACCTTCTTCAAGTAAGGCTTGCAGGCCCCCACCTGCGGGGAGTTGTACTGCCTCCAGTGTGGATTCCACAGAGTCGCCAGTCATTGAGTGTGAAATTCTGCTGGAAGATGTGCTGAGACCTTTGGAACAGGCATTGGAAGATTGCCGTGGCCACACAAAGGCAAGCCTTGGCATACCAGTGGGGGCAAAGGGTTTCTAGTGACAGCCAGATACAGGTATGGCTTCCAAAGGTAGAGACCCTCTGACCCTGTGGCAGTGGCTCTTAACGCTTTCTGACTTATGGACCAATTTGGAATCTGCTGAGGACTTCCCAGAAAAATAAACACAGGGTTTCAGGAGGGTTCAAGGGATTTTTGCAGACCAGTCAGTAGAAGAGGCTTAGTTCAACTCCCATTTGTGGTCAAAGCCTGATTTTCATATCTCTAGGCTATTTAGAGCAGCCCCTGCTGATTTTGTGCTCAGAGAGAGGGGAAACCCCCTTTTTCTATTGTGTTAAGTTCTCTGGAGACAAGGGATCTAAAGAGTCTTAAAGGAAAGTAGCATAGCAATTTTCACCTCTTTAGTCCTTAGTTTTCCTTATTTGTGAAGTAGCACTATGGAATGAGTTTCTAGGGGGAATCTGAGAAACTCTGGAGACTTAGAATTCTAGCCTTATGTGCATTTTTCCTGGGAAGAGATCCATAGGTTGCATCAGATCCTCAGTGGGGCCTCTAACTTTCAGGTAAAGAACCAGAACTTTAGAATAAGTGTAAATTTTCTGGGCCAGAGAGAGCGGGTAGTGCATTTCCCCAACCCTTGCTGGGCTGACAGCACTAACTGGGAGGGGGTTTCTGTGTTTTAGAAGCAGGTATGTGATGACATCAGCCGACGTCTGGCTCTGCTGCAGGAACAGTGGGCTGGAGGGAAGCTGTCAATGCCTGTAAAGAAGAGGATGGCTCTGCTGGTGCTAGGTATGAGTGGGTCCCTTGTTTGTTTGGTTTATTTTTTATTTTTTATTTTTTGTAGTATGTGGGTAGTTCCCTGGCTGGGAATCGAACCCAGGCTGCAGCGTTGACAGCGCCAGCGCTGAAGCCTTAAGCCACTACACCACCAGGGAACTCCCGTGGGTCCCTTGTTATAGCCTAAGTCCCTCATCCTGATATGGTTGGCTGAGCTGGAATGGTTGCTGAGATTTTGACCGCTTGGGGAGGAACGGGAGCTATGTCTTTTGCTCCAGACTACTGTCTCAGTCTCTCTGTCCTCAGAGCTTTCAAACCACCAGTGGGATGCAGCAGATGACATCCACCGCTCACTCATGGTTGACCATGTGACTGAAGTCAGTCAGTGGATGGTGGGAGTTAAAAGATTAATTGCAGAAAAGAGGAGTCTGTCTTCAGAGGAGGAGGCCAATGAAGAGAAATCTACAACCACAGCTGAGGAGAACCAGACCATACCAGGCATCTAACAAGCTCCATAATCCTGTGGGTTCCCCAGACTTAACTCACACTATCTGCTATGTCTTGGCACGGGAGGCCTTCTCTCACTTAGTTCCCTCTTACCACTTGGGAAACTACCTGCCCTATTTGGGTCTTTGGCCTGACCCATTTCTGGGGGAAGAGGTCCCATCTGGGTCACTTGTTACCCATAACATGCATTTCAATAAAAATATCTCAGTGGTGGGCCCTGGGTAGATGAGCCCCTTCCTAAGCCAAAATGGTCCTTTCTGGTATCCTTGACTGCCCTTCTCCCTGTGTACCCTAAAAACACCTGTTCTCCCTACATTCATCAGGAATGGCCTTGCTAGGCATGACCAGAATACTGCCTGCCACTTTTCCCCAAATTAGACCTAAATGCACATCCCTTGCTGGGCTGAGTAGCCCTATCTTTGGATGACTTCATTTCAGCATGAGAATAGCATGGGGAGAATTTTTCCTCAAGAAAAGACTGCTCTATTTGCACTGTATCACCCTTGAGGTATGCCAGTGCTAGAGAGATTAGAACATAGCTATATAAACTGGAAGAGAAAAACACCAGGTTGCTGAGATAAGGGATCATGATTTTTTTTTTTTAACGTGGGTAGTTCCCTGGCTGGGAATTGAACCCAGGCCACAGAGTTGACAGCACTGAAGCCTAGCCACTACACCACCAGGGAACTCCAATTTTATTTTTCTTGGAGAGCTGCGGGGGATATGATTATGACTATCTGACTTAACAGATAAGCTTCTGCTTCATTTTGGACTTTAATGCTTTGAGGACCACAAAGCCAGGTGGAAGGGTCCTGTGAGAAAGGCTGGTACAGGTTTTCAGTGTTGAAATAAGGGGATTGGTACTTATAGGTGGGAGGCAGAAAAGGTACACAGGAAGAGATTGGAGGGAGAAGGCTAAAAGGCTGGGGCAGTACCTCCTTTATCTTGCTTTGAAATAGATAGGGATTACTGGAGAGGCCTGTTTCCAAGAAGGCTGCTTCCTGGAAAGACTAGAACAGCCCTTGGCAGGGATCAGACTACTGCTGTTTATGGTTTGGCGGCTCCTGTAGCCTGCCCCCATAGCCTGCCCTTGGTTCTTAATTTCTACTAGAAGTGGAACCAGCCAGAGCTGGGAAGAAACCTGGGACCTCTGTTCCTAACCAGCTCTGTGAGGGCCCTGAGCTGCATTGCTGAGATGGGAAGATCAGCATTGAGAACACCGGAGCCAAAGCATTTCTTTCAGTGTTTACTAAGCAGTCAGAAAGTGACACACTCCATCCCCCAGGCCCCACCTCAGTCCAAGCATGGAGGGCTGGGGATTGAGAGGAGTGCCTACAGACCAAAGAGAAAGTAGAGCTAAGGGCTTGGCAAGATGCCCACTCCTATCCCTGGTCTAGCTGCCTCAGAACTAAGGGAGGCCCAGAACCAAGTCACTCCCTTCCAGATTAGATGAGGCCAGCTGGCCTTTGGATACCCCAGGAAGAGGTGGTGGCAGCAGTGGCATGAGGGATTCCTCTAACTCCATACATGGGTCATCTGCAGTGGATTAGATGTCCATTTCAAATTGTGCGTCATCTGGAGAGAGAAGAGACATGGTTGCTGGGCTGAGGGTCTGCAGGCTTAGTCTCGTAGAAATGCTTTGGAATTGAACCTACACTCAATACTTAACTAGGGCATTTGGATTCAAAGGTATTTCTTGAGTTTAGGTCCTGCTTTCCTTACCGGGTATCTCTTCCTCTGTCTCCTTCTGCTCCTTCAGATCCTCCAGCTTGGAGAGTGGAGCTGTTGGGGGAGTTGTGACTCCGGGAATCTGAGGGAGGCAGCACGGGGGCGTCCGGGCAATGGGTGAGTTCTTGCACTCCAGCAGGAACTTTCGGTCGTAGATGATCCTGGTTCCTGTAAGCAGGTAGAGGCTAGATAGAAAGCTTGGGTAAAAAGCTTGTCAGGGGCCCCAGATACAGGCATTTTAGGGACCTGTGGGTCATATTTCCCTTTTTTAAAGGACCACTACTCTGCAGTCCAGCTAGGCTCTCAGCTGACTACCCTTCACAGCACTAAGATTTCCAGCCTTGGCTCTAGGAGGAGAAATCAACTTGTAGCTCAGGTACTTCAGGCTGCTCCTCCAGCTGTGACTTCATTGCTTTGGTTCACAAGGTGGGGCCTAGACTTCCAGCCTCAGCTGGATCAGGTAGC
The DNA here is from genome assembly GCA_004026885.1 of Lyroderma lyra. NCBI lineage: Eukaryota > Metazoa > Chordata > Mammalia > Chiroptera > Megadermatidae > Lyroderma > Lyroderma lyra. The sequence goes on from PVJL010002303.1 coordinate 140,118, forward strand.
CAAATAGCAGATATGAAGGTTCACCCACTGCTGCTACCTGGGCACTGATACCCTGCAGGGAGGAGCTGTGTTCTCCATGAAACAGGGACATACTGTTCTTATTCTGACGCCTCCCAAGTCCTATCAGGCTCAGCCCCGCCTAAAGAAGTTGGCACAGAATCCTGTCCTCAGGGCCCTGCCCTTGTTCTCGGCTCTCCCCATGTGGCTGCAACCCTTGAGTCGGGAGTCCAGCAGCTCATGATCTCAGGTTGGCCACCCAACCAGCCAGCCACAGATACCGAAGCCCCTGCCCGCAAATGCTTCACTTGCCTAACTGCTTTGCTCAAGACTTGGTGCTTCCTGCTGAGGCCACGCTCACTTAGGGCCTCAGCTCCTAATCCCAGGAGGTCCCAGGCAGCAAGGTCAGCAGGGGCGGCTGGGCAAGGTGCCGAGAACCCAGGCCAATTGAGGATTTCAGCCCAGTCACCCCGAAACTAGGCTTTGGCTTTCCCCTCCTCGCCCCAAACTATAACCTGCAAAGGGGTCTGTGGAGTCCAAGGCACGCACCTCCCCACCCGCGCCCCGCGACAGCACGCACGCGTTGGCCTGCCAGCCGCCTGCGGACCCCAACCCGGCCCGCTGACCTCCCGGGGTAGTGGCGTATAGCGTGCCCCCAGGCGTGGTGCTGTAGCAGTCGGGCAGCTGGTCTCTGCCTCCGGGAATCGGGCAGCTCGTGGATGTGGACATAGCGAGCAGGAAGAGCAGAAAGGGAAGCGACTGGTGCTGAGGACCCGTTGGGCTGCAAGGCGGACTCAGTCGACCACGTGCGGCAGTAGCAACAACACCAGGACGACGTCACGCCCGGGGCGGGCCGCCCGCTGTCACTCAGCCTGACAGTCCCGCCCTATCCGCAAGGGAGCAAGCCCCACCCCACACCCCACACCCGCCCCCGGCTCCACGAAAGTTGGGAGGAGTCCTGGGCCTGCACGGACCTGGAGTTCCTCCTAGCCAAACACTGGCCTGACCTCTGAGTGCTTCAGCCGCTGAGCTATTTAATAGTCACTGTACACAGCTGGACGCTGGGACAGGTACGGTATGGCACACGTTTCTGCCATGTATTAATTCACCCATCCCTCTCAAAAGTTTCCCGACAGTAAATCACTATCATTATCCACATTTCACAGGTAAGGAAACTAAAGCCCAGAGAGGTTATGTCAGGTTCAAAGGCACCTATCTGGTAGGAGGGGGAGCTGGGATTTAGACCTGGGTATCTGATTCCAGAACCTGTGCCCTTCAGCAGAGCTGTGGTACTCCTCCCATTAATCAATGACAGTACAGGGTGAAAAGTGCCTATATGGCCTGGTGCACAGCTAGAAGGGGTAAGGCGAGAGGGAGGTGGGCTTCCTGAAAGAAGTGATACCTGCACTGAGTAAAGGATAAATAAAGGTTGAGGGAGAGAAGTCTACTCTTTGATCTCTCAGCCACAGCTAACAAACAGGAAACTAATGAAGGGCAGGGAGGGGGCTGGTGAAGAGGGTCTTTAGCCCTCTCTGGCCTTAGAAAAATTTTTTTTGATGCAGAAACAGCGAGGTGATGGGACGGCAAGCACTAAGTCTAGTACCTACATACACTAAAATCTCCACTTGATCCAGTTGTCCCATTTGGCTTCCTGAAATCAGTATACTGCCTCCACTTCCCAAAATATAGACCACCGGACTTCATGCATTTATCAGTATTACTTGAGTTCTGGCTTCATCAGATTTTCCCTTAGCTCTGATTTCTACACTCATTAATTTAAAAAATACTGTGTAAGTCAATACTTCTCAACCTTTAATGTGCACATAAATCACCTAGAGAGCTTGTTAAAATGAAGATATTCTGATATAGTAAGTCTGAGGTGGCTGAGATTCTGGGTTTTTAATAAGATCCCAGGTGATATCCTTAGATCAGTAGATCTTTAGAACCACACTTCAGGGAGCAAGGATATGTATATTTTATGTTCCAAAAAGGTTTACAAAGTGGTGTATGCCTAAGTGAAGTGTCTTAGCAGGGCTGGAGGCTAAGGCTTGGGAAGCATCTATGACAACTCAGCTTTTTAAATTTTTTTTTGACAACTCAGCTTTTAAGCAAAGTGGGTACATAGCCTGTTTGGGGGAATGGGGAATGGGATGGAAGACAGTGAGATTGAAGGTGAAGACTCCAACCTAGTGAAATGGAGTGGGCAAAAGGGCAGTGACTGTGAGGATGGAGAAGTAGAGGGTCTTCAGATACAGAGGGGAAGGAAAAGGTGACCGATTAAGGATGAAGCGAGGGAGGAGATAAGCTAGGATAATTCCCAATCTCCTGACGTGAAGTCTTGGTAGCTAGCAGTACCACCTAATAAGTAAAAGAAGGGGAAGGGACTATCCTATATTTGGGATGTATGACGTGTGTGGAATGCTCAGATGGAGAAGCACAGTAAGGAGCTAGATATACTGGTCTGAAGCTCAGAGAACTCTGGGCTAGTGATTCAGATTTGGGTGGAGTGAAATTCAAGAGTGAGGGATAAGGTCACCTGGGGAGAAGTGACAGGGTGAGAAGCGACAGTGAAAGAAGAGGTCTGGGCACATCAACCTTTATTTAAGGGGTTGTAGAGGAAAATGATTCATCAAAAGAGACTGAGAAAGGCCAGCCAGAGTTGAACTAGGAGAGAAGTAGCAAATGTTTCCAAGAGAGATCAGTGTGGAAGTGAGGTCTCTGTTCTATTAATCGCTACTACAAAACAGCAGCTACAGGTACTACTACTATAAGACTGCTGGGAGAAGCTTACTTTTCTTGAGATGCTGTGTGATATAAGAGCTAGAGATCTAAAAAATAGGTAGGTAATTGGTTTTGTAGAGAAAGATCCATCATCTATGCAACCTGGATGAAGGACCAAGAGTTTAAATCAAGAGTATCAACACTGATAACCTATTAGAGTATGGGAGCTTAAAAAACAATACCTAGGCCTCAGGCCCTGTCCCCAGAGATCTGATTAAAACTACAAGGGAATTATCAGATCTCTGCCACCAGGAAATTATTATTGACCCTTGAACAAATGGGTTTGAAATGTGCAGGTCCACTTATATGCAGAGCTTTTCAACATACAGTCCATCCTCCATATCCCTAGGCTTCGAATCCACAGGACTGATTGTGCATTGTTCTGACATTTTATATAAGGAACTTGAGCATCTCAAATTTGGATATCTATAGGAGGTCCTGGAACCAATCCCCCATATCTATCAAGAAATAGCTGTACTTTGGACTTAACAGCAATACTCAAGGTAAAACAGGTGAAAAGTAATCACAAAATAGGTTTGCAATCTGATCATTCAATTTATGATCTTGTTTTCTAAATTAGGTCTGACTCCCAGGAGGTGGTCTTAACATACTTATGTTTTGGATATTTAAAACCACTTTCTTGGAGTTCCCTGATGGTGTAGTGGCTTAAGGCTTCGGCATTGGCACTGTCAGCGCTGCGGCCTGGGTTCAATTCCCAGTCAGGGAGCTACCCACATACCAAAAAAAAAAAACCCCCCAAAAAACCACTTTCTCTTACCCATTTCCAAATAGGAGAGGGTGAAGGTAAAGGAACATGTCTGTTGGCAAATGGTGACATATCTTTTGAGAATAGAAAATACAGCATTATCTGGGCCCCTCATCCTGAACAGGTGCACTGGAAGATGTCATAACAGCCCCACTTCTTGGTAGAAGACATCTAGGGCTAGTTAGAGAACAAGATGTTCAGGGGCTGTTTTTCCTACAGGCTTGTTTGCCTCTTCCTGGTTTACAATGTGGTCCAAAGGTCTTACTTAAATAGTGGGACAGAGCCATGTAAACTAAGCACTCATCTCTGTTTGCTTGGAACTATAATATGACCAGCTGTTTCCCTCTACAAACTACCTCAAACTGAGGATGGTCCCCTCATGCACTAATTTGGAAGTTAGGAGAAGAATTTAACCAGGAAACTGTAGTTTAAAGTCCTGAGATTTCTTACCTCTGGTTAGGAGAGGCCACCATTGGCTGTCCAACTCTCTTCTTCGGTCTGGTTAGCTGAGGTGATGGGATTTCCCCTTTGAGAGCAGGGACTGAAGGAAGCAGACTGGCCTATAAAAGGGCAAGTCAGCACACTGTAGCCACAATAGGTTTAAAGGGTCTTAAAACATCAATAATTTTATTGATAGTGTAATTTTTTTACATTGAACACTACTTGAAATAAGTGGGTCCAGAAACCTTGATGATACAGTTTTATTCATCAAAAGAGCTGTTATTCTCATACGGTTTGATTTATGCCTCAGCAAGACGTTTCTTAATGACTTGAGGATACACCATGGATATACAAAGTTTTCTTCTGCCTCCACTAAAATCTCAAAATCAGTACTGGCCTCCACCCTACAACAGCAGGCTTTTGATTCCATGTGAGAACCAATGGTAGAGGACTCTCAAACTTCACCAATGTAAACATTCTACTGGCTTTCAGCATTCTCATAGCATATACTCTCCTTCACAAGAAAAAGAAGAAAATCTGTGTGAGATCTAGGAGGCTCTCTTGAGTTCGCTTATGTTCAATTTCATTTTCAGGAAAGTGAAGCACAGAAATGAGAAATTACTTCCCTCAAGTCATACAGCTAAAAATGGCAGAAATGAAAACAGAATTTAGGCTTCTGACAATTTTTCCACTGTACCCTTGCTGCCTCCCCCCAGCTCCCTTGTAATTTTGAAAGTAATTAAGTTCTTACCTGAGCTAAGTTTAATCCAAGGTTCAGGTTGATAAAAAGCAGTAAAGTAATGCCAGGAAGAGGCAAGACAGAGGAAGAGATTGTAGCAGGCAAAATGGGGTGAGGAATAGGCTACTGGGATTCAAATAGAAAGAAAAGGCAGTGCTGGTAAGAGGGCAGGGGAGAGGGTATTCTAAGTTACTACTGCCAACTGCACAGCTCTTGTTTCTTCCTAATCCTCCTAAGGGTTTCTCATAACTGCCTCCTCTTCTCATGGGTTCTATTTAGTTCCTGGGCTGAGATAAAAAGTTTCATTCTGTTGTCCTCAAGGTACAGAAGATATGGTATAGGGCTCTTACAGATATTTCAAATGTATTGTAGATAGTTAAGATAGAACAAAACTCACTTTTTACCCACTGAATAATTTACTTAATATCATTTTTTACTAGCGTGTGTTTAATCAAGAGTACTTTCATTCATTTCACTAATATTAGGTGATTATTTTTTTATTAGTGGTTAAATGGAAATAGCAAGCTATGTAGGTGATCCAAGGGATCTTACTTCCCCCTCAAGGTATGTGAGTCTTTTGAGTGTTATCAAGCACTACAAAGGCAGTAGCTTCAACATCAGTGATACTTTCCAAATCCATTCAAAATAGAAAATAAGAAATGAGTTTAAAGATGCTCTCTCATATGTAAGATGACGTAGAACCAGGTATGTGCAACACAGAACAAACATGGTGTGTCTCATTTAGTGGTGGCTCTAGGAGCCATGCAGAGAAGACTAAGAACTGTTGGTATGAGAGTAGAAAAGTACTGGTTCTGCCCCTAGTTACTATTTTTCTGTATATCTTTCTTTGCCTTGATATGTGCTTTGGCTTCTCTATCCGCCTCAAACATTTTCTTGTTTTCTTTTTTTTAGATAGCCTGTATGTACATACATAAAACCAGGAAATTCAACTATATTAAAACATGAACACGCTGATGACTCTTCTTTTCAGCAGGATAGTTTTTCCTTCTCTATTGCATCAGATTCTTGGCATAGCCTATGGTTTGGCCAAAGCAATCCATTCCAGTGTTCCTGTGTCTAGCTTGTTAAACATATTGGTTCATGCTTGGGGCCATGGAACTTAGCCCAGAATTAGTCACATATTTATAAACATTACTCAACTGATTTCAACAATACCACAGAATTATAGGAGTCAACCCCGCCCTCTCCATCCCAACCCAAATAAAACTTAAAAAACCTAAAACCACAATATTTACATTAAAAAAGTCAGGAAGCACAAAAGGAACCTGAAGTTGATATTTGGGAGTCCCTAATTTTGTTCAGTGTCATCTGATTGAAACCCTATTGTTCTTATTGACATATTCATGATCCATAAAGAACTAAACCTCTGTATCTATGGCCTATCTGCTAATGTTAGATAAGACACACTGCAGGGGCCTGAAACTTTCTCATTTATAAAATGATATGGAAGAGAAAGAGATGAGGAATGTTTAACAAGTAGATACTTAGTCTTAAAAGTACTTTTTCAAAGCAGTCTAAAAATGGACTCTAAAGTGTAAAATGTGAGAAGCCCAACCTGGTTCAATATGGTTGTGGAATGGGTGGTATCTGCATGACCACTGAAAGGATCACACCCCACTTCTAAACACTGTTCATCTTTTTATTGAATATTCTGGTAAATATTTCACATTGATACAGGCTACATTAAGTAGAGCCACTATATGACAAGAAATTTACTCAAATTTTTCCTTTTAAGTATGTAAACAACTGTACATGTATTTACCACCTTAAAAGGTTGAAACATGTAATCATCTAATTCTCTTCTGCATACAAGTAGCATTCAGTATGTTTAGCCAAAAGCATTAAGTTCAAAATGGCTAAACTAATCAGAGAACATAATCAGATGGGTAGGAAATCACTTTTTTCTTATACAATGGGCAATCAAATTTCCATTGCTAAAGCCTCAGAGAAAATTTCTTAATTAGGCACATTAAAAAAAAAAAAAATCCCCAGGTTTCTTCCAAGGTCATAGGTTTCTCAAACAAGGCTAAAGAATAAGACCTTCTAACTTAGTTGACATATTTGAGATGCATGTTTCCAATATGAGGTGCCCACGTGCCAGGCCAAATCTGAAAAGGGGGAGGAAAAATTGGAATTTCTAATTAGGAATCTTTAGATATTTACAAAATGAATATATAAATGCAATGGCAATTCACTGTTTCTGCCTAGGGAGAATATACATACATGAAATAAAATGTTTAGTAGCATCATCTTGATACTGAAAAAGTTAACTCAGATTCAGATGTCATGACTTTTGATATTCAACTTACACTACCCAAAGAATGACATGACAAATCTGAAAAATAAAAGAGCATTAAATCCATTTTACCTGCTGGGCATCAGTGCATTCAGTTGAATTTTGAATAACTTTTATCATAGGGTTCCAAGCAGGATCTGGGTTGTGAAGTCCATTAAACAGAGGGCCTCCTGGCACATCAGCAAGCTGAGGATGAGAGGGTATTATGGTGCCCCCATACATGGAAATTGGCAGCCCCTAAAACAGCAGAAAGAAAGGTTTAACCATGAAGTATTATAAATTCCATAATACCAGCTTAGATCTCTCTAGTTTCCTTTCATTCAAAGAACTCCTGAGGATCCTGTAAGTACAGCACTGCACAATGTTGAGAAACCAGAAGTGCTTATCTGCATCAGCAACACTTTTCAATGAGAAGAGGAAAAAACAACTAAATCCAGTATCAAATCATCAGGAAATTTTCCAAATTTGAGGAACACATACGTATAATACCCTTAATTTTCCCATAATTTAGTTTCACTAATAGCTCGTGCTAAGAAGAAAAGGGGAACTCTACATGATAGCCATTATGTGGCTTTAAGGCAGCCAGGAAGCTCTCAGAACAGACAAGAGGGCATTGGGGAGCTTACAGCCAGCTTTTTGAGGGGCAGAGGCCTCCCTCAAGGCTGTGGCAACAAACCCAAATCTCTGAGGCTTTCTGGGAGGATGGGGGCATCTACAGGATAGTCTGAGGACAAACTACTGTGGACAACATAATCCACTCTTGAAATTGGGTAAAAGATCTGGCAAAGTTATGGAAACAAACTAGTTCCACCAAAAGGGAGAATTATTTCAATACAAACTATTCCTTAACACGTGACTACATTGGCTGGTGAAGTGTTAAATAAGTTACAATGACGTTAGTCAACTCACTTTAGAAAAATCCACAAAACTGCTTGCCATAGGCTGATGAAAAATGTTAGAGGGGGCTACCATTCCAGAATCATCTCTCTCCATTGGCTGATGCTGGGAGAATGTGCTTGGGTCTGATAATTGTTGATGCATTGGATGGTTCCCTATCACAGACTGTGACCAACCTGATAAGCCTTCTGGAAAGAAGAATTGAGAACAGGGTTTGATATTTGGATAAAATAACAAAACATTACCACTTGATCTTTTTTATACTAAATTTTATCAAAATTATTCTTCTGAAGAGCTCAGGGCACGTTCATGACAATCTTTGCAAACCAAAAACCAAGTTCCTGGAAAACTGGGTGATGTCCTCTGAGTACCCCAAACACTCTACCTTGTCCCTGAAAGAACTCAATTGATTGCCCCATTTTACACTGAAAAGCTTAAGAGGGAAAGGAAATACACTTTGAATCTTTTACTTCTAACCAACTATATATTGTTTTGTATATGATATATTCATATACATGTAATATTATTCATATTACATGTAATCCGAACTAACATTCCAGACTCTGAAACTGGATTGAATTTTTCAAAAGTATAAATACCCATACTGATTGTTAAATGCAGGAACTAAGCTTTTTTGTTTTGTTTTTAAGGAACTAAGTTTTAATGGCAAAACCTCACAACTTACTTGAGATATCCTTCCAGACAAGGGCAAAGTAACTATACCTGACATAGCGTTGACACCAAATGACCAGATTCCACTGTGTCCAACAGGAGCAACAAAACTGGTTCCCACAGGGGCTTGTGTGACAGACCCGCCTTGCCGAATCCGGGCTAGTCTCTCTGTTCCAATGGGGGGAGGTATTTTCCGATCCTGATTGGCATTGCCTCCTTTTGGTTGGCCCAATGTTGGTGGGGCTGAAGTGGCTGAAAGAGGTGAAGATGATCCCGAAGAAACAGATGGAATAGGAGAGTCACCTGGTGGCAAAATATTTCTCTATTGTTTTATTACATATAAAAACTAATGATAAGAATATGAGAAACCTTGTTGGAAAGCTCTATTCCACAACATAGGTTCTGTAAAGAAAAATTTTGTAATTTTGTAAGATCACTCAAATGAGAATACAAGGGCTGTCCAGAAAAAAATCCAGCCATAAATGCCTCTGTTTTTCATATTATATCACTGGATACTTTCCAGACAGCCCTCATATATAAGTTCTGTAAGCATAATCCTATACTACTTCTGCCAATGGCAAGTATAAACAAATAGACTAAAAAAGTTTCCAGATTGAACTGAACAAGACTAGAAGAGAAAAAGGCCATTTATTCTTACTCTAGTTCTAAATAATCTTCTCAAAATATATAATGTCACATTTTAAATTAACTTAAATGTGGCAATGTTTGCACAGTACTTGGTATATTGTCTATAAAACAGCTGCTGGCCATCTATAACTTCATTTTTTCCCTAGAAAGCCTTTTTTATCCATAAGAAAGAAAGGTTAAACATTAGCAAAACATCATAGGATTCAATTCACAGCTCTGTTTGTTAATAGGACTATTAGGTAATATGGATTGTTTTCCTTGTTAAGAGTCAATATGTACTCCCTACTTCATGATGCTAATCAAAAAAATCAAATCCTGTTCAACTCCTACAAGAACATCTACTCTAAATACTGAAATAAATAAGTCAGAACAGAGCAATACTTCTACTCATAAATGGCAATAATAGGATTCTCTGAAATGTAAAACTACAAAAGCAGATATACAAAGGCTATCTGGAAAGTATCCAGCTGTGTAACCATTCTCACTATGTTGACAATAGCTGGATTTTTCCGGGACAGCCCTCGTACACCAAACTGACCAGATACATAAATTCAACTTCTTTTCAGACTTAAGAAATTATCTCACAACACTGCCTGCAAAGGTGCCTTTTGTAAAACTACTTGTAGTATATACCTTTTTACATCCACGTCTCAATGTAAACATGTCTGGCTTAGAAGAATAGCTTGACCCTTAAGTTTTCTATCCTACAAATGACTGACCATTTTTGACATGACTATAATACAAACCTTGGGTACCTGCATACCATTTAGATTACTAAAGTTACAATATAGTATTTCCTGAAACAAATGGTTTAATAACTTATTCAAGACTCTTTAGGACAAGTTCCTCTAAAATCCCTACATGAGTTTGTGGCGCTTGTCCAAGGATGGGGAGAAAAATGTTGCCTGTTGAAACTAGGAGTCCCAACAGGAGCTGGCCCTTGCAGAAAAACACGTGTTCCTGGTATGCTGGAAAAACTTGTCAGAGGAGCAGAAGAGGAAGATGGGGAGCTGCCTGATGGGTCAATGGATGGTAATCCTGAAATAAAACAGGCCCAAGACATCCAATTAGCCAAAGCTTCAAGGTTCACTTAGTTCCTTTTTATTTTATTATTATTTTTTAGTTCCTTTTTAAAAAGAAGAAAGCATGCAGTTAAATTTGTAGATAACAGTGAAAAAAAAAAATCCATTTATTTGATACCGTATGGCCCAAACTCATCTTTTTCTTGCAGTCTAGAAGAACATCAGCAAACAGCACTAGATGTAGAAAAGTGAGCCCAGTGTTTAAGAATCATAACCACCTGGAGTATGTTCTGGATAAATCTCAGTTTTCAATGGAGAGGACTTGAATGAGAGCATGTTGTGACTAAGTGGTACCCATCAATAACGTCTGCTTTTTCTTTTGTAGAAATTCTCAAACTACAGCTGTGCATCTACATAAGTTTGATTATTTCCTATAGAAAATGAGAACAAAACCTACTAATGTTTCCTTCCTAACAAGGAGAAAAAGCATACTGTTAAAGATATTTTCAGTATCCCCTCTGATTTAAAAAAAGAAAATCAACAGTTGCAAACATTATATCCAAGTTTTTATCTAGTTTCCATAAGTCTAAATTTAGCAGTCTTCTCTCAAATTCCATTGCTTTCTCTGGAGAACTTATTTGGGAAAATGGACAAGGGTCTGGAAAAGGAGTATAGGTGCTCATTTCAGGAAAAAGTAGTTAAATATCAACATAAAAAACTGTCAAAACTTCTCTCAAGCAGGTCTTATTCATCTGCTTAAAGTAACAAAATCCAAAAGCTTTTAGTACATTCACAGTATTGTGCAGCCATTACCACAATCAATTTTAGAACCGTTTAGAAAAGAAACTCTGTACCTGTCAGTCTCCATTATCCTTTATCCCATTATCTCTACCTCTAAGCAAACACTAATATATTCTGTGTGTCTACAGACTTGCCTACTTTGGAAATTTCATATAAATGGAATCGAATCATACAATATGTGTCCTTTGTGACTGGCTTTTTTTACTTAACATACTGTTTTCAAAGTTCATCCATATTGTAGCATAAATCAGTACCTCCTTTCTTTCTATTATATCTCATTATATAGACATAATTATATATGAATCATTATCATATATTATAATGAAAAGAATATCTCATTACATAGATATACCACATTCATTAGTCGAGGGACATTGGGCTGTTTACAATTTTTGGCCATTATAAATAATGCTGCTATGAACATTTATGTACCAGTTTTTGTGTAGAAATATGAGGGCTGTCCGGGAAGTATCCAGCCACAAACCATTTTCCCGTTATATTGACAATGGCTGGATTTTTTTCTGGACAGCCCTTGTATGTTTTCTTGGGTATACCAAGGAGTAGAATTACTGGATCATATGGTAACTGTTTAACTTTTTGAGGAACTGTCAAACCGTTTTTCATACCCTTTCCCATCTTCTTAAGTATTACTTACGTTTTTACCCCTAAACCAGGAGACTAATCTATATCCACAAAAGAAGAGCATCCAACAAAAGAAATGAGGCCAAGCTTAATTAATCCTGGACCCCAGAAAAAAGATCAAGGATTAATGCTTGCTTTTTTAAAATTATTTTAATTAGCAATAAACAATTTTGATGTATGGATATGAATAATTAAGGTTCCAAAGCTTTGTTTTCTACCAAACCAGATGGATGATTTTCTTGACTTTTTTTCTTTTGTCCAGACAGTCATCATTTGCACATCTTCTGGGATACAGTATGTGGACTACAAAGAACTCAAACACTGCAATATGAGAGATCTGAAATCCATCCAACTCTGGCTAAGATATTCTAAATTCACCTATTAGTTAGTGCCAGTCAAGTTAAGAATTAATGCTTTCTACTACAGCCTGAACAGTGACAATGAGCTCTTCTTTCACTCTGGGGCATTTGAAAATCTCTACTAGTTTCCCCAAAATGAAAAGTTGAAATAGATAACCTATTTATAGAAAAAAATGAAAAAAAAAAAATCCTAGAGAATAATTTGGACCACGGATGGTCTTATGTAAGCTTGTATTTCTATTAGAAAAATGATGTAACACCAGTGTTTTTCTGAAACAAACAAACAAGTAAATGAAAAATACCATAAATGAAAGCTAAGGCTATACCATATCCATGAACTCACAAATTTCAAACAACAGAGATCAGGTTATAATTAGCAAAAAAGGAAGGATGGACTATGGGATAGTTTTTCAATTAGAAGTAAAATTCTAAGTGCAATAGTACTTAACCCCAATTCTAAGTAAGCCACAATTTCTAATTTATTTTTCAGAATAGTACAGATGGGACTGAAATTTGGCTCTTAGACTCTGCAAAGTAGATTCTGGTTTCAAATATCTCCAAGCCAAGACTGGCTTCATATCTTTCCATATATTTCTTAAAATGCTTCAACCTAATTTCTGAATTAGAGGAATGACTAGCTGACTCTAAGCTGATATTTTCTTATTTTATTATTTTTTTTTAATGGTTCCCTGGCTGGGAATGGAACCCAGGCCGTGGCGCTAAGACGCTGAAGCCTAGCCACTACACCACCAGGGAACCCTCTCTAATCTGGTATTTTAAAAATAAGAGCTTACAAATGATGACCTCTTCAAACAGCTCCATCTAATGTAAATAATATAGGGTGCTATTAAGTAACATCATTTAATATTCAGTCTGAGCACCCCCTACTGAAAACAATGAATAAAGATTATGAGCTGGTGTCTAAACACCTTTGTAACTCAAACTTTCAAAACCTGAAGAATGTAAACAATCACTGTGATTTTGAAAACTGTAATTGTGGAGTCCTTGAAGCGTCCTATGAGTCCCTTTTTATTATTACCTTACACCAATTCTAAGAAAACAGACTGATGCAAGGTCCTTGCTATGTGGGACAGAGATCATATAGAGAACATAAAGCAGCTCATTAAATGTGAGTGACTTACCTATAGCTACTTTTTTGCCCACTCAATCAGCAACCATTAAAAGGGTCTTTACTATTTAGGACATACTCTCATTTCTTTATGATCATATTATGTACAAAATAAATGCTTTATTACTATCTTGGAAGATTAGATTATGCTGTTAGAGCCCCAACTGAGCTGCAGTACTAGTTATAACTTACCAACTGGACTAGTAGAAACTCGTTGGGAAGGTGGTCTGAAGCCAGGTGCCTTGGAGTTGTCAGGGTGCACATTTTCCAAGTGTCCAAGTACAGAGTTACCCAGGAACGCTGACTGAACAGTGAATGAGCCATCTGCAGCAACTCGTGAGGACAGTGGACCATCACCCCAACCCTGGTTAGCTGGCACCTGACTGCTATCAAAAAGACTGCTGAAATGATTGAAAAGTGTGGCTGGGCCAAAGGTAGGCGGCAGAGATTTACTTGCTGGGTTAATGTGCATCTGAGAACCATTCATAATGTTCATGGCTGAAGAAAGCTGCACTGCAGCTGGTGGGCCTTGAGGTGGTGTTAAAGGAACTGGATTTGTAACAAAAATAGACTGGGGATCCTGGGGTATAGTTGCATTTGGTACCACTGAGTAAAAAGAACCTCTGGGCTGCATTCGATGAGAAACTCGCGGTGCTGGTACAGCTAACTGAGGTAAATTACTGGTATCCTGATTATCAGCAGCAACCAATCTTGGTGATGCCAAAGTCAATGGGGCAGGTTCTGAGTTAGATGCAAAAGGCATTGACATAGGACTTAAATCAGACACGCTGGATGGCTGGGCCTCCTCCTGGGTGTTGTTGGAAGGAGTAGGGCTACTGGACGAGTGAGTTTCTGGAGCTCCTGGGGTATTGCTGGCAGAGCTACTGCAGCTGTTTGCAGTTGGAGATGGGGTACACAGGTTTGTAACTGGTTGGTCCTGTGTGGATACTTTCTCTTTGGAGGGTGGCATGGCAGAGAAAGATTCCATCTTTTGTGAAGAAAGCTGTGCTTGAGGAGTACTTGCAGGCAGAAATGTGGTGGGAACTTGCCCACTAGTGATAGGTGTAGAGGAGACTGAAGGCAGGGGACTACAAGTGCTTGTCACAGAAGAAATCACTGTTGCTGGAGGACTCGTCTTAGGCACACAAGCAAACAACTGCTTTCTGACTGATGAAGGAGTCCGGGTATTAGTCACACACAATTGCTGACTAGCTGCAACTACAGAAGAGACAGTGATAGGACAACTGGCAGTAGCCAGTCCAGCAGACTCTGAGGGTAAAACAGTTCCGTTCTGGTTAGGTAGACGGCCTGTATTATTATGCTTTGGAGAGTTATTTGTATTGCCAGGATTCACAGGTCTCACTGGGAATGGTCCCCAAGTGTTAGGAGAGGGTGTAAAGGTTCCTCCAAACTGGGCCATAGGTAAGCGAGGATGCCGAATCTGTTGCATAGTCTGAGCAGCCAGCAGGGCAAAATGAGGGTGGGGATAAGCTAGGGGTAGAGAAACTGGGAAAGAAGAACGTACATTTGTTGGAACGTTCTTATTAAGTTTATTAGTGGGCTGGAACGTAGATAATGTTGTTGCCTGTGAAGTCACAAGAGTTGGAGCACCCAAGGGAAATGCATTTTTACTGGAAGCTGCTGTAGTGCCTACTCCAGATGAAAAGTTTGCATGGATGGATTTGGTGCTGGTAGGTGTTCTGATATGATTTTTAGGAATCAAGTCTTCCAGTTCCTTAGCAGGATCTTGAATAAGTGCATTGATAAGTTGAACTGCATATCTTGTTGATTCTGTACCACCCCTGGGGAGAAAACAAACAAAAAACAAAAATATGAAAAAAAACAGGTAATCTTTACCATGAAAGAAAATTCTTGATTCTATCATACCTAACAAAAGTATGCTTCTAATAAAATTTTATTTCTATACAGGACTAGCAATATACATTTTCACAATTACCTTATTGTGATCATTCTCTCGCCATTTTTATCTTTTTGTTTATCCACATCAATATGGGCACCAGTAACATCTTGTATTGCAGTGATATTGCATCCTCCTCTTCCCATTATCCTGGAAACCACTGAAGCTGGAACAGATAATTTCTTTGACCTAAAAAATGAAGACCACACATGAGCTTATGAAATCAAATATCTTTGAACAGTAAATATCTTTATTAAGGTAAAAACTACATTGCCATTGAAAAATGAAAATTATATTTAAATCACTCATGTGTAAGCATTCAATTTGCCCAAAATATCACGTCAACTAAACTGCAGTGACCATACATATCAACTCTTTTTTAAATTAAAATAATGCCTACCATATTGTTAAACTTCATACTGAGTAAGAGAGGCTAGCTTATCAATATTAACAACATATACTTTCAGCAATAAAAAATACAGCCTTAGATTTGAACTACATAAAAAGCAACTCACAAGTGGAGCCTGGAACTTCCACTCGTGTGTGAGGCTAGTGGAGCCAGAGAGAAAATCAGAGGTTGATTTTGGGATCTGACAAGATGGCCCAACTGCCCCACAGGATTATCAAAGAAACCCAGTGTTTGCTGGCAGAACCAAATGAGAGTAACACCCATTATTTTTATGTAGTCATTGGTGGGCCCTAGGATTTCCCTTTAGGGAAGGACCTTCAAACATGAACTATTCCTTCCAGAAGAATACCCAATGGCAGCCTCTAAAGTATATTTCATAATCAAAATTTATTATCTTAATGTAGACAAGTTGGGAAGAAAAGTTTAGATACAAGGTTAGACAATTAATTTTGAACTCATCCTAGAAAAGGGAAGTTGCCACTGTGCACTTATACTGGTAGCACTGTACAACCAACACTTAATTGTCAGATTTTGGGTATGATGACAACTCTGATGGCCATTCCAGAAAAAGAGTTCCAAAACTGCTTTAAAGGGTAGACTGGGTGCTGGTATCGGTGCATAGCTTCCCAAGGGGAGTACTTCGAAGGTGACCATAGTGATATTCAGCAATGACTTAAGTAGCACTTTTTCTAGGATGAGTTCATGAAATTGTCTGACTTCATTATTTTGAAAGCTGGAGAATGTACTAGGCTACATACATCCCATGAATAATACTTAAATCGATCTCATCAAGTGTGCATCCTTTCTTCTGTTCTACCAAGACTTCTTTATTTTTTATTTGCATTTAATGGACACAAAGTCTTAGAAACATTACAGAATAAATGCACCATAACAAATCTAGGTCTTGTCTTCGATTCCCTGTTGTAAAGCATGAACAGAAGCTAGAAATATTGTCTGGATTGTGTAAAACATTTAAAAGCAGTAGTGACTCTCTGCTTTTATTCATTTCTCCCATCATGGTTTAACAACATAATGCACAAATTTATTTTGAATTTTCAGTAATAAATAAATAAATAAATAAAATTTTTTTCATAAAAAGATGTTTCAAAAGCTTCTGTTGTGCAATATATTCTTTCTCTTGGTTTGTTCACAATACCTTCTGTCTAATAAATATACTGGCTAAGACTTGAGTGTGTGCAAAATTGCCAGTAAGGAGTGCTCATGTCAGACACAAGCATCTACAGTAATAAGTTATATATAAAGCAGTGTAAATGAAGGTTGTTGACAGGGTTAGCTACAGGGATGTGGGTTCTTTTTCTTTATTATTTTGAGGAAGAAGGTAGTTTTAATTTTACAGTTTCCTTCCCCCACTCTTTTAGGTTGATCTACTTGCACTGGTTAAAAGCAGCTGACCAGTTCTTCAGAAAATGTTCTCTACCCAAGTCTAACTTTATTTAAACACTATAAATGGACAAGCTTGAATGGACCACAACATTAAGATATATCATATCCCTCACTAATAACACAGTAACTTTGCTGTCAAGTGTAGCATCTTCCTTTTAAAAAGTAGCTTGTAATAATTTTGTATGGCTTTCTGTGTACTTCTGTAAATCTTATGTTTTAATAAAATAGTTTTTGTTATTCTAAAGCCAACATTTGTTGTGTCATATAAAATACACATGCAAAATTTACACATTGCTTTTAATTTTGCTTTAGCATACTCTGGATTTAGTATGGCAATATGGTTTAAAATAATAACCCAATTCAAATTATTAATTAATTAATTGGGTAACCATCTCACAGGAGAATCTGTATAGTCTATGCAAGTTAAAAACACTTGTTCTACCTACCTTCGTACAACTTCTTTCCATCCTTCTTCTCTTTTCTGCCCTCTTTTAGGGCTAGTCAGGTTCAGTTTTATGTTTGGGGAGCTTAATGGCAATGACATTGATTTGTAGCTTGTTGATAAGGAATTGGGATTCACTTCACCTTCAATTCTGAAAAGAGAGTAATATCATGTTCAATAAGAGATAAATTTTAAGTTAGAAACTCACGAGATTATTCTTTTATAGACAAAGTTATGCTGGAATACCTGAATTAAAATTTGGCACATCAAATTATCAACAATTCAGAAAAATAGAAATAGGGTAATGAGTCCACCATCTTTTTTATTATTATTATTATTAATAAAATGGATTCAGAAGCCAAAAGTTTTACCATAATCAATAAAAATGACACTTAAAATCAAGATATGTTAGCATTTTTAACTTCAAAATTGAATCATAAAAATTTTTAATAATCTCATTTCATAGCTACCACATAATTAAAAAAATGAATTTGTTTTGAATATTATTGAAGATAGATAATGCAGTGCATTTAAACTGTTCAACACAACCTGTGCTTGAAAAATGTCCTTCAAATTCTTGTGCCAGGCACAAAAAGAGACAAATGGATATAGAGTTAACAAATCAAAAACATTTACCGAGTTTGAGTTTTAGAAGTGGTGGGACTTGTTTTTTCTTCTTGGGAATTGAGAGGCAATGAGGGGTATCTCCGATCACTAGAGGAATTCACATCCATAGTGAAGTTTAACTCTTGGCTTTTACCACCACTGCTACTTTCACTGTTGCAATCTGTGCTGTCCAAGTTATCTGAATCACTATTCCCACCTGTACCACCACCTCTGGGTTCTCCATTTATTTTATTTTTATCTGCCTTTTGCTGTGCTAAGGATATATGTTGTTCTGGTAATATTAAAGGTGCAGTGGGAGGGGTCTCTTTTGTTTTGTTCTTCTTATTTTTCCGGTTGGTGCTGGGGGTTGTCACCACATTGGCTCTTTTTTTCCCAAATGCATTGGTGAATGTTGCAGATGTTGCTGAGATTCCAATTGTGGTGGTGGTGGTTGCACTAGGAGGCTCTATGGGAACTTCTTGCTCCACTGAAATCAAAAAGGATAAAAATCACATTGATAGCCATAGATCTCAAAATAAATTGTTACAGATATATCTAACATGTCATAATAATTCAGTCCCTTAGATATTTTACTTTTACCTGTATTCACTGGTAAATAAAGAAATCTTTATTTTACTGTTGTTAGTTAGAATACGAGTACACTATATCATATTGTGATGTCTAAATTGGTAATAAAACATTCACATTATCATTCTCAAGATGTGAAATGTGAGTCTCACAAATTAACCAAAAATAACAATATAGTTTGAATGTAGGAAATTTTTCAAGTAGTATTTTAGAATTATAATTTAAACACAACAAAATTATGCCTACTACAAGCACTGTCAGACTGTACACTAAACAATTCTTTGAGAGTAATAAACCCCAGTGTTGCATAGCTTCAAGCCTGAAGCTTAGCTAAAAATTTATTGAGGAACTGGACCTCTCTTAGTTTCTAAATGGGAAGAAGAGAGAGTAGGGAAGAACCTGGCAAACCTCTTACTATGTCACTTTTAGGACATACACAATATTTTACAGGGCGACCTAAATTATAATCGAACTTCTTCAAATTATATGTTTGTCTTCCCCTTCAGTTCTTCTGTATTACTCTATAATGTGAAATATTATTTAGAAATATTTACTCTAAGAGTTGTCAATTTTAGATTAAAGTAATTAAATGTTTAACTAGAAATAATTAGAGCAAAAAGCACTCAAAATGAAGTTGATAAACTCAGGAGAATTTTATCACTAATTCGGATGGGTCATTTCGCACCATCTTCATCATTCTCCTCTTCATCTTCATCTTCTGGTAGTTCTGAATTCTCCTTAAGTTTGTTTTCTTCATCTTCTTCCTGCTTCCTTTTCTGCTCCTCCTTTTTCTTTTTTCTCTTTTCTTTTCTTTTCTCTCTTTTGGCTGCAAGAGCCTGCTTTCTGCTCTCCTCTCTTGACTGCAAATAAAATAGGTATATCATTTTACTGATAATGCAATAATTTAAAGTAAAGAATGAAATGATATTTTTGTTTATGATATGAGGGGCTTCCTAAAATCAACAAAAGGAAAAATAGATAAATTGGATATTATCAAAATTAAAAGATTTTGTGCTTCAAAGGAATCATCAAGAAACTACAGAGAGAATCAATCTATAAAACGCGGAATAAATTCTGCAAATCATACATCCTGCAAGGTACTTGTATCAAGAATACAGTAGTCCTCCCTCATCCATGGTTTCACTTTCTGCAGCTTCAGTTACCTATGGTCACACTGACCATATGGACTATAAAACCTAAAATATTTACTAATAGGCATTTTTATAGAAAAAATTTGCTGGCTCCCTATGTAAATGAGAAAGGGGCTGAAGACTGAAAGAAGAGATTGCATAATTAGCTAAAAATAATTTCATTTCTCTGTCGGCATTAAATCAATTGGCTATTTAGGGACTGCTGTCCATGTACCTGGGTAGTTACAAAAAAAATAAAAATTATAGATATGAATGAGACTTTGTCATTTAACGTCAAAATTCACTTTAAAAAAAATGAATATAACTTTTATCCTTCTGATTTTAACTGTAATCAAGTTTATCACAGAGATACTCAAATTTATTTAATTCCCTAATGATAATACTTTCAGGTTTACTCTTTCCCCCCTATTACAAGCAAAGCAACAATGAATTTCCTTATATACATTCACATCTTTGAGCATGTATGTGTCTGTTTAGCTTAGGTTAAATTTCTGTAAGTGGAATGACTGGAGTGAGGGTATTAACTTTTTTATTTATTTTTGTTTTGATACCTTGTGTGCTATTTTTATGTATTTTTTAATTAAAAAATTTATTATTATAGCTGACAATCAATATTATATTAGTTTCAGGGGTAAGCATAGTGGTTAGATATTTATATAACTTACGAAGGGATTCCTCCCATAAATCTCATACCCACTTGACACCATACATAGTTATTACAATATTATTGACTATATTCTGTACATTGTACTTTACATACCTGTGACTGTTTTGTAACTGTGAATTTGTACTTCTTAAACCCTTTCACCTTTTTCACCCAGGTCCCTATGGTATTTAATTTTTTAATTTATTCATTTGACAAAGCACCTCCTTAATAATTAATACTAATTTATACCATATATATAAAATCATACGAGTGCGCTAATTTCTTTGTCTTCTTGTCATCAATAGCTATTACTAGACCATTAAATTTTAAGCTTTGCCAGTCTGGTAAAAAAAATTTAACACCCTTTTAATGTGTATGTCTTTATTTATGAAGTCAAGTACTATCCATTTATTGAACATCTGTATTTGTTTTTCTGTGAATTGCTCACTACTGTGATCATTTTTTATTCTGAGCAAGTTATCTTTTCCTCAGTGATTTGTAAGCATTTTTTCTTCTGTTCTTAGCTTATAGATTTTATTTCATATTTTTCAAACTAAGATTTGGTGTCAAAATTTTAGCATCTCTCAAAATGACCATATCTTTTTTCTTCCTTTTATCATCAACAAAATCTCTTCATGTTAAGTTATCCCACATTCCTAGGATAATTACTTGCCCAGGGTGTTCTTTTAATATAAATTCGGAATTCAATAACACCATCCTCATTTTCTAGGTAAGCAGACTAAGCCTCAGAAAAGTGATCTTTACTTTTCCCATTATACCACACACCCTAAGATACTTAACACTTGGTCTTTAATTAAGGATCTAATAAACCACTTACAGTCCAGATCTTTTATAATAAACAAATGATTTTCAATGATTCAATGATTTACTAAATTTCTTCTCAGACTAGTGTTAAAACTACTTAGGCAGTACTGTCATTTGGTAAATTGTGATTTGCCTGAAAACTAGTCCCTCACTTACACAGTTCAAAAATTTTATAAATGACAGGTCAGAATAAAAAAAATAATGATGGTTTGAAAACCTATTTATCATTTCCTTTAAAAAAGACTAAGATAATTGGTCCTATAGGTGTCAAATTTATTCTAGCAGATTTTCAACAATTTCTAATAAGGAAAATTATTTTTCCCACTCACCTTTTCCAGATCAAGTTCCTTTAAAAGAATACTTGCATTCTTGTTTGCTTCTGCAGCCTGCTGGTCTTTAGCCTTCACAATTGTCTCAACACATTGGTGACATTTTTTTAACAGTTCCTAGAATGGAAAATGGAATTATGTCAATATGGGAACATATAACATAAACAGACTATTTATTTATTTATTTATTTATTTATTTTGCTTTTTGGTATGTGGGTAGCTCCCTGGCTGGGAATCGAACCCTGGCCGCAGTGCTGACAGCGCCAGTGCTGAAGCCTTAAGCCACTACACCATCAGGGAACTCCAAACAGACTAAATAAAACTTGAGCTGATGAGCACATCAAAGTCCAAGGCTTAAAGCTCAAATAACTGAAAAATTCATTAAACAAATAAAACTATCTTTTGAGCCTAGTCTTGTCTCAATCTTTCATTAAAATAAGGCATCATTTCCTAAAAAGGTTTATGTATTCTTAGAAAACTTTATAATATAATCAGGTGAATGAATGGTCCACTAAGTTTTAGCTGTAGTCACTGTAATTATGGTCCACAATAGCAAGGAAATAATTTATCAAAACTATTAAAGCACAGAAAATCAGGGGATCAGTCTCATAGAAGAGAAAAAGAACAGGTTGTCAACTGCACATTTTGCCATACAATTCCACAAAATACAAAAATGTGCTTCAATAGCGTAGCAAACCTACCTTATCTGTAATCGTTGCTATGTATCTCATGCATTCAACATCAGAAGGGAACTGATTGACTTCCTTCACCAAATATTGAACAACTTTTACATGACCCTGTAAAGAGTACAAGAAAAAAATACACGAAAGAATCCCTTGACATTCTGCCCATATCCTTAAAAATTTAAGAGTAAAAGGTATAGTAATACTTCCAGCTAGTTTACTAAATTTAAAATTATGAAAACAGAAACAGTGTTGACTTTATAAAAACAAAAAGTACATGTGGACCAAAAGACATTTCTCCTGAATTTTATCTGCCCATTTCCTTCTGAGAGTAGAAAAACTGTATCTCCTAGAAGAAATCTATTAATAAAATAAAAACTGGTGATGCAAAATGAACCTCAGTTTAAAGGGAAATTAATCCTAAAACAAAGAAGATGTTCTAAATTTCAAAGCATCGCTTTGGCTCTCACCATACATTTATCTGAGTCCCATGACTTGAATCTAGGTAAAACACTTTCTAAATGCCATTATCAGGGGCTAAATAATCTAATAAATTGAAATACATCTATTATAACATAATCAAACTTGCAGTTTCCCCTCCTACTAAGGTTCTAAATCATCCTCAAGAATTACTCTGATGGCAAGAAAAATCAGAAAAGGGGTTGCCTTCTGGGTAGGGAATTAACTAAGAACAGATATAATGAAACTTTCTAGGATTATGAAATTATATAACATATATCTTTAAGGGTATGGGTACCTGCATTTATCAAAACTCACTGAACTATGTACCTTAGATTTGTGCATTTCACTATTATGTGAACTACACCTCAATTAAAAGTAAAGAAAAAACCGAAAAAAATTAAGTCAGAAAATATTTTAAGATTTTCTTCTAAGACACATAACTGAACACTGCTCTCATTCAATAGCTATTATGTTACTACTTAGTATGTGTCAGGCACTATGCTAAACAACATGGTATAACAGTGTTGATAAAAATCATGAATCTTGGTCTTCATGGATCTTTCAGCCTAGTTGAGGAGATGAGCATTAAAATAGTAAATGTGTTTTAATGTATAATTACAAATTGGGATAAGGAAAATAATAGTGTACTATAAAAAAGAAGGACCTTTTTCAGACTAGGTGTTACAGAAAGACTCTGTGAGAAGTGACATTTAAAATGGGAGCTAAAGGATGAGTAGAAGTAAACCAGGTGAAGAGAAGAAGAAAGAACATTTCATGAGGAGAAGACGAAAAAAAGTCCTGAGGCAGTAAAAAATTTAGTTAGTGCATTCTAGGACAGTAGCTGAAGTGTAGTAAGCAAAGGGGAAGGGTAGCATAAATGACTCATCTGGGGAGCCTAGCATGAGCCAAATCATACAAAGCTTTGTAAGTCATGTTAGTAGCTTATAGTTTGTCGTAATTGCTATGGTAAGGTTTCTGAAGATACCGTAGACAAGTGAGCCTTAATATATATAAGCAGTATAATAAGTTTTTATAAGAGTCCTTAGGTAGAGAAGACATCATTCTGCATATAATATCTGAAATTAAAACTCATGTTTTATGTACAATAACATAACAAAACTAGTCAAAACACCAATTGATTTAATAATAAAGTTGCTGGTAGTAAACTACCATCTAGCTGTTTGATTTGGCCATGAAGAGAGTGGAAAGATACCAATGATTTGTGTACAGAAATACAATCAATTGTCCAAGATCAATTTCTCTTTCGCTCATGGTTTTGACTTAGAATTGATTTAAAGTTGTTAAATTTTATACCCCTCCCCAACTCAAACTACCTTGCGAAATGCTGACATAAGAGGTGTGATTTTCCGGTTATCTGCTGCATCCACATCAGCACCTGCTTGAACTAGCAATTGCACTACATCAAAATGACCGCCATTGGATGCCAACCAAAGTGGTGTGTTTCCCTTCTTGTTATGAACATCAATATGGGCTCCCCTGTAAAATAAAAAAATGTTAATATAGTTTGTTTCTGAAGAGGCAGACCTTTTCTATTTTTCTGTTTTTTTATAAAATATGCAAATAAAATGTCAGTAAAATAGAAAAATTTTATTAACTTTAAAGGCTTTGAAAAATGAAAGGGATCATAGCAAGTTCCATATATAAATATAAAATTTACTTACCTACTAATCAGGAGCTCACAAAATTTGTAATGACCCTTGTCTGCTGCTATTGTTAAAGCAGTATCTCTTGAGGAAGGCACAGGGGGGGCATTAACATCTGCTCCTTTATCAAGGAGAACTCTTCCAACTTCTGCATATCCTCCAGAAGCAGCTTCCATCAAGGGGGTAAGACCAGTCTGTTTAAAATTAAAATTATTCAAGCAAATTAATATAATTTCTTTAAAAGACAAACAATTAACTTGTATTCTATTTCTGGTTTTCTATCATTAAGCAATAGTCACAGTCTTGAATTCCCTTAAATAGAAAGTGAAAACTGTTATATTCAGTTAAACAAACTAGAATGAATTAACTTATACTACCCCATGCTAAATATAAAAACTAATTTTGTAATTTCTATGCTGTTATAAATTAGGACACAGTAACTTCTCTGTACAATGAACAGAGACATTAAAAATGAATAAAAAATAAATAAGGCACCATTATTGAATATACTTTTTTCTGAGAATGCAATTTCTAAAAAAATAACTCAGGGTAAATTCCTTCAATCCTATTCAAATTTGGGTAAAATAGATTAAAATATTACTTTATAAATTTTATGCATATTTATCTTTTGTTCATTAGTCTCCAACATTTTTGCCAAAAGATGTTTTCTATTGATATAACTTCCCATACAAGATCAATTTTTCCAGGACTACTAATAGACAGGTGGGTCACACTTATAATAAATAATATAAAATACTTAAAATACTTGAAATAAAAAAAGATAAAGTGGATTGAAGGAAATACTCATTTCTCCTTGTGTGACAAAACTTATGAGGAAAAACTACATTTCCTCATTTCTAAGATTAGAAAACATGTAACTTTTGTATTAAATTTTAAGAAATACAACTAATGAAGGTCAGGGAGAAAATGTGAGATTTTCATTTAAACCCTTCCAATTTAAAATAATTACCAGATTGAACACTGGCTGATCATTAAAAATTCTACATAAGCTACATTTTTCTAGTGTTCTAAGTACCTAATAGTTCTAAGTAAAAAAATTCAAAACACTGATATACTAACTTCTACTTTCTAAATGCCAAATAATCATGAAATTGTCAGAATCTGTCAGGGTCAGATTAGATTTTAGCAGTCTTAAATATATAATTCATGCAACAATTTTTTAATTGGGGTTTTTTAACCAATGGTAAGCACTTGCCCATTAAAGGAATTCTTTAAAAATCCATCTTAAAGGACTCTGCAAAATAATCTTATTATAAAAATATCTTACTATGAAATAATCTTACTACATTCAAAAGTTGCAAACTGGAGGATTAAGAGTGCCACTCAAGGCTGAGGCTGGAAAAAGTACTGATTCTGTTTTCTTTACTTTAATAAAAGTCACTAATGGTGATAATGTGTCACTGACCACCATACAGCACAATTTTCCAATGTTGCATTGGGATCAGTTTTAACTTACGACAATTTAAAACAGCACATTCAATATAAGCTGAAATGCAATGCTCTTTCTACCAAAACTATAGCTGAAGTAGCTGACAAGTTATAAAATGCTTACCTTTGCCCTATGTTCAACATTGGCTTTTCGGTCCAGAAGCAAACTCACTACTTCTGCTCTGCCTTGGAAACAGGCCAACGTGAGAGCTGTGTTCCGATTGGTCTCTATTTGAGCGTTAATGTCTGAACCCATATCAAGCAGCAATTTCACTGCAGGAACGTGTCCATTCATTGCAGCCAACATCAGGGGAGAAATACCTAATTTACTCCCAGTCCTAAAGGGGGAAATATGCTTAGGAAATTAAAATAATATGTTGCCCTATTGTTTTTTTTAAAGCATAGAGAATATAAAAGATGAAAATTTTTCAGTAAAAAGATTTCTAATACCAATTAATGATTTTATTTGTTTAGACTAATCATTAAAAATAGGAAAATCTAAAAATTTAAAACATAATCCCTAGTTAGAGGTTATAAATTTTCAAGTATACATAACAAAGTTCTTTCTGAATGAAATCTTTCAAAATAGCCACCTTAGCTGAAATCAGCTCTGATTACTTATAAGCACATTACAGTAATAATTAATTGTTGGTCTTGCAACTTTAATACTATCTTAATTAAAAATGGTATCTATCCAAATATTTAGAAGAAGACACATATTCTAAGTAGTAACTTACTAATCATGATTAATAAAATGAACAGGTGATAAATACCTTGAATTAATTTCTGCCCCAGCATTAAGCAGAATTTTAATGATATTAACATATCCTCCAGATGCAGCTAGACTCAGCGGTGTATAATCAGACACATTCCTATGTTCTTTATTTGCACCTCGAGCCAGCAGCAAGTCTACCACCTACAAAGTAAAATATGAACAGAGAAATCCAGTTTACACTGCATCAAAACAAAAAAATGGGACCTGTTGCTTCCTGTCTAACCTGACATTTTAATTAGGTCCTACATATTTAAATATCAGCATAAGAGGGAGTTCCGTGGTGGTGTAGTGGCTAGGCTTCAGCACTCTCAATGCTGCAGCCTGGGTTCGATTCCCAGCCAGGGAACTACCCCCCCACCCCCACCCCCCGCCAAAAAAAATGAACGAATAAATAAATAAATAAATATCTGCATAAGAGAAATGGATTCAATTTCACACCACGAAATTCAGAGCTTTGAAACCCCAACTGTATTGAAATAACAAGCTGTTACTTTCTATTGTCAGTTGGTGAGTGATGAATCTGCATTTCATGTGTGTTAGGATTTTGGTTCATTTAGCCCCACTAAATGTAAGGATAAAGAGAACTTTTATTGTGTCTAAAGAACAAGAAACAAAAACAAAACAAAACAAGAAGAACAAGAAATAGATTCCTTAAAAGGGTATTTATTATTTTCATTAACTTAAGTATATGGGACATGTCAAAACACATGCAAGTTTTTATTTATATAGCTCAATTACTAAGCATATGCATATTTAAAATACAAGCAAAATGTTTACAAGATGAAAATGAACATTAACACACCTCTTGACGTCCACCAGAACATGCCAATGAAAGTGGAGTATCCTTAGTTCGTTCAGATTGTGCTTCTATATCTCCACCTTTATCCAAAAGGATTTCCACAACTCCAACATGCCCTGCTGTTGCCGCCAGGATCAGTGGTGTGAAACCTAAATCAGAAAATAAAAATCTCAAACAAATTTGTGGTTTTTACCTATTAAGCCACTGCTTTCAATTATCCATTGTTTTAGTGGAAAAAGTCTTTAGGGCAGATACTTATAACCATTTAAATAAAATTTCTCTAAATCCTAACTTCTTAGTGAAGAAAATCCATAAACATTTGGTAAAAAGGATGCTCTACTTATGGATTAAGAAGAAAGGCAATCACAACTTGCTGTACTTCATTGATAATCTCTAGCCTCATTTTTGAATTTTTGGAGAATAATTCGGCTCTGTAGATTAACAAATCTGGATATCCCTAATTGAAATATGCTTATCCATACTTTCACTGAAATAGTCAGGAACTACCTATTGAGGGTGAAAAAACTTTCCTGATGTAACTACTCTTCAGACTATTTCTGACTGACATTTCTTACCTTTTTTGTCTCTGTGCTCAATTTTAGCATCCCGTGCAATGAGTACAGATACAAGTTCTTCATGACCTCCTGCACAAGCTAGCGTTAATGCTGTGTCATGATTACTCTCAGTCTAGAAAGGAAAAATGTAAGTTAGATTTTGTTTTGTTTACAAGAGTTATCAATTATAGAGCAAATATTTTCACAATGAACATACAATAATTTTTCTTTCCAAAGAAAATAAAAATGTTCAAAATAAGTTCAAATAAAGCAATCTACTCACGTGTGCATCAATGTCAACTGAAGGATACACAGGGGGCATAGACTGGGAAGCCACATTGCTTGGAGACTGCGAACAGGGTTCAGATGTAAGACATTCTGTGGTCTGAGAGGAACTGTTTGAACCAGTAGGCACTCTGCTACTCACAGCTGAAAAAGAATATTCATATTGCTGAATTCTACCTAAAGAGCAAAGTCTTATTACAGAAAATACAGAAAACATAAAATTCTATAGCAGTAATATAATGTAGTAGTTAAATCACAAGCTTTGGATTTAGATGGACCTATGTTTGAATCCTAGTTCTACAATTGACTTTCTGATCTTGGGCAAGTAATTAAACCTCTCAGAGCCTCAATTTTCCTTCTGTCTGAGGGCTGCCCAGAAAGTATCCAGCCAGGGAATATGAAAAAGAGGCCTTTACGGCTGGATTTTTTTCTGGACAGCCCTTGTATAAAACAATAAGATAATAATAGTACCTGCCTTGTAAGGTTGGAATGACCACATGAAATAATGCAGATAAAATATTTAGCATGGTGCCAGGTATTTAGTGCAAATACAACAAATGGTAGGTAGCCTTTTACATTGTCAGCAGGAAGAAAATAGTTTCCAATAAAAAAAAATTAAAGGAATTTTATATCTTAATTTGTAAAAGGCAATTAGATAAAAATACCCTGAGGACAATGCAAAAAAAAAGGGGGGGGGGATTAGAGTATTTCTCAAATAAATAACAGACCATGTGTTTTTAAAATTCAGTATTTACTTTGAAAATTTGCTAAAATAAATCAATGTCCAAAAATCAAGCTATTTTAAAAATAAACATTAGAACTTTTATTGGGGATCTCATTATCTGGAGTTTGAAAACTGAGTTAATTAAAATTGTATCTTCATGTGACTGCATAGTCCTTGTTTCATTAGAGATGGAGTTTACCTCACAGAGGGGGAAATAGGACCTATCTCAGAGGGATATTGTGAGTTGTCCATAAGATAATGTATGAAAAACATTTAACACACTGTTTGACACATGGTAAGTACTCAATAAATGTAATTATCAGATATTTTATAGGACTTTCAGTACTATTATTCATTATATTGAAAATAAAACCATAACTATTCACTCCAAAAAAGAAAAAACTCAAGAGAAAAATATAATCATTAATAATACTGAAAAAGACAACAAAGCTTCAGTGATGGCAATAAATTTCTATCACCCAAATAAAAGCCAATAAAAAACACAGAGATCTTGTGCTTGCTTCAGCAACACATATACTAAAACCACACTGGTCTTAAAGGAAAATGTAAGCATTTCAAGGGTTTTGGAGAATGTTTTCTCTCTAAAATTTTGATAGGACTGGATCCCAATCGAAGATACTGTTCACAGCAAGTGTGAATGACTACATTTAGTACACTATTTCTCTAAGTAACAGCAAATCTTAAGATGATCAAATATGCATATATGTGAGCTCTCCTCCCTTCCTCCCCACCAATATATATAAAATTATCTTGGCAATATGAATTTCTGCAGCTCTGTCACCACATAAATATGCATAACTTAACTATCCATTTACAAATAGGAATGATTATTACTATATATATATTTGTTTCATCGGTAAGAACATACACATGGGAAAAAAGCTTTAAAATTTTTTGTCATTCAACAAATTAAAAGCAGGTAGTATTTTGTTACACCTCCTCAAAACAGCTGATATATTTATAAAACAAGACACTAAAGAGTGATAGATATATAGCACCTTTATAATAATAAGATTTAACAGTGATCTCATAATATTAACATATACCTTACTAAAGAACTACTTTTCTATCATTATTAACTGTTTATTCATGTTATCTTTTTGCTCTTATAAAAAACAGATACTTTAAAAAAATACTTTTGTGTATTTAACAACTCTATTACCAAAAATGTGCTGTTACATCCATTATTATACATTTTCTAAAATATTATCCTAGGAAACTTTTCCCCCTTACAATGATGATCAGAAACATTCCATAGATGTGACTTTAATTGAATTACATATTAAAAGTTATAAAGATAAAACTAGAAAGTAGCAAAGATTTAAAGGTACATGTGGAATAAAGGTTTTATTAAGATAAAATTATACCACAACCATGACATTTTCATAAATCCTAAAATGTTTCCTATTTCTGAACAAAATGTTTCTGTAAATGACCAAGACAGATCACTACCACAAAAGTCACTATATAATTAAAATTAAATTTATGTACTACTCAAAACCAGGGTGATAAAAGAACTGTTATGTTCTACTTAATTCTTTATAAAATTTAAGATAGTTTTGTAGGCAATATGAAAGGTAATAATAAACCTTATTATATAAAAATCTCAGATACCAGATGTACATAAACTATGTTGTATGGTTTTAATAAATTAAATCACTATAATCTGTTTTATAATAGTAACCCTATCAAATAGTTCATGTAAATAAAAATCTATAAGTAAAATATTAACATCTATCAGAGAAAATCAGTGAAAGGTATTTTATTGTAAATTCCCTCAAAAATAAGGATTTCATAATTACTTTTTTTATTCCTAAGCCTACATTGACTACCACAGGATTATTTATTTATTTATTTATTTAAATTTTGTATTTTTAATTTTTATGTGGGTAGTTCCCTGGCTGGGAATCGAACCCAGCCGCAGCATTGACAGCGCTGAAGCCCTAAGCCACTATACCATCAGGGAACTCCCACAGGATTATTTAAAGCAAAATACTTTGGAACTGGAATTTGTTGTAAGAGACACTATTAAGGTGCCAACAGCCAACAGCAGTAACAATGTGCTAAAGTTATAAAACTATGTTAAACCTTACCCTGTTCATCAAATCCTAATATAAAAATAAAAAAAAAATTATATACTAGAATTTAGAAGTCTAAGGAAATAACATCTTTAAGATAAATCCAGAACTTCAAGCTGAATCAGATGCATGTATATTACATCTAAGGTTTTTAAACCTGGTTGAACTGACTTGGAATCTTGGCACATACTAGCAACTTAACTTCTATAAGCCTCAGTTTTTCAACAGAAAAACAAGTGGGGAAAAGTACCTACATGTCATAGGATTATTATAAATAGCCCATGAGAAAATGTACATAAAGCATTTAGCACAAAGCCTGGTGCATGGTTAAGTGCTCATTAAGTGTGAATATATTAATATTAGTTGATTTTTAGGCAATCATCTTTATATATAATTAATAGTGAAATTTTTATTAGATGTTTCTAGAAGTGCTCAATGGTCTAAGCTATTTTGAAATTTTAAAAATTGTTTTAAATTTCCAGACCTCGGTTCTAGACACTTGAACTGAGAATGCCTTGCTATTATGATTAACTTCTAAAACCCAACTCCTACTTTCAGAAGTAAAGGACCTTAAGAACCATGCTCCTAACCAAGAGTTTACATACATTCTGTCTGGGACTACATCAAGTATGACACAAATAAGGCTATATACTAAAAGGCTAAGTTAGTCACCTAATCAAGTCACAAAATTAATAAATTAATTTCACCCCAATAAATTTAACAGTAAATTAAAAAGATAAACTATGTATCTAACAACTCATTATAATGACAATATTTGAGAATAACAATAAAAAAACCATTCTTATGAAGAGTGAAATTTAGTGCTATTATAAATGAATATTCTCTAAAGTAAAACTGTAAGATGTACAGTATTTTCTCCTTTATTAAATACAAGGGATGAGAACTAGATTTAATTTAGGCAAAATTAAATACATCTTCGATCTATATACTCCTACCAATTTTAACATATAAAATTGTAGAATTAGGTATTCACCTAATTCATCCTTGTCTAATTTCTTTCACCTTCAATTAAGAAAATTAAGAGAAACTTAGATTTAATAAAACAACTTTTAACTTTGAGACAGGTCGTCATCTTGAACAAAAATTCTTAATTCTTGCTATATACTGGGGGTGCCAAAAAAAATGTACACACATTTTAAGAAATGTTATCTATGTGTTACTTTTCAAAGTTTAATTGAATTATGGTAGCCATGTGTAGTGTGACATTCGCTCAAAAGATGGCATTAATCAAATGAATGCTAGCGTCACAATCCAACAGGTGGACAGTCAAAAATGGCAGAAGCATGATTGTCTTTTGAGGAGCACAAACCATTTGCCAGGACAATGGATAGGAGGAAGAGGTGTAATTGAGTTTTCCCTACGTTCTCATGACTTAACACTCCTTGACTTCTACCTATGGGGGGACTTTAAAGTATGTGGTGTACTACAGAAAACTGGCTACACTGGCAGCAGTTCAGGAAGAAAGTGAAATAGCATGTGCAGCAATACAAGTGGACAGTTTGGTCAACATTGCTCAAGCAGTAGTTCACTGTAATCAGAACTGTCTGGATGCTGATGGTAACCACTTTAAGCACCTCTGGTAATTGCAGAAGTCAAATATCACCTGTATTCATCTTTTGTTATCTGTATATAGTGAGTACTACACTTTTAAAAGTTTTTTCCTTTTTTAAAATGTGTATGCATTTTTTGGCACTCTCTGTATTTTAAAACAGATAACCCTCATAAAAATGAAAATTTTTTATATGAAGATAATTTTTGTATTTATTGGCCTACTTTTACAAGTTAAAGCTTATGAAAAAAATTCTGTACAATATGGTCTCCCAACAATCACTAGACATTAATGTCTAACAGAAATTAAATTTTATTGGTTTATATTAACATTATATATATAATTAAAAGATGTTTTCTAAATCAGGTCTTTGAAGTTTCATGTGAACTTTGTAAAAAGACTATTTCAATTTAACAAATATTTCAGTGAAATAAAATCTGATCTCCCCTACAAGAACCATTCAACCATCTGTTAGTACTAACATAAAGTTCTTATCTACAAGTTACCTTCAGAATTGTTTCGACATTCTTTAAAACAAACAAAAAACCCCAGGTCCAATGTTACAGTAAAACTGGATTGATCAGTAATGTGGGTTTCATAGCTGCAAACTGAGTGGTTCATTAGGAACATTATAATGCTATTTATAGAACCATGAATCTTAAAAATATTACTCCTAGGTGACCAGTTTTATTATTATTATGCATAATTACATTTCACACTCCAATATCTGCTTTTACCCAGATTAGAAATTAGAAGTATAAATGAACTATAAAGGTTTATTCATAATTTATAACAACTCTCAATGCTAATGACACAAAGTTAATTCAAGTTAAATGGCTGTGGCCTGAAGATATAAATATTCAAATTAAAGAATAAAGAATCTAACTCCTTAAAACATTTCTCAGAATTTTTATTTTCTTAATGGAAACTAAGATATTCCTCCTCTGCACAGTGATACCTATTACATATCAGAGGAGCATCACAGGCAGTTAAGTATTACAATTCTATAACCATTAGAAGTCATACACATGCTCAATAAAATTCCTGTTTTAAGTAATCTTATTCCACATTTTCAAAGATTCAGTAAAGATAAGGAAGACTAAAGGCTCACAAAAGAAGAAAGGAAACTGGAATAGCATAATTGGGATGGGAGGAAGGGAGGAGAATATGACAAGAAGAAACAGACAACAATAAGGAAAAAAATGTTGCAATCAAGAGACAGAGGACTGGCCTGCCTTTGAATATCACTCCAGCTACATCTTAGTTCTTGGTCTTCATCCACTGTCAACAGCCATTCTGGCTGCATTTCTGAACTGGGCTCTCATGGAGGTGATACATTCACCAGCCATCTTTAGGAAGGTAAATGATTAATTGCACTGTTTTCCCACTGCTGCAAGGACAATGAAAGGGAAAGTAAACTTGTGCACCTCATTTCATATCTAGTTGTAATTTTCCACAAAAAAATAAACAGAAACATATACGTTAAGGTTACCAGGCCTTTCTTATGTGTGTGTGTGTGTGTGTGTGGTATGTCTGTGTACTTTCATCAAGAAAGTTAATATAAAAATTTCAATCTCTAAATCATCCTCAAGTTGACAATAAATTCTATGTACTTTGGATCTTCCAACCACAAATACTGTACCAACATGGAAAGCTTATAGTTTTCTCTGAACATCCCTTTTAATTAGAAATATTTAAATTGATCTAATAAAATTATAAATAAAGAAAAAGCAATGTTTATAATTCTGCGTTCCAAGCATCAAAATCACTAGTGGGAAAATTTAATATATAATCTTATGTGAATATCTCTAAAGTCTACAAAGAAATTCTACTTTGAAATCTCCTACCAAAGACACAACACAGGGTAGTTTTGATACTAAATATCTAAAATTTAGGATCACGGCAACTTTCTTTACCTTTGCAAATAAAAAAGAGGAGGGAAAAACCCGCTTTTATCTGTTAGTGCTATTGAGTTCAATTAAATTAAGGTGTTCCAAAACACCTTAATAAATAAGTAATTTTACAATGGAAAAGTACAAAGTGGGTGTTTTTGTAGGGTCGTGTAAAGAAGTTGAGCACACAGATTAAAGAGAAATTATCAGAGATATATTTCTTAACCCACCTGCTATCAGGTCATCAAGAGTGTCGGTAAGCGTCTGGGCTGGAGTTGCAACCATTAGTCCATCTGGTTCTTGAACTAACAGCCCCTGATCATGTCCAGTAATAGCAATCTGAGGCTGTCCTATAATGTGATGATTACCTGATACTTTGTGAAGTTCAAAAGAATTTGTCCCATTAGAACCTAAGTCACTGGAAAAGTTACACTGTGGAGATGATAAAGGCTGGACTGGGACAAAATCAATCTGTTCTGCCGATGGTGGAGACTGCTGCTCATCATCAACATCATTATCTTTAAATAAGATTGTGTCAACCTGAGGTAACTCTGAAAAATGATCCTCTAGGAGACTACCATCTCCTTCCCCTTCTGGGAATACTCCTCTATGAGAGCACTGCTGGTGTAGACATACTGTGTCTTTCTGACCTTTGGTTTCCAAGTATTCTTTGGTAAATTGCTGCTGTGTTTTCATCTGCAACTGCCTTTCCACTTTCTGCAGTTCTTTCAGTATTTTCTTCTTCTTCTGGACTTGCTCTTCTCTGTTCTTTTTAAGTTCTTCTATCTTATCTTTGTTCAGAGGTTCACCTTGAATTAACTCCAATGACTTAAGCTGTGCTTTTTCAATAGCACTAATTCTTTGTCCCAGTTCATTCAGCTTGCCTTCAGTCTCCTCTACTATGCACTCCAAAGGCTGGTATGGGTGAAAAGGTGGCAGTACGTCCTGATCTGCTACCTGCAGGGAACTGGACTTCTGCTTGGATGTACCTAAGCACATGAAAAATGTTTGAAAAAGTGCCATGCTAAAAAAAAAAATCAGCTCCCCCTCCCACACACACGGACCTCCCTCCCCAAACCCTTATAACTAATGCTGTAGGATGAATGTTCGAAGAGTCACACAGTGGTAGATAGATTAAAGACAATGCTCATTTATTTCACATAGCACAAAGTGTGATGTTGCCAATTCAAAAAATGTGAAAATTTTAATTAAAAAAAAAATCTAATGTTTAGGATGGAAAGATTTTGGAAATTAAGACGGGAAGTGAGAAAAGGAAATTAAAGAGGAAAGAATCTCAAAATTTTGCTTATTTAATTGAACTTTTTAAAGAATATCAAATCTAACACAGTATCAAAATAGTGTTAGGATACCATTAATATTAGCTTAACTGCCCAATTTTTCTTTTCATAATATTAACTGTGCAAGTAAAGGTTACTGCTTAGAAACTATAACTTGTAGATCAAGGTGTTTTTCAAGTTGCCAAAATGTTTCTCTTAATATGAGGGCTATCCAGAAAGTATCCAGCCATGTAATATGAAAAGAAGCATTTACGGCTGGTTTTCTGGACAGCCCTCATATACCAAAATATAATGCGAAATCGCAATTTTTCAAGACATAAAGTTCTAAAATTATCCATTAATTAAGTATTTAACATCTCTGTAGCTGAACACTATATTACACTTAATTATTCTGAATTTAAATAAACTCTTCATGTAAAAGTCTATGAGAGAAAAAAAAATGAATGTTACTTAGGAGAAAATCAGATTTCCCATATAGAATTACTCATATTGACAATGTTTATTAAGAATGAAATAAATGTACCTTATTTTCAGGGTTTGAATCACACTTAAGTTACTCCCTTCATGACAAAATAATGATCAATATTAACAATCCTAACATTTGGACATAAAATAGAAAATATGTAAAATAACTACTTCGAAATAAATTTAAGACTTAATCTTCTTTAGAAAGAACTGAATAAAAAGGAATAAACTACTGATACATCCTACTACATAGATGAATCTTGAAAACATATGCTAAGTGAAAGAAGACACACACAAAAAACTACATACTGTGCAACTGCATTTGTGTCAAATTCACAGAGAAAGGGCCCATCTATAGAGACAGAAAGGATAGTAGTGGTTGCCTAGGGTTACAGTGATGAGAAAGAGGACTGATAACAAATAGGCATGACAGATCTTTTTGAAGTGATGGAAATGTTCTAAAACTAGATAGTGGTGATGGTTGCACAATTCTAAATTTATTAAAACTCATTGAATTGTACACTTAAAATGAGTGTGAAAATTAAACAACAATGAAGCTGTTTTTAAAAAAGAACTGGGCAAAAAAACTGTTGTCCACTCTTTTGGATTGCAGTCAACATATGAATACATAGATAACTTAAGAATTTTAAAAATAAGATCATCCAATGCATTTAAAATAATTCTCAAGTCCAAAGGAAAAAAGTTACCCATTAGATGTTAAATTGCTCTGAACTGCACAAACCATTATCTAAAAAACCATTAGAGAATAAAATCAGAGATTCCATTGCATTTTTTGCTAGGAGATCTTAAAACTGCAGCTCAAACATCTGTAAGATGTTATCACTTAAAAAGTCTGTTTTTCTGCTAGATACTGTCTTTAACAATGTCAAAAGACCACGGTTCCCAAATCACTGCCATTCTAAGAGGCCTTATTATTCTTTAAAAGAAAACTTCCACAAAATGTAGTATCTATATTCAATTTTATATTTCTATCTGAGCAAAGTGGTGGGGAAAGGCTTTATTCCTTCAGAGCAAAAGGCTTTAGATTTGTGAGATAATTTTATACCTATTTCCATAAGATCATACAGGAATCTATGGTCCTATGATTTATTTGTTCAAAGTAGCTAATGACATTTAACAAGTAAGAAAAGAGGGGTTAACTAGCATGAATAGCAATATATAAATCTGCTAGCCAGGCAAGGAAATTTTCAGTTGTGTGATAAATTCAATGATATCAACAGACTAAATTTAGAAATTCTACAAAGACTGAATGCTCCTTTAAACATTCATTAATTTCAAAACAATCTTATATAGTTGCTATATAATTTGTATATAAGAATAAAGAATTCCATGTAAGAGTTCAACACTAACCAGAATGGTAATTTTATGACCACACCGGGTGTTCATAAATTTAAAATCTTATATATAATAAGATGATCCAAAATAAGACTAGAATTTTGAGGACAGTAAAACATAGGAATGGCCTTTCCTTGTTAACAAATAAGATGCAAGAAGGTTAGAGCATAAAATTACTAAAAGTAACTTATTTAACTGAATATATAGAATATAAACCCAGAACACATGCAGCTGTAAAAAGTAATGAACAAAAAGTAGGCCTTCCCCAAATAGCCAATGGCTGAGTATCTGTAACCATGGAGTTAGGAGGATTGCCTAAATGTATATTAAAGCACTAACACAAGCTATAGGAACATCAAGAATAAATCAAGTTGGTGAAAAATAAATCATGTCACCTAATCATTTCTAGGAACTGAAACAACACCTTCAGCGTCCTTTTAGCAACAAAATTTTCAGTAGGTACGAAGGTAAGCAGTACAAGACTCCAGAAACTAAGAGTTCCATCTCCTTCTAACACCTCCCACTGTCAGAAAGAAAGAAATAAATCTAACTACTGGTAACAGTGAATGACATCATAAAGTACTATCTAGGAATACAGGTAGTCTTCATTTCATCTTCTTCATTTGGTTTCTGTCCTACTTCCTGACCTCTCACTTTTCCTGCACTAATAAAAGTAGAAAAAGTTTGTAATAGGAAACCATGATATAGAGACAGCTTAGAATGTGATCTTTATTTTATTTTATTTTATTTTATTTTATTTTATTTTGGGAGAGGGGCAGTTCCCTGGCTGGGAATCAAACCCAGGCCGTGGCGTTGAGAGTAGCAAAGCCTAGCCACTATACCACCAGGGAACCCTCCTTTATTCTTTTCATGAGCAGAAAGGGAATGGGGTAGACATATACTTATTAAATATTCAGTTTACTACAAAATGTTGATTCTACCAATCATTTTTGTATCTAAAATAATTAGTATACTATATAATAGAAAAATAATGGCCTAAGGACAAATACATGACATAGAGATGGACCTAGTTTGCTTTCATATTTTCTTTCTTTGTTTTGTCTTAATCAAATTTAAATCTTGTTCTGTAATTCCTTTGCTTTCTGTATCACCACCACACAGCACCTTACTAGAATAA
The DNA here is from genome assembly GCA_004026885.1 of Lyroderma lyra. NCBI lineage: Eukaryota > Metazoa > Chordata > Mammalia > Chiroptera > Megadermatidae > Lyroderma > Lyroderma lyra. The sequence goes on from PVJL010002303.1 coordinate 178,860, forward strand.
TTTTTAAACAGCATTATGAACTGGATGTTAAACAGAAATAGAAAAAATTGTTGAAGTAGAATGAAAAATAACATTACATCAAATGTATTATCTAATGGATTTTGTGTTTGGATAAGTAGATGTATATTGTGTTCTGCATTTCAACAAAAAATATGTCTTATGGTGGTCATACCCAAATATGAAAGCCACTGGTCTAGAAGTGACTCATTTTTCCTTTATGTCTAAATATCTGTCTCAAAATTTCCCAAATAGGGCAAGCTATATATCTTTAACACAGTAAGGTTAAACAAAAATGTCCAAAGAGAGACCATCTGTGTTACATGTTAAGAGATTAATTCAATCTTCTGCTTTTTACTATAAGCTGTTATATGTTATAAGATATTATTAAATTGGGGCATATAAAAATCCATGTGTACCTGATTACATAAGGGAAATCAACTGATGGAGAATATTAGTAAAATTTCCATAAAAACACTCAATTTCATTTATTGTCATCTATCTTTTCCGCACATTTTTAATGATTTGATTAAAATAAAATGAGAACTTTTCAAGCTACCTATTCCAATTAACAATGCTAGTAATATAAAGCAGCATGTTAATTTAATTCTTACTTCACATGTATATTTGTTTTCGATCTTTTCCCCACCTTTCTGGTATACTACACTTAATTTTTAAAACATGCTCTTTAATCACAATGTTTCTCTTCTTAAAATTTTTTAATAATTTTCTCTTGCCTTCAGAATAATCTATTTTCTTAGACTGGCATTCATTAGTTTATTCAACAAATTACTTTTAACATCTAGTACAAGAAAGGCAAAGTGGACCGTACAAAGATGAACAACATAAACCCTGCCCTTGAGGAGCTTACAGTCTAAATAACGAGATAAAGATGCATGAGTCCAAATATAACAATAAAGCCAAGGGTGGAATCCAAGGACATTGCAGGGGGGGAGGAGGATAATATAGAAACCCTTAATGCATTGTTGGTGGGAGTGTAAAACTGTTGTAGCCATTCTAAAGAGCAATTGTAGTACTCTGTCAGGTAAATATTATGTATTCCTATGACAGGCAATTCTGCTCCTAAATTTATCCTAAAGAAATTCTCACACAAATCCACAAGGGTAGTGTACCAAGATTTTCATCACGGCATTGTTTGATGAGGAGGAATGAGAGGCAATCTGGGTACCTATTACTGGGAGAAATGATAGGTTAAAAAGGGAGGATGGACAGGATGAAGTACCGTGCTGCAGGCAGAAACAATCTAAAGACAGACACATAAATAAATAGATCTTAAAAACAGTGTTAAGGGAAAAAAGTAAAAATCAAAACGGGATTATAGCACAATATAATTTATGTAAATTAAAAATGCCCAGAAAGTAGCAAACATTTTGTAAGAATAAAATAATGTGCACATCAAACACATCAGAATGACTGCCCACAGGGCAAGTAAAGGAATGAGAAGAACAACAAAAGGGAATTAAGTAAAACAAGAGAGGAACCACAATGTCAAAGCACCAGGAATTGAATTTATTAACTCAACCTTCTATACCTGAGGTCCAAAGAGGGAGGGATAGGGCAGGAGTGACCACAGCCAGAAGGCAGATCCAATAAAGTGCTATTGGAGTTCAGAGAAAATAAATTACTCCTCAAGAGGGCTTGAGGTGCACACAAAAAATGCAGGTTTTGTTTATCTTGACATCACTTAAATGCTTTGCAACCGATTAATTCTAAAGGGTACAACCTGCAAAGAATAATCAGGAGTCCTTACTTTTAGAATCTCTGTAGAACCAGTTACAACAAATAAGTTAGATGCAACAAATGGCTTTAATCAACAAAATTATTTTAAAAGTTGATTTTGGAAAGGCAAAATATTCATATTACTGATGTATCCTTTCTCATCTGGATATTCATAACTAAGGTTACTAAGTCTAACTAATGCTAGAAAACCGAGCATATCCTTCTCACCTAATTTCTTTTTTGTTTTCAGAGGTGATTATGCGGCCTGTCAAATGCCACCTAGAATCATGACTTTGAAAACCAATAATGGGTAAGTGAGATTAGTTGCCTAAATCAGGAAAATATGGGTCAAGATAGACGGTGCCTAGAGAAATATATAACACTTGGGTAAGATTGAAGGGCATGACTATATCTTAAAGATGCAAATATGAATAACAAAAAGACTTATTTAAAATAGACAGGAGTGAAATGTTGTAAGAACTTGAAAAGATGATTGCTAGAAGAGGAAAATAAGAAAGTCTTAGAGAACAAGAACCCTTCTTCTATCCCAAATCATATTTTCAACACAGATGTAATACACAGATTTAGAAGAAACAAAAGGGTCAAACAGCAATTTCATCATTCAAAGGAACTTCTCTAGAGGCATAATGAGAAGTATTAAGGAGAAAAATTCACTTTAAGGAGAAAAATGTAATAATCTATCTTTAATAATTTAAGATAAGGTTTTCTATCTATCCTGTAGATTAAGTGTGCACTTTTACATCAACTGATTTTTCCTAATTCATTAGTGATATAATATTCTATGATACACATGATATATCTTGCATTACACTTTAATACAATGCATTATCACAGTTTGATCCTGCATAAATAAATATTAGGTTGGCAATGACACTTGGCAGTTGACAACAGCAAGTGCCCAAGTGTCTAGATATGTGTTAATTTTATCCTTCCCCAATAATTTAGAATGAAAGCTTCCTTAAAGGTTAGTTCACTTTTATACTGTTTAGTAAGTAATACAACATCAAAATGAAATAAATAAGTAGATACTCCAAATAAGAGGTAGCTCAGTAAGAAAAAAGGATTACTTGCTTGAGTTATCAATTTAAAAAAATCACCACCCAAACACACATTTCAGTTTACTTACATATTAAAATCTAAATTCACAATGTTTAACTTCCTCTCTACACATACTTTATATCCTTCCTAGCTTATTTCTTGGTGATTTTGTGGCTCTGTGTTAATAATATATTCTGTGAAGATTTCTTATTTAGTACTGAATTTCTCTACCCAAAGTTACTATAGTCCTCTATAGGTTTCAGCCAAACAAGAAACAATAAAAACAGAGGGACTTAGATTTAAATATTTTACTAAAGGCTGCCAGCTAGTTATGGTGCTCAGATTTCCTTAATAAGTACAAGCTTAATGTGCTTTTTTATTTAATATTAAAAATGGCAGTCTTCATTTTCTGAAAAGTTTGAACAGTTAGATGTCCAATGGAAAGCTGCTAGAATAAGCTTAAGTCAGAGCAATTATTCTCTGAATCATTATCTCTGAAATTAATAGTTTAAAAATGAAGTAATCCTTGTGGAGGCCCTTAATACTCTAAATTACTAAAACTGACATGATTTGAAAGAAGCTTCTGTTTGCTGCTATAACAGTTATCCCCAACCAAGAGTGTTAAAGATACTAGTACATACACATCTCATTGTGATTTCAAATGTCTAGAACTTGATTATCACATATTGAACAAATATGTTCATAAGTTTGTTTTAAATGTAGTTTTTAACATCTTAGAAATTACCCATCTTATTTCAGAGAACTCAGATATGACAATTATATATGATTATCAAGCAAAGGTACTTTTTATATCTACAAATGAAAAGACAGAAGAAAAAATATCAGAGCTAATAAAACTCGAGTACTTTAAATAGCATATATTTCCTTAATTTTCACTTGCATATTATTTATATACTTTTTTATAGTTATTTGTCCAGGTTCACATATTGACAAATAACCCACTATATTCTGCATAACATGAAAGAAACTATATGTAGTGCTTAAACTTCTCACTCACTGAATTGAATCAATGCTACTAAGACTTAACTAGACAACACATTTTTATTCCTCATGCTATTATACCATTGTTTAGCTGAAGAATTGTCAAATGTGAAATTAATTTGATAAATTTTTGCTACTGTAATATAATCAACAACTTGGTTTGCTTCTTAAGTATTTTCAACTGTATCAGAAAAAAACCTACATCTAGAAGTATGTTAGCAGGAAAATAAGACATTTTTCCTAGTACTTATATCTTTTCTATTTTAAATACTCTGTAAGATTGTTAGCATTTTCAGAATCACCTACCTCAATTAATCATGGGTATATTTTATGAATTCATTAATTAGATGATAATTCAATGACTAACCTTTTTGTACTCCTAAAAGGGCAGGGGAGTTCTCCTGTGAAGTTCTGTCAGGTTCTTGGGGAGGTACAACCATGGCGAGTGTATGCATTGGTACACGTGGAACCTAAAAAGTCAACTCAGAATAAAATAATCTCAGATCAAAGAATAAAACAAAGGCCCATAAATGAAACAGAGAGCCTGTTTAAGATTTTCTTCATACAACCAAATTCAGTTTTTTTGTTTTTTTGTTTTTTAAAAATTTAAAAAAAAAAACATCTGCACTAAGGAATTATTTCTGAGAATACTGATTGTACAAATTTAGGCAATCTACAAATAGTGGATGATTTAAATTAAACAGAATTAATATTACTATCTGGCTAAGAAGAAAGCCTTGCTGGTTCCAATTATAGCCAGGAGTACAAATCACATACTCACTGGCCAATTTACCCTTGTTCAAATTTTTTTTTTGGAGGTGGTTCCCTGGCTGGGAATCAAACCCAGACCACAGTGTTGAGAGTGCCAAAGCCTAGCCACTAAACCACCAAGGAACTCCCCAAATTCTACATGAGTCAGAAGAAAAAAAATATTCAACATCTTTCCTGAATTGGGGTATTTTAGCAATTCTCAGGATAACTTTGTACAAAAGAACTTAAGATATCTTTTCACTGAATTTTTTATACCTAGTACACTCTCTGTATTTTTAGGTAGTTAAAAATTATTTTAACGAATTTTTGGTGCATATATCCTAGTTAACTGTATTTTCCTGGTTGACAAAGTAGCTATCTCTATAATAACTAATACTGTCTTGGGAGATATTAAGGGAAAAACTTTCTTTTGATTTAAGACTATGTTTAATATATTCATTAAAAAACGAACAACTCTGAAGACCTAGTGGAAGTAAGATGACAACTTGGAATATTTATATTTGGTAGTAAGTATTTTCTAAAAAACACTATTTTTTAATAAATACAATTAAAAAATTTCCATGTACTTTTGAAGAAAATAAATCTTAAATTCAGGATCATGTTTATCTAATTATGTAACAGAAAAAAGAAATGAACCAATTTTGCTCACAATGAATTTTAAATAAAAACTCCCAACTGTAAAAGAGTATTTATATTTACAAATGAGTTCTATTTTACTTTACCTGAGATTGATCTTGAGAAGGTGGTGTGAGCTGAGACACATCTGTGGTAGGAACTGACAGAATGTTGTTTGGATAATCCAACAGATAAGAAACTACATTAGTATGGCCTCCTTTTGCAGCTTCAATGAGCATCGTTGAGCCATCCTGAGAAAAATTGACACCCATAATAAATTATTTGTAAATTTCTTCTTCTCATATGATTACAACACGGATTTAGTTTCTTAGTAACTTATATAAAATAAAAATGTCATTTAAATAGTAATGAACATTACACACAAAGTGATCAAACATATATTTTTATAAATTTTAATAGTAATGTATATATTATTTATTTACTTATTTTTAAGTAGGATACCTTGAGTCGATGAGTAGGGTCAGCCCCATGAGCCAAGAGTAGCTCGACAACTGCCAGGTGACCTCCTGCACATGCCAGTGACACCACTGTATGATCATTATTGGCAGTAGCCCTGTTCACATTGGCACCTTCAAAGAGAAATAAACAGCAGTCTTAGCAAAAGTTGGTATCAAGCCAGCTCACAGACACTATCATTTTAAAGACTTTTTTTGAACTACAATACAGATACAAAAAGAGGTGAATAAATCATTAGTGTACAGTTTGAAAATTTTTCACAAAATAAACACACCTGTGTCACCAGCACCCAGATCAAGAAACAGAACATTATCCACATACCAGAGTCCCACCTTGTGCCCCTTTTCAGTCCGTACCCACCCCTCCAATGATAACTACTATCCTGACTTCCAAAATGGTTTTCATTTTTGAGTTTTATATGAATGAAATCATACAGTGTATTCTTTTTTGTTTGTGTCTGGCTTCTTTCGCTCAATATAATATTTGTGATATTCATCCACATTGTTGCGCGTAGTTGTAGTTCGTTCATTCAATATCACTTTTAAAATGGAAAATCTAGAAGACTAAGATTAATAAATATATATAGGTTAACATAAGCATTAAATAATATCATTGTATGAAACTCTCAAAATGTTTCAAAGACATTTTTGATTTACTTCTAGAATGTGGTAATATACTCAAGTCTCAAAGTAGAGAAAACAACATTTTTTAAAACCATATTTAAAGAAAAAAAACCATATAAAAAAATTCTTCATATTGTGTATTTTAAAAGTCTGAGGAATTTGGATATGAAGAGAAGACATAAGATCATCCAAATATGTTACCTGAAAAGCTATTTAGCAAGTTGTTCAAAAGCTTTGTACAATATGACCTGAAGAAAACCTAAATACAAAACCTTTTCTTATGTCTCTTTTTGATAAAATGTTTTTGACGCCAGGAAAAAAAAACTGGTTTTTAGTTCAACTACCTTTTACAATCCCAAAAGGTCTCAACTAGATAGTTAAGACTAGCAATATTCATTCTTAATTCCAAACTTATTTTATGAAGAGAAAAATAAACCTATAGGTGAAACTACTATTAATTTAATTTTCATAAAGATCTAGCTGAATCTAATCCTAACTTTTACAAAAGTACCAATAAACAGCCTTACATTAGCAACATGAGATTATTTTTAAAGTTGTTAATAATAAGGAAATGGTAGGACTGTTTAGCACAGTCATTACAGCCTAGAAAAGTTATAATCAATGTATTCCTACTTCTCACAAGCCTGATTATATGCTTAGCAGGGTAGTTGTTGGGTATAATTATGTAACCTCTTTAGTAAAGGAGCATGAGAGAACTCCAAAGGTTATCCATTTGTTTATTACTTCTGTGTGGTTGAGGTAAATAGTTTTTACAGACTATGTTATAACATTATATAAAGATATGCCTTATTTGGTAGCAAAAATGTGATGTGAAGAAAATAAACCTAGTTTTATCCAATTAAAGAAGAAAACAAGTATATTTAAAATGATAAATATTACATTGCAAAATGTCAAAATTTTATTGGAACAGAGAGAGAAAATTTTATTTTAGTAACACATTACCTGAGTGGATCTTCCTTTCATTTTATTTACTATCCTATCCTAGAACTTTTTATCAGATGCCAGAATACCTCTAACACTATATAGTACAGAGTTAGGCTGAACCAAATAAAATTGCTGATATTATTTTTGATGAATAAAATGATCATTTTTACATGATTCAATCTAACATGCTTCAGTGGCATTTCACTTTTCTACAGTAAAAAGTATTAAACTACCTTTTCATCCATCACTGGAACTTCTATGCCTAAATATAATCTAAAAATAAATATAATAATACCTTTGTGTACTTGATTAAATCAACAGAATCATAAACAACAGTAGCAGACTTTCCCCCTTCCACCTGCCCCCAGCAGAACAGCTTTATCATTAAGTGCTAAACAATATTCTATCTACTAAACATAGCTGGACATTTTACATTTGGCTTTTCCAACTTTTGAGAGCAGCTGCCCCGTTTGGTTGATTAAAAACTTCAAAGTTAAAACTAAGAGAAAGATCCTAGTAAGTACCTCATGAATTCTATAATTACTAAATGAAATATAGTAACAAAAGACTACCATACAATTTATACTGCAGGTAAAGTAGCTTTAACATAAATTGCAATTGTTTAGGAGTTTCTTTTCAGAACCTGTAGCCCCTTAGAAACGATCACTTATACTTTCTTTACCTTTGCTAATAAGAAACTGCACAGTGCACAAATGACCAGCTCTTGCAGCTTTCATCAAAGGTGTTCTTCCACCTTCGGATTCATGTTCCTATTAAAGAAACATAAAATAATCCATCAGTGCCAATTCATTAAGCATCTATTCTAAATACTTGGTACCAATGACATAAGATACAATGAAGATTTAATACTTACTTAATACTACCTACTGGTCAATTCCTCGTAAATATGGATTAATTTCAGTCCACACTAGACGGTATAATCATTTAACATCAAGTTCAGTTTTGCATACCAATCAATAACCATTAAAGATAACACTTATGTTTTAATATTATACTCAAAGAGAAATTGCTGCATTTTCCCAATCCTAAGATTACAAAGATGTTTCCTAACTATTCATTTTTGTGAAAAAGGAGCCATAATATTGTGAGGTGATTAGGAGGATCTTGAACTTAACATATCAGAAGCCAATAAGAACTCTATCATATTCCCAGCCAGGGAACCACCACCAAAAAAAAAAGAACTCTATCATAGGATAGAAACCAATCCCCAATGAAAAACACTACAGTATTTCAGGAGGAAAAGGAAAAGGAAAAAAAAACAAAAAAACTAATGAGCAGGTAATTTTTACAGTAGAATTTAAACATTTGAATACCAAAGGTAAAAAGCTAGTTTTATAATAGCAGAAAGACATACTTTTTAGGAAGTTTGAATGATAAGAGATTCCAACCATCCTAATAACAAACCCACTAAAAGGAACTTACTTGTATGGTAAGTAGTACTGTCCATTGGGAGAACTGTGAACTCTTACTACATTCATCTAAGTATTAAAATGTAGCAGATAACCATCGCTTCTATGAAAAGTTCTCTTACCTATCCCCTCTTTCACTGTGTATGCAACAGTAATTTCTGTTGTTCTGGTTTTCGTTTGTTACTAAGAAAAACTTGATAAGGAAGTGATTAAATCAGGCTTTATTTTGGCTCTGTTCTTCTAATTAACTGAGAATCCTTTAGCTACCACATGGTCAACTTAAAAATAGTGTACTCTACAAACAGGATACAATTTAGTCTATTTACACAACTATATATGATCTACAACTCAGGCAAACAATGAGAAATTAGATTGTCAACTCAATGGAAACTTCACACTGAACTGCAATGACAGTAATTTCTTGCTAAAAGATAAATTTTAAAAAAATCCTAATAGTGTGGAATCTTTCAATCTCCTATAAAATTAGTTTACACTTTGGCTTTTTGTTATGTATATTGATTAGACAACAATCTTTATTAACTTTAAGGTATGGGAGAATGAGTAACTATTGATAACGTAAAAATAATTTGCCTTTAGAATGAATTTTGAATTTACAGTCAAACATAGGTAAATCTAAGATTCTGGCAATTTACTTCAAACAAAATGGAATATACACCAGGAAGATGTTACTCAGAAAGACATAGAAACTTTGTCCAGTTTTTCATCTGACTTATTTCTGATTATCATTATAATCAATGACACAGTAGAAATAAATTACTCCTTTAGCAACTTATTTCCCCTTCTGCCTTAGAGCCTTTTTGCTCGAACTATTCTATCTTTCCTTTTTTTCATCTTTCACATCAAGTCAAGTGTTATTTCCTTAAGGGAAGACCTCCCTGAACTTCCTGACTAGATCACTCTTCTTATTACTGATTTACAACTCTATGAAGCAACCACTCCTTCAAAAGTTCCAATTGTATACTAGTTTGTGTAATATTTGGCTAATGTCTCCACCACTAAAACATAAGCTCCATGAAAACAACAATCATGTCCATATTTTGCTTACCCTTAGAAACCTAACATCTAAAACAATGAAATGCCTGAATACTGTTTACTAAGAAGGAACCAAAGCATAACTGGTCTCTCAAATCTTCCCTCTCATAGTAGTAAGGTATGAAGTTTTAATTTTCTACTAGGTAAATGAAAGAAAAGTTAATTTAACAGAAAATTAATAGTCATAGCTATATTTAGAGTAAGACATTCATTATCTGCATTTGATAATACATTATTTCTAAAACAGGGGTGGGCAATACGAATAATGTCACTTTTCTTTGCCTTTCTTTCTTTTTCTTTCTTATCTCTTAAGTCTGGCAGTGACATCCATCAACATAACTAGATCTCATGAGTAATGGCAAAGACAAAAGATTCTGAAAGCCTGGTTTTAGAATAAGGTAATTGTTAGTTCTGTATATTTAAAAGTATTACCACAGCTGTTAAAAGATATCAGAAAGTACTCTCAAGATCAAATCAAATTTCAAAATTCAACATACTAATAAAATTTCTGAAATAACCATTATGAAAAACTGCCTATTTTAATCTTCCTCCCTATAAATATATACTCATCCTTTTGTTTTGAATAATATTATGTTTGAGAAAATGGTAAAACAATGCCACTTTATAATGTATTTATATGTCTAAAAATTAATAATGTATACCCCACAATATGTATAACTGGTACCAAAATATATGACCACTAATTCTTTCTTTTAAAGTAGGAATCAAATTTGTATATACTACTTATTTATAAATGCTGTTTATTAGTACAGCCAATATGTGTTAAAGATCAATAGAATTTTAGGATATAAATTATTATTTTTCTTCAAAAACACAGGAAATTCTTTTCTAAGGCTATAAACATAATATTGTACAGTTTAACATTTCTTCTTTCTCTCTTCTTGGGAATAGTTAGAATATAGGAATTATTTATTCCTAGGGTATTTGGTAAAGCTCAGCTATAAAACCATCTGGGCCTCTTACCTCTACTAATTTTTGCTTTTATCTTTAGTATTTCCTTTTTTTGTGCTGTTGTTCTTTTATTAGCTTCATTTACTTTCATTTTCTATATACGAGGTCAGACAATTTCGTAAACTCATCCTAGAAAAAGTACTACATACTCACTGCTGATATCACTATGGCCACCTTCAAAGTACTCGCCTTGGGAAGCTATGCAACAGACGACTGAGCCTAGACCACCTTTCAAAGCAATTCTGGAACTCTTTTTCTGGAATGGCCATCAGAGCTGTCATCAGATCCAAAACTGACAATTAAATTTGTGAACTTGCCACAGTGCGCTTACATTGGCAGCACTGTACAAACAACTTCGTAAGGTGTCAAAACCTTGGCAAGTTGTTTATACAGTGCTGCTAAAGTTAAGTACAAGGTAGCAAGTTTGCAAAATTAATTGTCAGATATTAGGCATGACAAGAGCTCTGATGGCCATTTCAGAGAGTTCCAAAATTGTTTTGAAGGATGGACTAGGCACTGGCTACATGTTCCAAGTATTGGAAAAGAATATAAAGTATATTTATAAGAGCAAATTTGATTTTTCTATTCTTAACAATTGCTTTATCTCTTTGATCTATTAATAGCAGTTTCATAGAAAAGTGTGTGAAAATATTCTAGTACTACAAATGTAGATCTATTTTTAGTCTAATTTTATAATTTTTATAATTTTTAATTTTGTTTGGAGGATAGGTGGTCATTTATCGAATAGTGAATGATTGTAGTATAAGTTGGAAGAGCATTAATTTTATCTTTAAAAATGCTTTTGGGGAGTTCCCTGATGGTGTAGTGGCTTAAGGCTACGGTGTTGGCGCTGTCAGCGCTGCGGCCTGGGTTCAATTCCCAATCAGGGAGCTACCCACATACCAAAAAGCAAAAACAAAAAAAAACAAAAAAAAAAATGCTTTTGGCCTAAAATTCCATTTTGTCTGATACTAATATTACCTTAGATAATTTTTCTTTCTTTTCTTTTTTTTTTTTTTTTTTGTTGGTTCCCTGAGCAGGGATTGAACCCAGGCTATGGCGGTGAGAGCACCCAAGCCTAACCACTACACCACCAGGGAACCCCCCATCTTACATAATTTTTCTATCACTTTTTCAATCTTTCCTGTCATTTTGCTTTAGGTTTGCCTCCTAAAAACAGAATTTGCTCATTTTTATTTTTTATTTTTTTGGTAGTTCCCTGGCTGGGAATCGAACCCAGGCTGTGGCATTGAGAGCACCAAAGCCTAGCCAGTACACCACCAGGGAACCCCACTAATTTTCATTTTGAATCTAATTTAAAAATCTGTGCCCATTATGATTCAGTTCAATAGGTTTGTATTTGTTCTAATTACTAATGTATGTTTCTAAAAATTATCTTTCAAGTTATTTAGTATCTGATCTTCTTCTCCTGAACAACATACGACTTCTAAAAAGGCTTTTAACCTTCTAATACATCCTTCTGAATTTCTTATCACTCCAGTCTAGAATTTTAGTATTACTCTGGTTTTAAGCATAAAAATTTAGGTTTATACTAAAAAATTTATATTAATGTTTTACCAATTTCTTTGTTTACCGTAGCTTCTTGCATCCTACACCTTCCTCCAGGTTTCATTTTTCTCCTTATTGATGTACATATCTTTTAGTAGTTCTTTTAGAAAGTGTCTTAGGTGGTAAGCTCTTTTATTCTTTGCAGATCTGAAAATAGGCTTATTTTTCCTTCTCTGGAATGGTAGTTGAGCACAGAATTCTATATTGTTATTTTCTCTTGGTATATTAACTGCCACTATCTTCTGTGATTATTATTTTAGATGTCAACTATCACTTTATAAGGCTTGACATAGTCTGCCATGGTCCACTTTTGGGTGACACTGAAGGTGGAGGCTCTGTTTGAGATTCCGAGCCACAGTCAATTGTGCTCCATGCACATCTATCCTGCAGGATAAGGGCATGTACACAGATCATTTGGCAGCCCTCAGCAGAGTGAGGCTCGCTCTAGCAGGACCTGGGCTCTGGCAGGGAGTGTCAAGGTGTGATTATTACTGTTGATGAGAACATACAGTCAAAAATTTGATTGTTGTTCCTTTGTAAGTAATGGATTTTTTTCTCCAGTGCTTTAAAGATATTTTTCTTTATCCTTAAAATTCTAGTTTCATTTGTTCTGCTTAGTGATTAATTGTTCAACTAAGGATTTATATCTGGGTTCAATTCTAGAAAATTCTACATCATTATCTCTTCAAAGATTGTCTCTCCTTTCTATTTTTAATCCCTCCTTCAAGAACTTCAAATAGATGTATGGTGGAGCTTCTCGATCTATCCTTCCTCTCAATTTCTCTTCATATTTGTGCTATATTGTGTTATTTCTTGTTTTATCATCTGATTCACTAATTTTTTACTCAGCTATGTTCAATATAGTATTTATCCTATATATTGAGTTTTTATTTCCACAATCCCCCCCCCCCAAAGTTTAAATTTGCTTAATTTCATATCCACCTGTTCATAATTATCAGCTTTTCCTTTACTGCCTCACATTGTTTTACAGGTACTGGTCATAGTTTAAAATAAACATGTTAAAAAAATCAAGATTAAATCCTTTCATTTCAATTTCCTTGGACATGTAGTCTGTTTTGCTTTTTGTTTTTTTTTTGCTTGCATTCTGACTACATACCTTGACATATATTTGCACTTCAGCTTTATAGTTTTTTTTTATTTGAAAAGGATCATTTTGGACGAGAGATGCTTTTTCTTTTATTTCCATCCATAGACTTATCCATTCTCATCAGATGGTTTGACAGTTGCCTCAGTCTGGCCCTTAAAGTTCATTTCAGAAGTAGCTCTTTCATTGGTAACTTAAGCCTTCTGGTCCCAAAAGATTATTTCAGTTCTACTCACTAAATCAAAGAATGGTGATCTCTAAGTTTTAGTTACACTGCTGTCTTTGCTTTATCCCTTCCCAAGAATAATTAAGCTAATTTTTAACTGCACTTACTGGGAAGTAACAACTTCTAACTGGGAAGTTGCCTGGAGTATGTTTTCTATCTTGTTTCACAGTTAGGGCAATAAGGTCCCAGTTCCTTGCTTCATTCAACTAGATCTGACCTATTCCATGTGAGATGCATTTGGTCTCTATTCCTCCATACAAATTGAAATCCCATTCCCCACTGCCCTTTTCTTTTAGCCTAAATTCTTCTTGGGCCTACAGTTTTAGCTGAGGATCCATGCTCTATTTCTAGTCCATAAAAAGTTCTTTAACCTTTTTTCTGGGTACACTCACATATCTTTCAGTTTAGTTTGTTTTTCTCCCATAGTCTATTTATGTCTATGTACTGCAAATGATTGAGAGCAGAGGTTTCAAGATACACTGACTTTACCTTCTTTATTAGAAGTCATTTGCATCTATATTTAAACAGGATTCACTGAACATACAATAACCCAGAAAAATAACTTATACTTTTTTTTAATGCATTAGGAATTTTGTCTATTTTACAGATAGTTTTAGCTCAAGAAAAAATTGATGTTTTCCAGTTTTGAGTAGTAAAATTAAACAGTATGTACATATATTATTCCTTAATAAAAAGTTAACATTTAAAAAGTTTAAGGTAAGCTAATCACTAATGATTGAACTATACTGATAAGTGAATAATTAGAGCTTATCCATGAAAATTGCACTGCAAAGTTCTAGTTCTGATCAATAAGCACTGATAAAAAAAGGTGCAGTTTTTTCTATTTGGTTTTAGATTACAATTTTAATTTTAAATTATTTTCTTTAAAATAAGTTGAATTCCTTTAAAACCACAGTCATGGGCACCCAGGGAATATAGATATATAAAGATTTTCACTGTACCATAGAGTCAGTGTTTCTCAGAGTGGGAGAAGAACATTATCTAAGGGGAAGGAACAGAATCACACAGAGAGAAGAGAGACAGTTTTATACCTACGTATGTACTAGAGGATTCTGATATTTCCCTCTTTGGGGTATGTTCTTCCAACCTACCACTGAATATTAATAATTACCTTAGTGATTTACTGATGATATTTACATTGCTTAGGAGAAATGAGATGGAAAAACAAGATTAAGAGGCACTGTTCTAGGGCTTGTGTTTAGCTCAATTTCTAAAAATCACAAGTAACAGAAAAACCAAGCATATTCAGTTTGGATAAAGGAAGAATGATCGATTATAAAGCAAAGATGGAAAAAGAACAGAACTCAATAATAATGTAGAATAATCTGTATAGACTCTAGCAATGTCTCAATGTGTGGCTTATGGAGGTCTTGTCATCAGAATCTCCTGGAATATCAGTTAAAATGCAGACTCCCATTTCAAATCTGCTGAATCTGAATCTCTAAAAGTGGGACCACAGACCTAATTTTAAAACGTTATCTCAAGTTGAGACAGCTAGAGAGAGAGAGAGAGAGATTTATAATCACATTTCCTTTAACAAATCCAGGAACAAATACTTTATCTGAAATAACACTCAGCTTTACGTTATTGATAGGAGCCTGAGATATTACACAAAGCTCACATTTTCACATATTTTGTGAAATAAACTTTGTTCAAATTAGAATGTTTTAAGAACTTCTATTCTACAAGTCAATAATGAAGATACTTAATAAGCATTATAATTAAGAGTGGCTTGATACTGAAAAATTTATTTCAGGTGGCCTAAATTGTGATCCAATCACAATTCATTTCTAACTTATAAATTAGGTACTGCTCCTGAGTTTAAACACATCTTTCTGGATTACAATGGATTATTATTAACTTTGCTTGACTTTTAAAGCTATCAGGCACAAATTCTATATAGTTTTTCAAAAGAAATGTTTGCCTATTAACAAGTATTCACCTTCTTAAAAACCAATTTCAAAATGAGGTAACAGGAGGGGAATTCCCTGATGGTGTAGCGGCTTAAGGCTTTAGTGCTGGTGCTGTCAGCACTGCGGCCTGGGTTCGATTCCCAGCCAGGGAGCTACCTACATACCAAAAAGCAAAAAAAAAAAAAAAAAAAAAATGAGGTAACAGGAGATAATTTTAAGAAGAAAATTTTAACTTGATATAAATTAGGGCGTGAATAATATAGAAAACAATATAACAATTTTTTTGTTTATTTGAGGATTACATAAAAACAATCCAATATATCACCCTAAATCTAAGTTTCAGATTTTTTATGAACAAGTTAAATACAAAGGACTTTATAATTGAGACTTTCTCTCTGGGGTATCTTAACTCTCCCAATAAGAAAGAATAGAAAACTATCTGAATAAGAAAATCTATTTTTCGCCTAAGAGATTTTTTAGGAATGCCATATAAAAAGAATACTAAAGAAGCAAATTACTAGTAATGTAATTTTCTTTTTATTGGAACTTCATAGTCTTTTTCAATGAAGAGGATTTCTTTTGTCACCCAGAAGGGTTCTGGAACTTCTTGGCTAGAATTCAGATATCCAGAGTTCTGGTTACCTACAACATCTATTCTTAATATTGTAGCTTACAAGCATCAAAGGCCACCCTCACCTGATGCTTGGCCGGATCTATGCCCTCCAAAATAGTCTTCATGTCCTCCTGCTTGTCCTGTGAAAGGAAAAAGAAGAACTCACGGATCTGATTCCAGAAACGAAAATCACATTTGGCCGTGAAGACCTTGTGACTGTTACTCCGGACTTTGTTAACTAAGGATCTTCAACTAAGAAGATTCTCATCTGTAGAGACCATAATTCCAGGAGCTGAGTATGGTTTTTTTAAGGGTATGAATGTGGTTCTCTAATATAACTTCAATATAAAGCTTAACATACACATATGGAGGTATAATTCTGCTAAATTATTTGAATTC
The DNA here is from genome assembly GCA_004026885.1 of Lyroderma lyra. Lineage (NCBI taxonomy): Eukaryota > Metazoa > Chordata > Mammalia > Chiroptera > Megadermatidae > Lyroderma > Lyroderma lyra. Next base: position 195,390 of record PVJL010002303.1, read on the forward strand.
ATGCCTTTGTCTCCAAACACAACTAAAGCCACAGAATCAAGAGCAGTATCTTTTAACATCTAACCAAAGAAAAGAATTAAATAAAAAGATTTGGGAATATCAAAAGCTGGAAGAAAAATAAGGAAAATACCGTTAAGATGATTAAATAGTTATTATGTAGCTCCCCTCATTATAAATGCACTTAATGCTTAGACTTTTCAACTAAAGCAGGAAACTTCAAAGAACTCAAGAGAGGGAATATTTGTATTTTTTCTAGACTATATAAATGACAGAGAGAAAGTACCTGAAGTGAGACAGGGATATGGTTGGGGAAACAGTAATAACCTTGCAGAGTCAACTAAGTCTCCAAATAAAAGAAAGCCTAGAGAGGGCTTCACTTTAAGTCACTTCTATCTCCTACCCGGGAGATACGCTTACTCTTAGGGGATACATGGTCCTATGGTAAAGGTTTGGTAAGAAAGTATTCTGAGACAACTACATGATTTGAAGAAGCTGACTGTTAAGACTTACTTCATCTCCCTGCCCTACCTTTGTATGATTTAACAAACAGCAAGCCCCATTCAATTATGCCTAATAAGCACAAAAGTATCCAACACAAAATCTATTAAGAAGTACCTATAAACACAGGAACAATAAAATTTTAGTCAAATATTCCCCTGTACTTTAAATGAAAAAGAACATGAACTCTTTAAGTAGCTGGAAAAAGTGATACAACAGCAAGAAGAGAGTCAAGAATGAGTTGGAAGAGCAGAAGAAACTAATAATGAAACCATGAAAACCACATTAGAAGCAGCCACAAATACACAGAAAATATAAGAAGATGAATTTAAGAGAGAAACAATGAAGAGGAAAAGGACAAAGAAATGAAAGAATTAGACATAAAAATACAAAAAAGGAAGATCCAATATATGGATAATAAATATCTCACAAGAAAAGATAGAAAAAGAAACATTCAAGGATATAATAGAAGAAAACTGAAGGAGGAAGGAGCAGCAGCAGCAGCAAAAATCTTCAGTTAAAAAGCACTCACTGTTTTCCAGGAAAAACTAATGTAGACCATTAAACACCAAGACACATTCCAGTGAAATCAAGAGGTTTAAGCATAATAAAATAATCTTATGATTATCCAGACATGAATAGTAAGTTATTTACATATAATGAGGAATATTCTAGCACACTTTGGTAATATTCAGTACCACAGACAGCAGAATAGAGGGCTTAGAATTTTTAGGGGTAAATAAGTGATTCAGTAATTTTATATATTTCTATATTCATTTAGAAATATAACATACAGTAGTGTCAAAATGGAAGCACCTGTGAACCCCACTTTTTTCAGGGAGGGGAGTAAATTCAATTCAAAATACCAGTATCAGCCAACCAAAAGGTGAGGCAAGTTCAGGAACTCAGGAATTTAGAAGCTACATAATGTGAAAGACTAGTAAACACTGAAGCCACCTGAATATACAGTTAAACAACTATGAGAAATACAGTCATAAAACAATGTAAATGTTATAAAACTATAAAAATGTAAAAAATAATTCCTGAAAATCCTATGGGGGAAGATACATTAATTTCCTCTTTCAGAATGATGTTAATACCTAGTCTGGATATTTGATTTTCAAAAAAAAAAAAAAAATTTGTTCTGTAAATGATGTCTGAATATTCTCCCAGAAAGTAACTTTATACTTGTGTTTGGGCTACTTGGAATACAGGGAGATTTTTAAAATAAAACAAACATAGGGACTTATGATTAAAGATTAGAAAATTAAAATAGGAAGGAAGGAATCTAAATCATATTAATGAAAATGTGGCAAATCAGGAGGTCTCAGTTGTTAATATAGATTGGTTCAACCTTTTTTTTACCAATTTGGCAGCAACTATTAAATTTTTAGATGTGAACTCGTTGATAACCAGCAATTTCACTTCCAGGAATTTATCACAAAAATAGCAAAAATATGTAACTATGCTGAACAATATTAGTAAGGTACTGTTTGTAATATTTAGAACTGGTATAACCCAGATGTTTATGAATAAATAACTGGTTAATTAATTATACAGACCACTGGGAACCTGTGAAAAGGAATGAGAAATCTATAGGAACTGACACAGAAAAATTTAGTAAGAATAAAGTTGCAGAAGAGTATATGTGGTAACAAATCCATCCATATAAAAAAAGACATATAGCCCACATACACAGACTATACATATGCTTGGATATATAGAAATGTCTAGAAAGACACACAATATATTGCTTAAATTAAAAACAGAAATTCATAAAAGAGGACCTGATCTACTTTTATATTTTATAAGATTTAATATAGATAACAAACTGATCCTTCAAATTGACTTCTTTCTTTTAAGGGAAGTTTGTATTAAATCTCATTTTAAGAAAATAATTTCCAAGAATAAGAACCAAAGGGTGCTAACATTTCCATTAGCTCAACTCTTCTAGGAAAATGCCCACCAAAAGTTCACTGGGCTGGTAGAGTACAGTCCAAGGAAAGCAACAAGGGCCAGAAAGCTTACTTTATGGTTAGAGATGAAAATCAGTGATACAACCCTGAAATATTCAAAGAGCCCAATTTCCTCATGAGTGAAAAAGTGCTTCAATTTTTATTAAAACATTAAAAGTAATAAACTCTTAAAGACTATGGTCAACACTACAGAGAAAATCAGTATGATGAAAACCAAAATTCTATTTCAATATGGAATTATATGAAGAATTAAACATCGATAAGAATGTTTCTTTCAATATATGTGACTTTTCATCATATATACATAAAATATCTCTGGAAGCACACAAGAAGTTAAGAACATTAATTGCCAATGGAGAGAAAAACTGGGTAGTCATGGGACATTTTTGTACTTTGTGAATATTGAACCATGTAAAGGTATTATCTACTCAAAATAAGAAAAAAAATTTTTTCTTATATATACTTGCAAGTCAAAGCTGGAAAAAACAATCCTAAACAAAGGAAATTTTGGAAAGTTTGAAGACATAAAAAATAAGAAGATGAAGTAACACAAATTTATTTACCTTCTAATTCAAGTTAACTACAGGAAAAGAAAAAAAAATATATAATTGAATAATTCCAAAGATAACTGAAGAGACTACATTCTTGACTTACATTAGTAATCCACAAAGGAAGAGGAAATAGTTCACTTAAAACAAAAATCCATGTTGAAAAAAATCTTCTTACTTCTTTGACAGTATTTACGTAGGATAAAATATTGATAGTAAAAGGACTTATGATGGAAGAGATAATGATTTAGCATTATAATGCCAGATTATTCTTTTTTTTTTTTTTGCTTTTTGGTATGTGGGTAGCTCCCTGACTGGGAATCGAACCCAGACTGCAGCACTGACAGCACCAGCGCTGAAGCCTTAAGCCACTACACCATCAGGGAACTCCCCAGATTATTCTTTATTGGAGTAGACTTATTAAATTAACTGTGTATTTTGGGGACTAATATAAGCTAAGTCTTCTAATTATATACACCTCCCAAAATAATGTTTGGGGTCAGTTAAGATACATAAAATATATACAAAGATTTTAAGAGATAGAATAATTTATGTAACACTTAACCACCATTATTAGTAATGGTGAGTTATACCTTAAAAATTCATTTTGTTCTAGGATCACATAGCACTTTACACATTCTTGGACTAACAAAACAGTCTAGGTCATCTAGTCCATCTAATACATCCAAACAGGTAGCTGGTTAACGTGTTCTTTAAAAATCATAACATTAGATTTCTTAAGCTACGTCATTAAAGATCATCTGGTCCAAACCCTTCATTAAAAAAGGAAAAGGATGAAGAAGGGGAGCAACAAAAATACAAAAGAAGCCTATGAGAATTTTGAGTGATCTGCCCAAGGGCATGCAGCAGAGCCAAAGTAAGAATATTTATAAGACCTTGGTAAAACAGTCCAGAAAAAAATGTCATATTTCATTTTAAAGATGAGAATATTGAGGGAAATGTTTGTTTACAGATCAGTGATTCGATGGCTATGATGAAAATTTAGGTGCCTTGTCTAATATTCAGCAGCATCAGTTCTTTCTAAACAACTAAGCATAGACCTCCATTCAGATCTAAGATTATAGGATGCCTTTCTGTTTTGTTTTGTTTTGTTTGGGTAGTTCCCTGGCCGGGAATTGAACCAAGCTGCAGCATTGGCAGCATTGACAGCACCGAAGCCTAGCTACTACACCACCAGGGAACCCCTGGGATACCTTTCATAGGCATTTCTTCCTTTAAGTAGATCTACCTTTGAATAGTAATGCAGGCCTGTACAATGCAAACTTGGTTCACAAAAATCTCTTGATAAGAACATAACTACAAAGTATTTACCTTCTCTAATACATATCTGTTAGTTATTCATTATGGGAAATTCTCCTTGAGTTCAGAACCTACTGATTAGTTATATTATATTTCTTCTAGAAATGAAAGGCCAAAGGAGGTGGAGACAATAAAGAAATACTTATTTACCTGATTTATATACCACTCTATCTCCCATTACAACTTTAGCTTTTTTGGCAAATACATATGAAGACAATTCTACAGATGACGAATAATTCTTTTATCTTATTAACAAATGTATCAAAGATTTAATGTTGAAATTAATATGCCAAGATGAAAAGAGAAAGATTCTACCATCTTCACAAATGGTTTGAAAAACATTAAGTCAAAACACCTTTGACATGTTAGCCAACTCAAAGTTGCCATTTAAACATACTGCCCATACTATCATTGGAAATTCAGAACTCATACAGTCATCTTCCATAGACAAGGCTCATGTCTATAACAATAAAATGTTGGTCATAAAAACCAGGAAGACACAGAAAAAAAGCAGGTCAAAATTAAAAACAAGTAGTATTTTATAGCCCAAATTATACTGTTGAATAGTTAATTATATAATATTTTCCACCTGAATTTGAGAAGTAAAAGTGAAGGGGGACTAGAAGACTGTGGTAAAAGAAATCAAGGCCTAAGTGCTTGAGCTAAAGTAAGCTATAGAGATGAGAACAAGTATGAAATATTAAAAGTCTGCCTTGTGGTATAAGATTAGTAATGGGGAAGAATGGCCCAATATAATATAGGACACCAGACCAGTGGCTCAAAGACTATGAGAGGCTGTCAACTTCAGTCTTTAAGTGGTGTTTATTGGTTGTTTCTAGTAAAACATTTCAGCAACAAATTTGTAAGGAGACTGGTAATATGAAAACTCCTCAGAGAAATAAGATTAAATAGTTTCCAAAGACAGTTTGTTTTTTTCTAAATATTTTAGATTTTAAGTACTACAGAATGCTAATTTTTTAATACAAACATCCTTACAATGGGTTTACAATAGATTATACCTGTAAAAATACCAAATACTAAAAACAACGCCCTGCACCCAATAAACAAAGATGCTATGCAGAGGGAAAAAAAAAACACATAAAGGAATAATATTTGTTTCAATATATGAAAGCTGTCCAGAAAAAATCCAGTCATAAATGTCTCTATTTTTCATATTATTAATGAAAGCACACAGCTGGGTACTTTCCAGACAGCCTTTGTATAATGATTCCCATTACAGCAGATGTAAGAGATGTAAATAACAGAAAGATATAAATTAGGTAATTTGTTCAGCGCTCTCTATACATATCAGCTCAATGCTCACAGAGTAGTTAAAATGATTTTGAATGTTAAATAGGCAAAATTTTTTTTAAAACTCTGGAATTAATGGACAATTTTAATTACTGAATTTTCAAAAAGAACATTTTAAGTGGCCTATTTAAGAATATTAAGCTAGTCTAAAGGTTTTAAATAAAGAATTATTCAAATTTATTCAATTAATAAAAAGTGAGACAAACTACATAATCCATACTCTCTAAATACAATGGCTATTCAGTGTGCTTTTAACTGAAAGTATTAATAAATACTTTAAAATATTTTAAAACTAGAAAAATGAAGTTTTAAATAAGTAAGTATCAAATTAGAATATACACATATTGAGGATCTAGCTGAAAATACTCTAAAATGCTCTAGGTATGCCATCATTTCTGGCTGTGAAATTTTTAAAAGCAATTAAGTAAGAACATTTCTAGATTTCCTTTAAAACTAAGTTCTCAATTATACCTACTATACATTTAGATGAAAAGCCCTAACACCTTTCAGATTCACCTCAGGAAACAATACAAGAAAACTAAACTGTTGCATTAAAATTTTTTAAAACCGTTAATTAATATATTAACTAATTCTGGTGCAGAATATTTTTTAAAATGGGAAACAACAGTTTTTAATGCTCCTTTTTAAAAATATAATACTAAAACCTTGAATTATAGCAAAAGTTAAACTCTAAAATCTTACAAAGCATAGGGGTTGGTCCAGATTGTGTTCCAAAAGCTTACTTGTACATCCTATTTAAAACTGAAGGTAAAAACAATTTCCAAAAAATGAAGGTTCTCAGTAAGTCTACAAAAACATTTATTTAACTTAAAGAACTAGCAAACCTAGATATCAAGAACACACCTATGGGATGCAACGGAGGACAAGAAAGATGCAACTGCCATGTAAGTTTCGCCACTAAGAATTATTGGCCACTTTTCTCTGTACTCGGGAACTAATACGCATGTTTTACCCCCATCCCCAGGCTTGTAATAAAACTTGAAATTACAAAGTTTATTTATAGGTTTTAAATATCACACTTACTATACTTTCCCATACTTTCCACATCTTCTATAAAGAATATATAATTGGAAAAGAACTAATATTAAAAAGTCTCTCCACAGAATGCAAATGAATGGAATAGGTAGTATTTTTAAAAGTTAAAATCAATCAATAAAAATAATTCTAAATGAGAAAAAAAGTTATGCATGTTAAGTTATTAAATCTGTTTACAACTGAAAAATGAAAAGCAAGTCAGAAGTTCAAGTATAAGTGAATGATTATGGTTCATCAACTTGATAAAATATTATGCAAAAGTTATAAATATAGCGACTATATAACATTATGTAAAAGACTGAAAAAACACAGTGGAAAAACAGAAAACAACTATATTACACTATGGTTATAATTACATGTAACTATGCATGCAAAGATAGACTGCAAAATAGAAAAATCAATAATTATGTTACAAAACAGTATTACCTTTGTATTTAATTTACATATTTATCTAAATTATTTTTTAAGTCTTATATTTTAAATATAAAATAGTATGATGAATTCAAATCTTTGTGTTCATTTAATGCTATTCTCCTAAGGAATTCTAATCACAAACACTTTACCTAATTCCAAAAGACTATAAAAATAAAACACTGAGAATATTTCATAATAGAATTCTAACTCAGTCAAAATCAGTAGTTTTGCTATATATTAGAACATATTGAACAGATAGTTTCTCTTTTTCTTAATATTTTCAAATGAATTCTCAACAAACAGGTTAAGAAAATGACTTTGCTGTAGAAAAATAGGAGAAGGAAAAGAGAATTCAGGTAAGAATTCAAAAAAGTATTAAACTTTGTTTACAGTAACTAAGCTTTTATCCTCTATTTCTTTATTTCAAGTGATGAAATACTTCAATTCTTAGTTCTTATAGATGATTGAAAACAGCTCTAAAAAAGGAAAAAGATATAGAAAGAAGACAGAACATTGAAATCTATTTAAACAGCTGTCATAATTCTCAAATAAAAAAGTATACCTCAGAAATTCTAACTAATAGGGAAGATCCTAATTAATGAGAATGCTAGTGTTATCATTATAATATTTAGAATCTGTGAAAATGAAAATAAATGGCATATACTATACATTTACTTTAGTCAATTATTTTCCAACCATGTTCTCAGGTATTTATTTGGGAATGCCTGCTATTAGTAGTACTTTAAAAAGCACTACTTGCAGTTTTTTCCAAATAAATGAAACTAATAAAGTTGATTCATTATAGTATGTCCCATAAATTCTTATGAAATAAATAAGAGAATTCTAGGAGTAACTCTAGAAAGCAATTTAAAGTACCCTCACAAAATAAAAATTAATCAAAGCACACATTTCTGCAAGAAGCGTGAATCTTTAAATGGGCTATGATTTAAATTTTCCATAGTTGTGAGGAATATTACATATATGAACCTGCCACCTAATTTGGAAATTTTGAAAAGCCCAAGTAGAAAAATACTGAAAGAGAAAAATAATAGAATGCTTTACTAATGTTGTTAGGAAGATGGTGGTAGCTTTGTTTTAAAATGTTTAATTAGAGAAACAGAAGAAATCACTCAAAGGGATTTGATAGGTTATTCTATTCTGTAAACATATCATTGAATTTATATGCCTAATAATAGGCGGTTTAAAAAGTTCAGGAATGCCAAATGGGATTGCAGAGACAGGAAGAAACAAATGGTTTTACCTAGGACATGAAATAGTATGCCCCATTAAAAACTATTTTTAAATACATTTAAAATGCAACAAAATTAGAATAGCCAAACTTAAAAAAATTATTTTGTACAAAGCATGCAAACTATAAATTTTCTTTAGGAGTGTTTTTTAAATGTTAAAAATAAATGAGTAGTAACAGAAAAGTATTTGAAATGAAAAATATCTTACCAAATCAGCCCCTGCTTGAAGTAAAACATCTGCAACATCTGTATGTCCATTTTCACAGGCATAGGTTAAGGCTGTGTCTCCTGTTGCTGTTGTAGCATGAACATTAGCACCTAGCAAACAAACAAAAAAACCACACATTTAGTTTGTGAATTTTAGAATTATATTAGATGTTTCAATTTTGCAATTTGGTGAAAGTGACAAACACAAAGTATAAAAATATCAGTATGTATTTTAAATATCCAAATTTTCCTTTTAAGATGTTTTGTAAAAATGCTTTTAGCCACACAGTAAACAGTAAAATTTGCCTACACATCCCTAGTAAGACTCTAAGAAATAAAAAAGCCACAGAAACAAAATAAATATCAAACAGTTTTCAGAAATCATATTGGTGGAGCAGTGTTGGACTGTAATTCTTAGACAGTTCTATGGACATTATGGTAAAAATCAATTGAGTAATCCTTCAGTGAGAAGTGAAATTTTTGGCAAGGTTGAGAGAAAACACAATATATAAGATTGTTTAAGTAAAAACCCTATGGTTCTGAATTGAAAGTATTGACATATACTCACGATGTATTTTATCTACAAGAAATACAAGTATTTTCTAACTCTGACCAACCAAACAATGATAGACTAAGCAGAAATAGCATCTCTGGCTTAGAGTGTGATCTCTAAGTATCACTTCCCACTAAATGGCATGAGGACTTCTTAGAAAAATGATTGGTTACAAAGCAACAAAGAAACAAAACTCATAGACACAGTCAATAATTTAGTACCTGAGGGTAAGTGGGGTGGGGGGTGGGGGTGGGACAGAAATATATGGTGATGGAAAGAGAAATGACTCTGGGTGATGAATACCTAATACAACATATAGATAATGTAATGTAGAATTGTATACCTGGAACCTATATAATTTTTACTAATCAATGTCACTCCAATAAATTTATCAATAGAAAAATAAAAAATAAAAAAAGGAAGAAAAATTATTTCCAAGACTGGGGCAGAATCTGTATAAGATGAGCCATATCATAAAGCAAAGAAACCATCACAGACTATAATGAGATCACATCAAAGGAATTTAGGAGCTAACCTTATTGACCACAGACAGTCAAATTGCCCCATCTTTTGCTAAATTATGCATCCAAAAAAAAAAAAAAAAAAAAAGTGAGGACTGTAATGGAGTAAAAGCCATTATAATGTTTAAATCCAAAGTTCAAAATAATGTTCCAATAAAAAAACAAACAAAAAAACCCACTTCATTGGTCATAACTGAAGGATGCCTAGGGGACCACCTCATTATTTTGGAAACTGGTAAATAAAGGGTGATTTATACCTAAGGGTAACCAAATAGTTCATGAGGGAAAATTTCTCACTTATTTGTTTTGAACCTGGAAAAGCCAGTTGTCAAAGTTTCTCTTTCTATACATATTTGAGCTAGCAAGTAAGGAATAATAGAATT
>PVJL010002304.1:0-205513 GCA_004026885.1 Lyroderma lyra
GATGTGGTACATATACACAATGGAATATTACTCAGCTGTAAGAAAAGATGAAATATTGCCATTTGTGACAAAATGGATGGACCTGGAGATCATCATGCTTAGTGAAATAAGCCAGACAGAAAAAACAGGGAACTGCATGATTTCACTCATATGCAGAATATAAAACTGAAAGCAAAGAAAAAAAGAAATGAACAAACAGGTAACCCATGGACACAATCAACAGTTTAATGTTTATTTGGGGACGAGTGGGTTAGGGAGGGGAGAAAGGGGAGGGGGTGGGAGAGGAGGGGGGGAGCTAAATATAAGGTGATGGAAAGAGAAGTCACATTAGGTGGTGAACTTGTTGTACATCAAGTTGACAATGCACTGTAGAATTGTATGCCTGAAACCTATGTGGTCCTTGCTAACAGATGTCACCCCAATAAGTCTAACAATAAAAATGAATTAAAAAAAGAAAAGTAGGTAAAAAAAAAGATTGAACAAATGCAGTATTTAAAGAGGAGGCAAAGAAACAGATTTGATAGATATGTAAAAGATGAAACTCAAAGGACATAGTGGTACTGATACACTGAAGTAAAAGTGTTAGGATTATCGTCATACTTCTGGAAAGGGGCCACTTCCCGAGATAAATGAAGGAGATATTTGTTGAGTTTTTGTTTTGTTTTCTTTACGGGGTGGAGAATGCTCAGAGAGGATGAATGTTTCGGATATGTTGGTTTTGTGGGACTGTTGAAGAGAGATGTCAACAGACAGCTGGATGTACGACATTAAAATTCAGTAGAGAGATCTATGCTACAGATGGATAAGTAATGAACAAAAATGTCAATTGAAGCTCTGTAAGTAAATGAATTACTTGAGGAAGGAATATAAAGAGAGATGATAATGGGACTAATGACAGAACACTGGGAAATATCAACTTCTAAAAGCCTGATAAAGAAAGAAAAACACAATAAGTAAAATGACAAAGGAATCAGAGAACATTAGGGCAGTAAGATAGCAAAGAAGCCAAAGGAAGAAATGGACTCATGAAGAATGAAGTTATCAGTGCAAAAAGTTGCAGAAGTAAGATAATGATTCAAAAGAACCTATTGAAGTTGGTGTTGGTACCATCTGCCAGAGCAGTTTCAATAAACTAATGATAGGAGAAAGCTGCCTACTGTGGGTAAAGTAACATGGAAGTGGAGAAACAGACCAGTGTGGACTATGCTGAAAGAGGCATGGCTGTTTTAAAGAGAAAGGCACACTTTAGGTAAACTAGTGTCTTTTTTTCTTTTCTCTTCCTTTGTTCCTTTGGGTTTTTATTTTTGTTTGAGTTGTTTGTTTTTAAGATAAGAGTATAGGCTTCAGAGAGGAAATCAAAAAAGGAAAGACTGAAAAGCAGAGGAGCAAATGTCCTCTTCTCAAGGAGATGAGAAGAGCTAAGAGAGCCAGGGAAGATGGCAGAGAAGTGAAGCTGATTTTTCCTCTAAAACTGAAGTGAAAGACATAAGGGTAGGTAGGGATAAATTTGTAAACAAGAGAACAGGAAGTCAAAGGAGTTCATTTCTGAAAACTCACACAGGAGTACATGTACTGGACATTCCAGTGGGCATCATTTACAGTGAAATAGGTTATGGTATGTAAAATATATGTGCAATTTCTAAAACAACTTGTACTTACCTTCCATAACATCTTTTTCAATTATTTTGACTACTTCTGTTGGATTATTTGTCTTTTGCTTACGAATAGATGTTTTCTTGAATTTATTCACCATACATTCCTAGAAAACAAAACAGAGAGCATCCAAAATGTTAACGTGAGCACTTAATATATGCTTACCACCATGCTCAGCTTATGGAAGATAACATATAAGAACTAATATCCATTTCCAAGGAGCTTACCATTTAGCTGAAAAGATTATCATAAATACAAGGAAACTACAAAAAGTATTCACTTTTCAAAGTCTATTTTAGGCAGAGAGAGTAAGAGAGATCAGAGAGCTGGACTAGTCATGAGGTCTTCTCTGGGCAGGGGAGTACGTAAGTCCCAAACAACAAGAACCAGTTCAGGCATGAAATTATAGAAAATTGTAACTAAAGGACATAATTCTGCAAAGACATAGAGGAGTGAATGATCACTGTATAGCTAACCTTCCAACAATTCCATCTCTTCTGCCAATATTAACTGTATGGACAATGAGCAGTGCAGTTCTAGCACCTTCCTTAAGCATCCCTGGTCCCCACAATCCTCCCTTACTCCAAACCCCCTCTGCCTATACTATAGTATGTCATCTGTGTATGTGTATGTTTTATTTTCAATTATTGTCAGTTCGTCGAGGATACTATCTGTGTCTTCAATGCCTGCACAGCACATTTCATAAGTATTCAAGAAAAACTGATGAACTGATTAGCACACTCAAAATACCAAGGACAGTAAACACACACCCGGCTTTCTGTCTCTGAATTCATACTCTGCTACTTATTGAGTCACTAAACTGCTCTGAGCATAAGCTTTTATGATAGAAAGTTGTTAAAAGGCTCCAATGAAATATCGAAGTACCCAGCAAACCACCACATATACAGACCCTCCGTGGATAACAGCTGATTCTGTACCCATAAACAGTTGTTAAAGGAATTCTTTTCCTGACACCTATACCAGAAATTACTTTTAAAAACTTAAAATGTTCTCTTGCATAACAAATACAAATTCTATTATAGAGGAGGAATTCACATCTAATTCTGGGCTAATTTTAAAAGAACTCTCTTTAATTAAAGAAAAAATTAAAATTTTAGAAAACATAAAATGGAAGATGGAAGACTATAAAAAAATAAGAAATTGAAATATCAGATACAGTGCTTTTCACTTCACAAACAGCTACTTACATGCAAAAACTCCATAACTAATTTATCAAACTTAGTTTGTTTCTGAATATGATCTAATGTTTCCTGGTGCGAAGAACTTTCCAGATGCAGTTCAATATCCTTCTCTTCAAACGTGCGAAATTTACAAAATGAACATGTGAATGCCATTCTATAAGAAAAAAGAAGTTTTCCTTTAAATATTACCTAATTTACTTACAAAGAGTTCATAAAAATACAATAAAATTAATTTTACCAGCATAAATTTCCTTTCTTTCATTTTATGGCTGATTTAAATGTAGCTTAAATCAGAAAAAATAGTGTTTCTTTTGGTACCTATTTGGACAACATTGTTGTTACACCACTTTGCATTTCTGACCACCATGAAGCTCCTGGGTATGAAAGACAGAATCAGTGTTTTCTACTGAATCTAGTCCTAAACTCTCTACTTAAGCCTAGACCAATTAGAAAGCCAAAGCAAACCACAAGAAGTATCAATTTCCAAACTTCCACTACTTGTTTTACATGCTGTTCCATCCTCATACTTCCAAACCATTAAGCTATCAGCATGGCCAGATACAACACCAGATAACCATAACTCACCTCCTTGGAGCTCCTGGGTGATCAAAAGTCCTGCACCCTCAAGACCACTTCTGGATGACTAACAGGACAGACTGGACAAATGTGTGCATCTGACGCTCAGGAGCCATCCCAGAGTGAAGTCCCCTTTGCTCCCATTTAACTGTTCCTACCTTATATATTCTTGTTATTTCCTTTCCTTGAATTATGACAAGTTTCCTAACTGGTTTCTGTGTCTCCAGTCTTCGTTTTCCAATTAAAATTCCTTACACTATTAGACTGATTTTCCTGGTTCAGAGTATAGGATCTGGAACCAGCTGTTGGGTTTACATCCTAGCCCCCTTGTGTGACCCTGGACAAGTTACTTAACATCTCTGGGCCTTAGTTTTCTTAGCTTAATGAGATGCGAACCCTCACAGAGGTATTGTGAGGATTTTAAAAACACACATAAAGCCCTTAGAACAGTTCCTTGAGCATAGGAATTATTCAATTTATTATTACTTCCTAAAGGAGCCAACAACACATTACTGCTCAAAAGGCTTCACTGGTTCCAAAATGCTTTCAGTTGGCATTTAAGAAAGCGCTTAATCTCTCCTATCACCCCTTTTAGCTTCACCCAATAATACCTTTAATAGTATCTGGCACAAAACAGTGTTTTCATTGGATTACACCTTTCATCCGTCTAGAGCCATTTTCAATCTACATAGGTTTCCACTTTCTGAATATCAATGAAACATTCCTGTTTCTTTACTTTCTTACCTCAAGCCATGACCTCTACCTGGGCTGCCTAATAATCCCTACCACAACCCTACCATTCCTAATCTTAACTCAGTTCAAATCCAACGATCCATTTTCCTGATTTCCCTGCACTCCTGAGTAGAAGTCATCTCCTGTAAGACTACTTCGTCCTTCTTGTTAGGCACACTTCACCATATATACACTGTTTGCCTGCACCTCTCACAAACCATCCCTTTCTCCCCAGGATCCTGCACCTTTCCATTCTCTTCATTATACTGAAAGCATTCATTCCAAAAAGAATACATCACAAGAATAGTTACTGTCAATCTCTTATCCTCATTCAAAGTAAAACTACCCTGATAAAATAATTTTAGACTACTTTAAAGGATTCTTACCCTATAATGACAATTTAATTGAACTGATTCTTTTGGTTGTCATTAGGTTTATATTTAGAATTATGGAGAAAACAGCCAAATGAAAGTTCATTTTTTTTATTTTCTCCAAATCACAAAATATTAACATGGATATATCATATCCAAATCTGTAATTTTAATGGGTAGTCATAGGACAATTAAATAGAAAATTTAATCTTACAATGTAAATTTATCTTCGACCTCCTACACATCTGATACAGTGTTCATTTCTATTTATTTCTACACCAAAGTAACCTTGTCAAAAGCAGGAATGATATCAGAGAGGGAGATGCTCACAAGGACCAAAAATAGCTGCCCCTTAAAACTAAAACTTTTTGTGTTAATTCTTAATAAGCATAATCCTACTGTTTCTCAGGTCCCATCGAATTAGGAGTAACAAACCAGAAAGAGCACGTAAAGGTGATTAAAGCTGGACACAAAATTACACACTTGATACCTAGCAGATTGAAAGCAAATATACCCCCAACAAACAAAAAAGTCTGGGAATAAAATGCAACTCAATTTTCTTGTACTAAATTTTACATAAATAAAACAAATGTGTGTGTTACAATCAAGTATTAACAGAATATTCTGTTTAATATAGAAAGCTCAGTTGAAAAACAGCTCCACAAAAAGGTTTGCAGATTCTTTTAAAATGTTACCTTTTAAGATAGTTTTAGACATCTAGAACATACACTTATGTTAAACATTTCATTCCCTTCATGCTACGCAAAAAAGTTAACTTCTAGATCACAAATATATTATAAATGGGAAAAACATTGGTTTTACTTTTTACATTTTATATTCTTTATTTCTCTAGTATAAGTAGTACTGGGGCAGACTTTAGAGAATAAAACAGATGAAATAAATATCGATACTGTCTTCTTTAACAGTTTCCCAGCAATCTTCTTCTATGTATAACTTTGTATCTTGTATAAACTTTTTTCTATTTTGCCTGCATCTGCTCAATGTTACTACAGGCTTTACCACCTTCATTTTTAACAATGGCCTAAGAACCCACAGAGAGATGTGTCAAACTTCACATATAGATCACATGTTACGGCTGGTACATGTTTCATGTTTGGAGCTATTATAAATGTTTTAATGGGCATCTTTTTAGAATAAATTCTGTATTTTTCGGTTATTTTCTTGGAGAGATCAAGGCATATTAAAAAATTCAAGATTTTTTTTTAAAACTACTAAATTGTTTCCCGTAGTGATATAAGTACATTATATAGTTATCAGCAAATTATAGTAGTGCCTTTTGACTGTATCCTAATTAATAAATCAGTACTTCTTTTCTCCTTGCTAATAAAATACTGTATTATTATTTAAATTTTCAGTTTATTTAACTGAAAATGAGTTTCAACATTTTCCCTAAAATTAACTAGTTGTTGTTCCTTCACCAAATTATGTACTGGGCATCTTGTTTCTTTACTTTTTAAAAAATACTGGTCAGGTGATATTTATCTAACTTAGACATTTCTCATGTATATAGTATTTTCCAAGTCTGTTTAGTTTACTTTCAAGTTTTAAATTTTTTATTTAAACAAATCTGGTCATCATTTTCTTTGTAATTTACACTAGACCTTTTAAGCCTAGGGGGAAAAAAAATCTTTTTGCAGAGATTAAAATATTACATTTTATTTTTTAGGTTTTTAAATTAATCTGGATTCATCCTTGCTGGTGTAAGAGGATCTAAACCATTTCTCTTATTACTGTTCAGCTGCTCAAGCAATTCCTTTCATTTGCAATATCTTCTTTATTACATAGTATTCTTACAAATAATGCATTTGTTTACAGGTTAATTATATTATAGTGATTAGCTTTTTCTACTACCACAGAGTTTTAACTATTACAGCTTTCAAATGTTTCAATATCTACAAAAGCTACTACCGACACATTTACATTTTTTTTCAGAATTTTCTTGGGAATCAGGATTGGAAAGACCTGATATATTTGTAGTATTTAGTTTTCCTATCCAACAATATCACTGTTTCCATATAGCCAAATCTGAAAGACTTCATGGTTTTCTGCACGTTATGACATGCATTTCTTTCTTTCTTTTTTTTTTTTTTAAGGACTGGCTTCAGTTTTAATGCTAAACATACACGAACCCCTTATTCTCCAGTCCTGATACACAAACAACAAAAAAATGAACAAATGAAAGGATTTAGTGGTTCAAAAGAAGTAAATGGAACTGGATAAATCAGAGTAGATGTCATCCTTTGAAATACATTTAGCACATGATAGGGAAGAACTTGCAGACAGTCCAAGGTCTATTTTCAGTTGTTCACTGTGAGGTAAGAACATTTCACACATTTCTTCTTAAGAATACTGCATTTTTATTTTATTTTTTCTTAATTTTTAGATTAGCATTATTGAATGGGACTTCTTTTATATTTTCTAAGTGGTGATCGTACGTAAATATAAAACATCGAAAGCACTCCTGTTTCTTTCTGATCAAACCTTCCCATCTGATACTCGGGAGCTCTTTCACACCCCTGTTCTAGACCGTGCCCTAAGGAGCCCGGCCGCCCCCGCTGAGCACAAACCTGTATCCGTCCCCGTACTTCTCACTGTTTTTCTCTCTTCTGCGCCTCTGCTTCTCTCGCCGAGCCTCGATTCGCCGCTTTTCTTCCTCCTCATTTTTAGCATCCATTTTTGCTAGGATAGCAGACAAAGACGTCAAAACTACAGGCCCTTTTTCCAGTCTCCCTTTCCAGTGCCCAGTTCATAAAATACAGACCTACAAAGTTTACTTGGTGATAGTAGTCTTAAATAGAACATAACAAAAAATTCCAAGTTCAAGATCACCAGCGTTTCTTAAACTTCATTTGCATACAATCCACATAAATTTTGCCACTTATTTTGCACCTATGTGATTATTTGCTATACATTTTTCTTTAAATCTGCTCATTTGTTTCTCATCTTTATTTTAAGCAATAATATCCATCTCAGCTAAAATCTTCCCAAATACCACTTTAGGAAACAACGCAGTAACCTGACCCCGTATGAAAATGGAAATAAAAAGAACACTGGAGAGTCTGGGATGCAAAAACTCATATATGAATAGTATTACAGCAGCTTTCCCAAAATTTCTTCAAATGTACAAACTCTAAAATAAAAGCAGGTTCTTTTTATTAAAAAAAAAACACAACATTTTTAATGCAAACGTAATGAAGTAATAAAATGCCTGGTATGAAATTTACCATTTTAACCATTTCCAAGCACACAATTCAGGGGCATAAGTCCATCACAATGTTGTGTAACCATCATCACTACAATTTCAGAACTTCTTCTCACCCTGAACAGAAAGCCCACACCCACTAAGCAGTCACTCGCCCCTTCCCCATTCCCAAGCCCCTGGTAACTGCTATTTCCCTATTCTGGATATTTCATATAAATGGAATCATACAGTATGTGACCTTTTTTGTCAGGCTTCTTGTATTTAGCATCATGTTTTCAAGGCTCAGCCACATGTTGTACCATGTCTCAGGACTCCATTCCTTTTTATGGCTGAATAACATCCCGTTATGTGGATATATGGTGTTTTCTTTTACTCCTACATTTGTTGATAAACATTTGGATTGTTTCCACTTTTTGGCTATTGTGAATAATGCTGCTATGAACATATGTGTACAAGCTTTTGTCTGAATACTTCTTTTCAATTTTTTGAGGAATACACTCACATTCAGGGGCAGAACTGCTGGGTCATTCGGTCAGTCTATGTTTAATCGCATGAAGAGCCATCAAACTGCTTCCCACAGCAGCTGTACTATTTTACATTCCCAACAGCAACGTGTGAGGGTTCGAATTTCTCCATATCCTTGCTATACTTGCTAGTTTCTCTCCCTCTCTCTCCCTCCCTCCCTCCCTCCCTCCCTCCCTTTCACTATGGTCGAAGTGGTATCTCATTGTGAGCAGGTTCTTTCTTATGATTTAACTTTAGACTTAAACTTATCTGCCCTGATACCCTTTCTTTTATGCATTATTTCTCCTTTAAGATTACATTTGGAAAAATACCTAATACAAAAATCATGAATTCCTGGGGATTTGTAAACTTAACAGTAAACAAATATTTAAGCAGTACTTGCCATGTGTACAGTGAAATGTTTCAAAATTATGTAAAATCAATACCTTCAAATTCAACACCTAGATTATTTTTCATCATTTTATAAGGCCATAAATGTATATTCTTATTAACCATTTTCCCTATCTTTATGCAGTGCCCCTAAAACACTCGCTCTGTAGAAAATCTACCTGTATGTAACCTTACACTGAGATTTCATTTCCCTTCCATATGCTAAAGCTGTGATATATGTTGTACCTCCAGCCAAATAACAGAATATGGTTCCTTTCCCATTGCTTTTCAACAAATCATACGGTCTGCACTGCAGTATAGCAAACCCTCTTATTCCTGAATATTCAGCAGATACCTTTCAAAATGCCCCCTTCACACCTGACAGTGAAAGCCTGAACCGATTACAGAATGTTGGCTTCATTTTTAGCTATACTACACTATTCTCAAGTATTGTTAAAAAGGAAAAACGAAGTTAGATGACATATCTGCTTTAATGGCAATTCAGCTACTGCATCAAACTTTGTAATATTTACTTCACTATACCTGCAAAATACATCTTTGGAATCTGCCTATTCTAGTAATACCTAGAGTACACAATTTGGTAAATAACAACCTATCACTTAACAGAGTATAAAAGGTTTCCTCACAGCACACGTTTGACCAACTCGGTATCAGGTTTCCAAAATTCCAGAATGTTATTTTATTAAACAATACAGATATCAAGTAAAGCATGGCAAGAAAGTAGTTTTAAGAACAATATTTAAATCTTTCCTGAGTTTTATATTCTAGTTCATACATTTAGAGGGAAGACTCAAACATTTGTTATTTCAATCATTTTTTTCAAATATGATACATTAAGATGTCTATGTTATAATTAGGAAAAAAGTTGTTTTAAAAGAACAAAATACCAAGTAATTTTCTGTTAAAATTACATGGAGGTTTACGTGAATGTAACTTAAACATGAAGCGTTTCCAGAGCAACGTCCGTCCTGGAATAAATCCTGGCTTTGCCATTTACTGGTTGCTTGACCTGGGCAGCAAGTTCCTCATCTGCCCTGTACCTGTTTTCTCAGCTGTACAGGGTTTGACAGGCATACCTCTACTGAGCATGTGAGAATTACGTAAATAGTCACGGGCATTAGGAGGGGGCCCATCCCCCACCACCAACAAATGACCTTCTAGAGGGCGGGCCCCTTGAAGTATAGGCTTCCCTCACTAGGTGAGTTCCAGGAACCCATCTGCATCAGTGCAGCTGCTGGCGTTGTGAGAGGCTGCATTCTTCAACAAACTTGTTTTGGAGACTCAACATGTTTGCCCACTTCACACACCTGCCCACAATGCATTGAGTATTCAGCAGTTTTTGACCAGAAATGGCCTGATGCTAGTGCCCTACCATCCCTATTCACCAATCTCACCCTAAGTTACTTTTTGTTCCTTTCCCTGATGAAAAAGTCCTAAAAAAGAAAATGGTTTTGCCAACATGGAAGAGGTGAAACGAAAAACAGCAGAAGCACTAAAATGTCATCAAAATCGACAAGTCAAAAATTGTTCTGAGCAGCAGAAAAAGTGTCTCAATAGATGTATTATTGCATTAAATGGAGAGTCTGATGCTTGGAAGGTGACTCGAGTTTAAACACGTAAGAACAAATACATAGTTTCTTATAAATTCTGATTTGGAGGGTTGGGGGTCCCCGCTCATATACCCTTTTAACACAGAGCCTAGTGTACAGTAAGTACTACCTTATTATTATTAATACCACAAGCACACTTTTATCAAAATGGATACATTAATCCTTAAGTGATTTAAATGGAGATAAAACTCAAAAAAACAAACATACTGTCAGTATCTAAAAACACACTGAAAACACCATTTAGAACTAGGACTTACCTAGGCCTCCTTGCTTCTTTTCCCCTCTCCCTCTATTTTTTAATAATTATTTGAAGGCTAACACTACTTGTTTAGCACTTCCAAAATCAAAGAAATACACTAATGAATTCATTGTAATGCTCAACAGATCTTATTTTTAAAAGCGGATGTAAAAAATTTGAAAAATTTAACCAGAAAACTTTTGGAATATTCATTCATTAAAATTATCTAAACCTTCTCCAGTAGCAACTAGGTTAGGTAATCAAATTTTAATTCTAAAGAAGAGAATAATTTTTGAATCCCTGAAATATCACCTAACTTAGAAAGACACAAAACACTTCTCAGAATAATTTTTGAATTCTTGCAATATCATCTAACTTAGAAAGACAAAACACTTCTCAGTCATTAAGACAAAACTAGATACAAACAACAAAAAATAATTCAGTGTACAGGCAAAAATAAGAAAAATATTTTGTTGGATTTTACCATTACATGTTTTCACAAAGAATGATGAAAAAAGACATTTCCTTAGCTTTTATTTATAAAGATCCCTGGCAACCTAATTTGGTCAAATGCACATGATTTCATTTAGAGATAACAATACAAAGCTAAAAAAATAAATTACAACAACAAAGAAAAAGTAACAGAGTAATTTGGCTCTGAACTTTTTTTACCAAAACCTCGACTGAGATACAACTCACATATCACACACAATTTACCCACGTAAAGTGTGCAAATGGTTTTCAGTATATTGCAGACATGTGCAAACATCACCATAATCAATTTTAACAACATTTTTCATTACAAAGAAACCTGGTACCCTTTATGTAATACTCCCTATACACTTCACAGCCCAAAGTAACTAACCTACTTGTCTCTATAAATTTCCATGTTCTAGATTTTCATATGAAAAGAATCATATAATATCTGGACTTTTGTGACTGGCTCTCTCTCCACTTAGCATAATCTTTTCAAGGTTCATCCAAATTGTAGCATATACAAATACTTCATCCTATTTTCATGGCTGAGAAATAATCTACTGTATGGACATACCGCATTTGTTTATCCATTCATCCAGTGAGGGATATCTGGGTTGCTTCTACCTTTTGGCTCCTATGAATAATCCCACTATAAACATCTCTACGTAAGTTTTTATGTGGACATACAAGTGCTTTCATTTCCCTTGGATACATTCCTAGGAGTGGAATTGCTGGATCACATGGTAACTATTTAATCATTTGAGGAACTCACTGGTTTCCAAAGCAGCAGTACCATTTCACAATCCCACCAGCAGTGTATGAGGATTCTAATCTCTCTGCATCCTCACTAAGGCTTGTTAGTCTTCGTTATTATCAGTTTTTTCTATTCTAGCATCTAGGTGGGTATGAAGTGGTATCTCATTGCGGTTTTGATTTAAATTTCCCTGGTAACTAATTAGTGGGCATTTTTTCATGTGCTTATTGGATATTTGGTTATCTTTTTTGGAAAAATGTCTGCTCACAAGCTTTATTAATTTTTCAATGGGGCTAGCTGTCTTTTTTATGGAGTTATAAAAATTCTTTATCTTAGAAACAAGTTCCTAATCAGATGTATGACTTGCAAATCTTATCTCCCACTCTGTGGGCTGTCTTCACTCTCTTGATAGTGTCCTTTGAAACACAAATGTTTTTAATTTTCATAAAGTCCAATTCATCTTCTTTTGTGACTCATGCTTTTAGTGTCATAACTAAGAATTCGTTGTCACGAAGATTTACCTCTATGTTCTCTTCTGAGAGCTTTATAGTTTTAGTTTTTACATTTAGGTCTTGCATTTTAGCTTTTGCGTGTGGCTATCCAGCTATCCTGGAACCATTTGTTGAAGATGATTCTCTCCACACTGAATAACTTTAGCATCCTTGTTAAAAATCAGTGATTCCAGATTTATGAGTTTATTTCTGCACTCTCTATTCTATTGATCTATATCTCTGTCTTTGTGCCAGTACCACATTGCCTTGATTACCACTGCTTTGTATTACGTTTTAAAATCATGAAGCATGTCTTTCTATTCTGTCCTTTTTCAGGATTGTTCTGAGTATTTTATGTCCTTTGCAATTCCTAATGAATTTTAGAATAAACGAGTTTTTGCAAAGAAGTCAGGTGAAACTCTGATAAGGATTGTGCTGAATGTGTAGATCAGTTTGGGAAGTACTATCATCTTAACAAATGTTAAGTCTTCTTATCTAGGAGCTTTTAGGTTTTATCATTTATTTAGGGCTTCTTTAATTTCTTTCAACAATGCTTTACAGCTTTCAAGGTATACGTTTTGCATTTCTTTTGTTACATTTATTACAGAATATTTTATTCTTCTTGATGCTAACATGACATTTTCTCAATTTTATTTTCAAATTGGTTCTCCATTTTTTAAAAATGGAAATACGATTATTTCTATGAGTCATCATGTCCAGGAAATTAAAAGCAAATTAATTTTCTAGAAGGAACACAGCTTTTGCTGGTACCAAGGACCATGAAACATTCTTCCCTTTGTCTACGTACTATGACATAACACTTCCTCAACAACACCTCCAACAATGCATATAACACCCAAGAAAGAAAGGAGTTGGACTCAAAAATCATGGGTAAGGCCAATTTAAAAAGAGATGTTCTGGCTTCACCCTAAATCAGGATTTAAGGGCACTAGGGATCCATGAACCTAATTTCTACAATTATAACCATTGTGCTGTTTGCCTACATAGACATGAATAAATTATCTGAAAGTACTCAATATTTAAAAGTTTCAAAGCATCCTGAAGCCATTACGCTTTCTTACTTACTAGGTGATTTGCTGAGGCTCATCTTCTCCACAGGTTTTGCCAGCTTGGGTTTCTTGATGAAGGCTCCGCCAGGCTTATTAGATGGCTGTATCATTTTTCTCTTCATTCCTCTTGCAGCAGTAACTGTCACACTGGTGGATTTGTTTTGATAGTCAACAACAATCCCAGGTCTATGAATGCTTCCAAAATCACTCATATGCTGCAAATTTGTGAAATCAAGAAATATTAGCATAACATTCAAAGATAAAAAATGAATTCATACAAAATTTACAAGTTATCTATCTAATAAACTTCACCTGAAAATTCCTCAGACTGTAACTAAGAATAAGCACATTGAAAAACTTTGTAAATTATTACATGACTCAAATCCAATGAATTAGGCTTTTTATTTCCAGGAGAACAAATATGGATATTTCCTACCTATTTTTTATTTTTACAATTCAAAATTACCTGAGATCATAAACAACATATGTGCCTGTCAAAATATTACCACTTGTACAACTCTCTGACAACTCCTCTTCAGAGTTCCTAATTGACGTTTTCCCATGAAAAGACCTTAAAAGAAATCTTTATTTTACTAATGCCTGGCTTAAAACTAAGAAACACAAAGAAGAACATATTTGAAGTTTGAAGTAAAAAAAGACCCAGAAATCATTTAGGATTTCTCCCTGTTGACAAAGGGGATGAGAAAGCGAGATGGAACATTAGTATGAAATAGGAGAGTTAACTTCCAAGACACACTTCAGATAAAGAACTGCATCTGACGTTCCATTCACATTCTTACCGAGAGAAACATAGGCTGACCCAGAAGCATGAAAAGCAAAACTGCTAGTTTACAGATGGAGTCATACGACCAAAAGACTCTTTTGTCCCTTCCTCTTCTCTTGTTATTAACAAAATCCACTACACCAAGAGGCCACATGTCCATAGAAATTTGTTCTGCTAACCTTACTTTTAGAAGATAAAGACTGAGGAGTAATCTGAAGAGAAGGATCCAATGGGAATTGTACAAGTGAAGATTAAAAAAGAAAGTCCTGTTGGGTTATCTACTTCATTAACAGGAGCAAAGAAAGAAAGGTCCATTCAGACTAGAATGGTGAATACAAAATACAGGAATACCTGCTTTGCTGTTATGAAAACAAAATTGGTATTTGAAGTCTCATTAAGAAAAAAATCATCTGCCTATAAAGTAACACACAGCATAGAAAATGTTAAGTGTTTTCCAAATTTTCAAACAGGAATAGATTTTCAATTTCAAAACTCAAAGCCTATTCCCCCAACTATTTTCAATTAACCTACAATCCTAAGTATGGTAGAATAGGAACGTAGTTGTGCACGTTTGTATATTATGCTTAGAATACCTATCTAACCTAGTGGACTTGAATAAATTAGTGTTTCCAGGTAATTTATATAGTCACATCAGAAAAATCTCCATTAATATCCATTAAAGGTGCAATGCATTTACATAAGAGTTAACTGTTATGAATGTAAAATTTCTACATAAGTACAACAAACTACACTGATGTACCAAAAGCTAACAGTCAGAAATGTGCACTTTACTACATTTTTTTAATCAGAAATATTTTCCTCTGCAAAGCAAATAGTAAGAGCAACTGACTCAAAAAATAATTTCTTACAGAATAGCAAAAATACAGTATTCTTTATATAATCAAACTACATCATAACCCCACAATCTACATACACTTACTAGGTAAAATTTCACGTTAGTCAGGTTACCTAAGAACATAGGCATAATCTTTACAGAATATACAGCAGAGTGAACTGGCACCCATGGGGATTCGTAGATGCCGGATAGATGTTAGGTACACTCTCAGTTAACGGGCACCAAGGCCAGATAAATGTAGTATTACTTCTTCGATTTTTTTGCCAGTTGCTTGAGTTCCAGTTAACGAAGTCTACTGTATCCTGAAATTAAACACTTGAAGACTAGTGTATCTACTCATTTAAGCAATAATTTACAAAATAGTGCTTTCTAGGAAGGAGCCATAAACATGTACAGGTAGGAAATTATTTCGCAATAGGAAAACTAGTGACACAAGGAAAACAGAACACCTGGCAATAGGACATACTGTAAGAGAGTGAGCTAGCAAAATTATACTGACCACAAACCATTCTACAGCCTGTAATACATATCAACTTTCTCACCATGTAAACATGGCTAAGCTACCCTCATCTATCACCAACTTGTAGTCTCTTGTATTTAATGAGAAATATGGAGGTTTGAAGAAATTCTATGTGCTAGAGTTTATCAGCAGAGTATAAACATTTTTTTCATACATTGCACCTTTAACCTACTCAAAAACTCCAAAAGGGTTCAGTTACCTTTTATAATAATCCATGAACTATCCCACCAGCAAAAGTGCTAGTGTTTACAAGGAAAAATGCAACTCCTTTTAACCCCTTTTAGACCAAACCTAACATCTTCACCTTTTTAATAAAGGGAGATTTGGCAAAACTTTATGAACAATCATCTGAAACTGCCACTTAAGTTTCTGAGGTATTGGAAAAACTTTCATAGGCAACCTAAAAATTATGCTTATGACTCAGCTTTTGCTTCAAAATACACTGGGATGAACAGTGTTTACTCTAGTGGAAAACCATGGTCTTGAAAGGGTTTAAAAGAGTGACTAGTGAAAAGAATCTGAAAAGATTCTGTTGTACTTACTCCTCGGCCTCGGCCTCTGCCTGTTGATGGTCCTCCAAAAGCATCATAGTTTCTGCTTCCAAACGTACTTTCAGGATAAGCAGGCGTTCCTCTCCCCCGAGAGCCTACAGGTGCAGGCTTCATATGGGGTGAAGAAAAACTGCTGTAGGAAGAGTAATTCTCTCTTCCTCTGTCCTCCATAAACCCAGGCCTCAATTTTGAACGGGAGTAAGGTGCTTCCCAGCTAGACCCGCCCTGGTTTCTACCTCCGAAAGAGTCAATGCTATTCCGGTAGGAGCTCTCAAATCGACCACCATAACTACCTCCGAAGCGGCTTTGTTCGGGTTCATTAAAACCATAGCCAGATCTGTATAGATCTCGCCCACCCAGAGAAGACCTGGAGTCGTAAGACTCATAAGGTCCAAACCTGGAAAAGTTGCACAGTGAGGGAAAAAACAAAAGTAAGCTTACTAATGTTAGACAATTCAAAAGACAAATTATCAGATGACATTTATCAACTAAAATTCATTTATACCATACTGGTTTGCACAGTTCTACTTTTGTTCACACTTGATTAGGGCTGGGCAGTTTAACATGAGACCAGATAGAAAGCTATCTGAGTCAGTTTTTAAGTATGAATTGAGTTAAGTAAAGCTTAGCTTAAAAAATCTGCTTGTTAGCAGCTTTTCTTTTTTATTAAAATGAAAAGATTTGTCTGTCATTATTTAAGCCCAGCCCTAGTCTTAGAAAAAGTCATTTGCTAAAATTCACAATCTACTCAAACTTTCTTTGAATCCATCCCTAATAGAAAATACACAATATTTACAGTATTTTGGCTTTCAATAGGGACACAAATTGAAGACTACACAGATTTAGGCTATTTGTGACACAGACGAGATCCTTTTGCACCCCCAATAATCTATATCACAAAACGGCTACATTGTGTCTGTAGTAGTCAAAATTTGGAGAATTATCTCTGATTATAAAATTTGACAATCTGTCAAACGTTGGCTAAGGTCTATAAGCAATCCTCAGTCACTTTCACTTATAAACTAGTAAATCTAACAAATCTAGAAGGCTACGCACATAAAATAGAACATAAAAATAAAGGACCACCAACATATACTCTCTGCATATGAATTTTCAAGGCAGATGAGAAAGAATACATTTTATAATGTCTTCAGTTACTTGAGAAATGACTTCCTGGCAGAAAATTACCATATAAAACTACTCTAAAAAAGGGAGCACACAGTCTCCTCAAGGTTTTAATAGAGTCAACAGAAGAAACAAATCATCATCTCACAAATCCAAAGTATGGATTACAAATGTTGCTTGATACCTTACAACAGTTTTATAAAGATCCACAATTACACATTAGATAAACAATAAACATCTACATAATTTATGTACATTACATTTACAATGTAACAGGGCAATAACTGATAATATTAAAACATTGAGATTACATTACTTCAATTATTTACAGATCACTAAATAAAAAGTACTATTTACTTCTGAATCCTAGTAACCATCTAAAAATTATTCCTCTTTCCAACTACATTTTTCAAAATATCTATCATATAAGCAAAACTGTTATAACTGTTCATTTTCTTGATTTTTCCCTACTATAAACCATTGTGGCACACTTGAAACAGAAAGAAGGGAAGTAAGCATCATTCAGTCCATCCTTAAGGAATTCGGATCCTTCAATTTATGAGTAAGGACGATAGTTTCAAATGTATCCGAACTAGTTTTGCTTGTATTTAGTAGGAGACCTTGTGTCTCAAAAAGTAAACCCCCTTCACCTGAAATATGGTCAACCCTAGAGCCTGTAGAAATTCAACTAGGTTTACGCTTTCCACAGTATCAATAGAGAAATATAAACACACTCGAAACTCTAGTGCATTAAAATAAGCAAAAAGAGCAAAAAGTATAGTATTCATGGCTTTGATACAATGCTCCTAGTCTAGAGCACAAGTGTTTTTGGTATAAGCTGTATCTGCCAATAAATGACCTAGACATGAAATAACGAACATTTTTATCATTACAATATGCTCTTACAACTTAATTTAAAATTAAAATGAAAAAAAAAAATAACTATCTTAAATGTTTCTTTGAAAGTGAATGTTGCTAGGCTGGTCCAGTTAAACCCATTCTAGTCAAAGACTGCTTCTCTGCTTTACATAGCACCTCACATTAAGAAAGCTTTTTAAAAAATAATTAAGAAAAAGCTTCACAAGTAATATTTCCAATAACATTTTTATATCATTTGTTGGGACATTCTGATTGATAAGGAGTTAAAAGTAAAAGAAGTAAAAGAAATATTTATTGCTAAAGACATAAAATGTTACTCTATTATATTGAAATGGTAATAGTTATCTGAGGTTTTCCTAAAATAATGTCTGCCACTATTCTGAGATAACTTTTATAACCATTAGTTAACACCCTTAAACATTTAAGGTTATTATTCAATACCAAATAGTGAAGTTCAAGTACCATAACATGCCAAACGAATACTTAAGTTAAAATATCCAGAATCTTATCATCTCTACTTATTTGGCCAAGTGAGTAAGCAATTTACCTGCTACCCCCACCACCACCACTGTGACTGTCCATGCCATATGACTGGTTTAGGTAGGAGTCCATGGATCTCTGACCCCCATAGGATCCATGGCCATAGTCACGCTCCAGCCCTACAAAGAGTTTAAAAAGAAAAACATTAAGTGACGCTCACCTTTACTGGCACTCAAAAGAATTTTTAGATAAATATCCTTGAATGCCAGACCTCCGTAAGATCCAGGGCCATAATCACGATCCATTCCTAAAAGAGAGTCAATAACAAAGGTCAGTAAAATACACCATTCTCTTCAGGAATCTTTGCATAAAACATGAGATAGTCACATCAATCATCTGAGATAGTAATTCACATTAACATTTAAGCTAAAATCGCAGTAGACATTGAAGGAAAAAATACACAGATGGTGATCTACTGAAAAATCAGATTTGCTACAGAAACCTAATGTTTCAAAGAAATACATTAGCAACTATAAAGTTCTATATTAGAATTATTTTCAATTTAACAATATTAACTTGACTAGGGTACTACTATAGGGCCTGGTATTACATATTACAGAATAAATAACAATAAAAAATTACTATTCTCAAGAGAAATCAGCATTTAATAATGTCAAAAGGGAAAATTTTGTTTTAAGTATGTTCTCTGCATCTAACGGCTCTCAAAAATGTCTAAAAATCCAAAAGCAGCTACACTTTCAATTAGCCAGATTTCAATTACTTTATACAGTAACTGAAATATTTTTAAAAAGTAAAAATCACAGAGTATGGTCAATCTGTGGTACTGTGCCAAGAAATAATGACTCAACAAATATTTAAATCCTTACATACTTTGAATACAGGGAATGAATGTGAATTCTAGCAATGCAAACACTACAAAATTCTGACACAATAAGAGTACTAAGTACATTTTATTATACCGCAGTTCCACTTCTGTCCTAACCTATGACATGAAAAATAAATATGAAGCAAAAAAGTGAATTTACTGTGATTGTAAAAATAAAAAAAAATTTAAACCATTTAGAATGTGTTTCCGATAAAGTCTGTTAAAAGTTTTCATTACCGACTTCCCCAAATTTTATGCATTAATCAATACAATCATACACACAGAATACCTTAATTTGTATTTTTAAAACATTAAATTTTTAATTATATTTAAATATTTCTCTTCCTAACAACAATAATAATGACACCAGCAAGAATTTTACAAAAATACTACATGGAATCTTGCAACTTTAAACCTGGAAGTGACCTAAATAATAAAAATCAATCTCCTTGTTTGACAGATTAGGGAACTAAAATCCAGAGATGAAATGATTTTCCCAAAGTCCTATTAAGTACCTACCTCTCTAACTTCAAGCTATTGATTCCACATGAAACACTCTCCTCTACCACCCATATCCGAGGTCAGACAATTCCATGAACTCATCCTAGAACAAGTGCTACATACCTCATTGCTGCACATCACTACGGTCACCTTCGAAGTATTACCCTTGGGAAGCTGTGCACCGACGCCAGCACCTAGTCCACCCTTCAAAGCAATCTGGAACTCCTTTTCTGGAATGGCCATCAGAGTTGTTGTCGTATCCAAAATCCAACCATTTGTGAACTTGCCACCATGCACTTAATGTTGGCAGTACTGTACAAACAACTCGGTAAGGTATCATAAACCTGGGTTCGCGTACTTAATTGTCAGATTTGGGGGATGACAACAGCTCAGATGGCCATTCCAGAAAAAGTGTTCCAAATTGCTTTGAAGGGTATACTAGGCGCTGGAATCAGTGCATAGCTTCCCAAGGGGAGTACTTCAAAGGTGACCACAGTGACATGCAGCAATGAGGTATACAGCACTTTTTCAAGGATGAGTTCGTGCAATTAATTGTCCAACCTGGTACATATCTGCTTATTGAAGTCTTCTAAAGTCCACTTCAAATACTAATCCTTTCAAGAACACTTTATTGATATTGTCTCAGCTAACTGTCATCTTTCTTCTGAATATCTACAGAAGTCTGTACCTCTTAACCTGGTGCTTATAATATTCTCTGTTCATATTCTATTTGTGACCCCATCTTAAATGTACACTAGTCTTGTAGTCAGGGTCCTATTTTTAGTTATTTTTTATACACCCCTGAGCAGCAGTTCTCAAGGAATAGTCTGGAAGTTGCCAAGACTCTTTCAGAGGGTCCACAAGGTCAAACTAGTTTCATAAAAAACACTAAGACATCATTTGCCTTCTGTACAGGGTTGACATTCGCACTGAAGATGCAAAAGCACTGGTGGGTATAACTGCTGGTGGTATAGCACAAATCAAAGCAGTGGCACGAGACTGTATTAGCAGTTCTAATCTTCAACACTGCACACTTGCAATAAAAAGTAATAAAATAAAAGGCCACCTTCACCTAAGAATGTATCTGATGAAGCAGTAAGAATGATTAATCTTATTAAATCCTGACCTTTGAGTCCACTTTCTTTCTGATATTTTATGTAGCGAAATGGGAAGTGCACATAAAGCAATTGTGCTGCATACCAAAGTATCGGCATTCTCCCCAGGAAAAGCCATTGTATGAGTGTTAGGTCTATGAACTGAATTAGCCACTTTTTACAAAGAATATCACTTTCACTAGAGAGACTGGCATTCAAAAACGATGGCTTTCAGACGAGGGCATGTGGCAGACATTTTATCAAAAATGAAAACAGTAAAACTTGTCGCTTCAAAAAAAGAAGTGAAAGTATTTGTTACCAATGATAAAATTCAATCTTCTGAGCAAAAATTAAAATTTTATAAAACTTGTATCTACCTCCTTGAGCTTGACAGCTTCTCAGTACTTAAAAGCTTTTCTGATAAAATTGGTAGAGGTATTAATGAATGATGTTTTTTATATTGTACAATAAAGTCTGTCAGTATATATTGGGAAAATCTGAATTAACTCAGTAAACCAGTACTTTCCAAAGAAATAATGCCTGCTATTACAGAATCATACATGGCAAAAATATCCATTAAAAGTATAAGACATACCAATGGATTTCAATAAAAGAGTACAAAAAGTTTATCAATATACAAAATGTAGACATATTTTACATTGTTTTTTTATACTAAGACTTCAAATTGGGTGTGTAATTTACATTTACAGCACAATACAATTCAGCCTGTTCACATTGCAAGGGCTCAACAGTCACATGTGGCTAGTGGCTGCCACATTAGACAACACAGTTCTAGACTAATAAATAGTCAATAATTTGTCTTTAGAGTTGGTACAGTATAACGTCTGCTCATATCTCTCATACAGGGGACAATTTTGAGATTAAAATGAAGTTTTCAAAATCAAAAGCTTTCCTCCAAGGCCTCATATTAAAAAATAATCTTAGAGTTAGTTTAGGTTCAGTCAGGTACACAAAGCAAGGAAACTTTTATTTTGTTTTTTTTCTGCTTCTTTCTTTGAGTTAGTAGAGGTGGCCTTTGGATACTAAATCTTTTAGTCTTTTTTATTCTGTGTTTTTATTTCATAAGGAGTCATAAACTACTAATATTTATTGAACATTCACTTTGTACCAGGTACTATGGAATACCCAAAAATTAACAGAGCTACTTTTATATAGTAATGACTTTGGTTTATTGTTCATAGTACTGCTACTATTCAGTTAATTAAAAAGGAAAAGAGGCAATGTCTTTCTACTGTATAAAATCAGCATGATTATAGGGCTAAAAAGTCTGGAAGATGATTGGTTTTACATAGAAAAAAATTCTTGCACATTATCAAATGAATTTAAAAATAACTTCAAAACTAAAACTAAGAATATAACATATCTTCACTATTAATATTAAATGAGAAACTGACTCAAAAGTGAAACTGACCAAATATTTTAAATCAAATCTATGTTATCACTTTAATCACTCTATCTTATAAATGGTAAGCTCAAAGAATGTTAAAATTCACTTACAATTCAAACACAAGAAAGTAGCTATGGAGCAGTAGGAAAAAAACAACTGATCAAAATAACTAATAAATTGTGTGATACTAAGTCTTGAATGGGACTACTTTTCACCACCTCCATACTATTAATTACTCCATAATATCAATACTAGCAAGCATGCGGTACAGGCCACCAGCATCTCTTGTCTAGATTATTGCAAAAGCTTCCTAACTGGTTTTTCTGCTTCTACTTTTGCTCCCTTACATTCTGAGGAAAATAGCCAGAGTAATTATGGTAAAATTTTTGTCAGTTAAAACATGTTCAATGCTCAATACTTTTCAGTGTTTTGCCATCTTATTCCAAATAAAGCCAAGTGCTTAAAATAATCTACAAGGCTCTGTACCAGTGGTTCTTAACCAGGAGCAATTTTGTCCCCAGAGAACATTTTTAGTTGTCACAACTGAAGGGTGGCTGCTACTCCCATCTAATGCAGAAGCCAAAGATACTGCTAATTATATTCCATAAAGTACAAGACATCACCCCACAACAAAGAATTATCTAGTCCAAAATGTCAATAGAGCCAAAGTTGAGAAACCCTGTCCTCTACAATCCGCCCCATCACCTCTTAACATCATCTACTATTCCCTCCTGTTCGCTCCACTTACTCCAGCTGCAGGAGGCCCCTTGCAGTTCCCAGAATACAACAAGGATACACCCATTGTTGATCTGCTGCTTGCTCAACCCGGAATGCTCTTGCACTGTGTCCGCATTGCTCTTTCCTGTCCTCACTTTCTTGCTTCATAGATTGTCTTTGATTTTCAATGCCTTCAGGCTACAACTCACCACTTTAACCTTGTCTTAAGGCTGCTAGGCAAAAATCACCGGCTCTAGTCAAACCAGTCTTCTTAAGTCTGAAGCACAATTCATTCAGCCTACCTTTGTTCCTGCTTCCCCTCCATCTCAAGTTCTCTACTCACCTTTTTTTATTCCTGTTAATATAAGAGGGGATACTATAAAGCAAGATGGAAACATGGAGACACTGGAAATACAACTTTCTTCCAAGAAATGGTGTGGAGGAAATTTGTATCTTTACTTGTTTTCCAATGCCTTCTAAACTTCCTGTCAGTCACTGGAAAGGACAATGCTAATGATGATTTGTGTTGGCTTCTTGGCTTCCCTTGGTACTACGTACCGCATTGTTCCTCTAGACAGCCCTGTTACTTGCATCCTCGCCTCCCTTAAATCTATGCTCAATTGTCACCTTCTCAGTGAGTCCTCTGCCAGCTACTCTCTTTAAAATTCTCTCTCCCATCGCCCCTCCCTGTGTTTTCTCCCTAGCAATGACCATCTTACATGCAATATATTATTAATACATTCCTTCTTTACCTTGTTTACTGTCTATTTTATCCCCCTAGACTGGAAGCTGTGCAAGGGCAGGAACATCTGTCCATTTGTTCACCGCTCTACTGCCAGCTCCTAGCACAGTATTTGTTACACAGTAGTCACTCAAAAATATTTGTTGAATTAAGTCAAATTATATCCCTGAAACTAAGTTTCTCATTTATAAAATGTAGATATCCCAGACCTCAAAGTGTTGCCAAGCAGTGGTCTTTAACCAGAGGTACATTCCAAAATCATTCAGAGTAGTTTCTCACAACATACAAAGCCAGGGACCACTTGTCCTAAAATTAAGATTCAAGAAGGTAAGAGTATGACCTAAACAGGTACTGGGAAAGAGCTCCCCAGGGGAGTCTAACAATCACCCTCAGGTGAGAACCACCGTCAGAGCTAAAATTAAAAGAAATAAAAATTCTAACACTAGCGATAGGCATTTCTGAAGTTCTTTTGCAATACTGTACATTAAGAAAATAAATTTTTGGCCCTGTATGATTTTGCATTTCAAAATCCTGTATTTATACATTAAATCCAACTCTCCAGTAAATCTTACTAGGGATCACGGCCTTCTACCCTTTCAAATCTCTCTCTCTAGTAAAAGCACTAGTCCTACTCATTCCAGTTTAAAATCCTGGATTTCTTTTTATTCATCCATTTCAATTTTCTACTCCCTACTAGTCAGCCTGCAAGCTCTGCTAATTTGCTCTAGAAACGCCTTAGTATTTTTAAAATTACTATTGCCACCTCCCAAGCTAAGGGTCTTAAAATCCTTATACCTAAGCCCATGGAATGGCTTTCTGCATAATTTTCCAGTTTTCAATCTAACCTACATATGGATGCAAATTAAACTTTCTTCAGTAATTTTATTATGTCAATATATGTATATTGACTGCTTCCTATATGTTGAACCTTTTGAGCCCATAAAACATCAAATCCAAAGTTCCTCTAAATTCTTAGAGAATATAACTAGAAATTAACTGGACAGCAATTATTTCCATAAAATGGTATAGTCTTTATTTCGTAGTACATTTGTTTCAGTTTTATCTTGTGACTATATTATATTCTGTACAGCTGAATTTTGCATTTCTCTGGCAATCAGAATTTTAATCCCACTCTTTGGGGTCCTTCATACAATGCTTTTTAATCTCTTTGAATTGTTCCATGGATTTTTTGTGTGTTATCATCCTATCTGGCAGAGCCTTAACTTTAATTAAAGTATCAGAATGACATCCAATTATATTTTGCATACCTCTCATGATTTTATCTAGCTTTGCAGTCTCAATTCTAATGTCATGCTTCTGTTAATAAATAGTCTTCTTCATGTGCTTCTATAGACTGCTGTTTACATACTAACACGTTTGAACAAATGACCTCAACAAGGTCAAATGCATTACAGCAGAGGCAATATAGAACCAAGCCAATAATCCACTTAATCTACATTACTCAGTACCAAAGCTTCTAATTCAACAAAAATATGTCAGCCAGTTTCTTGTAACTCATCACTCAGAATGCAGTCAGGGCCTTTTGGAATAAATCAAAGGAATCATAATTCAAATAAAACAAAGAGTCAAGCTAATATGAATAGCCTTAACTTTTTATGATCCCAAACTCCCTAACTCAAATAGAATATATAGGATGACAGCATTAATCCTAATGAAACATCAAGAGACAAAACAATGACTGAAACAAGGAAGAAATGGCTTTTTACATTGTACTTTATGTATATAAAGAGAAATAGCGAAATGCATTCTCATTAAGATATTTAAGAGCAAATGAAAAAGGATACTCACCATTAAAACCCTGATAAGTATTCCTGCAAGCAGAGTGTGTGTAATCTATGAAGACACATTTAACAGAAAAGAATTAGTGCAATATTAGCAAAAATCTGAAATTACATGCCCATCTAAATCTGAAATTACATACCCATCTATTTAAAACAAATACAATTTTTTAAATGTCATTAACTCAATTATCTGCAAAAATGGGATATAAATCATTATAAATATTTCATATGGGTAAACGTATCTCTTCCTCTTCAATATGTCCCCAAATGGCAGGTTTATCATCCAAATTATGGTAATGTAAAAATTAGTTTATAACACCTGATATATAAAAGTAACCAAAAGATAAGATCCAGTACTGATATACAGAGCAACCAAAGAGAAGGCAGATTAAATTATGTATCAATGCAAATGCAAAGACATCTTAGAATTGACGCTATGTAATATATAATTTTTTCAAAGTTAATATTTGAGAAATGTATATGCATATATGTATGTATGTATATGTGTGTGCTATATCTAATTCAGGATGAGGCGGCATAACTGAAAACCATTATTGGCAATTTCCCTGTCAAAGCTAATTTAGCTATTGTTAAATCCTTTAGTTAATTTTACTAAAAAATACTGATAGAAAATTAATAAAATGGTCACTTGGATACTACACTCCTACCACCCAGGATTAGGTTCAGGTTTACTGATAGTCAAATTCCATCCCCCAATATAGTGGTAGGAGTGAGGAGGGGGCATGAGAGGGAATATTTTACTAATGACATTGTTTAGAATTTTATTACTAACACTGTTTAGAATTGTAAAGCAAATATACTAAGTTTTATTATTGTTTTTCAGTTCTCTACAGAAAATGGATTCCCTTAAGGAGGGAGGGGACCACTCTCATTGCTCCCCAACCTCCCCCACTTGGTAGCTTTTTTTTTTTTTTTTTTTTTTTTAATGTGGGTAGTTGCCTGGCTGGGAATCGAACCCAGGCTGCAGCGTTGACAGCACCAAAGACTTAAGCCACTACACCACCAGGGAACTCCCCCTTGGTAGATTCTGCTGTACTTTGGGTGTCGGTAATGTCATCAAGTTTTGACATGAAAACACAACAATATTTTTTAAATTTAACTCCCAACTCCCATTACTTCAAATACTCAGTTTAAAAGTATCTAATCTATTAAAATAAGTCAAAGTCCAGCTGAAACAAACAAATACTAGTGTGCTACTGTTAACAGCAGACCTTCCTATTTCAAAGTAACTTAGAAGTATCCACAAAAGGGTTATTCCATTTTGTTTTCATACGCTTAGATTTGGTAGCTTTAACTCTGTAACATCAAATCAAAGATCAGATCACTTAGTAAGCCTCCCATGGTGAGATCACACTATATTCAATGTTACTGATAAATTTTTTGGTTGGGCAGAGGTTACAACTAGTCCCTAGTGAACTGGTTTTATCTGGAAATGCCTGCTTACTCAGGATTAAATCCAGTTTAATCATTCAAGCCCCCTTTCACGTCTCCCTAACGCTGTCATTACACATTCATTTTATCTTGACACCACGTTCTATCGAAGCTGGGCAAGATTTGAAGACAAGGTGAAGATCAAGTTTATTTTACTTTGTAAACGTGTGAAATGGTTTAAAGAACTGGTGTGAGAGATGACCGAAAGGTACTGCTTGCTAAAACCCAGATTATTTAAGCAGTAAATCTAACCCAAGTGGTTGTGGACAGGTCTGAATTTGAAGGGCATGGGTTGCTGTGCCAGAATTCTGACTAACTTTACTCTCATCCACACACAATCCAGAGAAAAAAATGCCTTGATTCAAAGGTATTCAAGGTATTTCAAATTAGGGATTAACGAACAAGTAATTGTCGTGGGTAAACATCCAGTTTGCTAACCAGAAATGTCTTACTTTCCATTCGGTAGATATTTACCTATACTTACCACTTAGAGACGCCCTTTAAACTTATCTTAAACTAAGTTAACCACAACTACCACTGTGATCAAGCTTCTGAAATCGTACCTGGGGTGGAGGATTTACTAAATGGACAGTCTGGGTCTCTGCCCTGTGGGGCGAATGAGAACCGAGGTGGAGGAGGCCCCACTCGCCCCTTGGCCAGGGACCGGGAAGTAGGAAGCGTCGGGGCAATTTCCAGGCACCGGGCCCGGGGCGAGTCCGGAGCCAGAGGCCGGAGGCCGTCACGCTCTGGGCGCGTCCTCCCCGCCCCCCATCCCGAGCGGCACGGAACTCCCCGGTCCCCAGCGACAGCGGGCGCCGGGAGGACGGGATCAGGGCGCGCAGGTTCCCACGGAGGCCGACCCCGGGCACTGGGCCCGCGGGAGGCAGGCGGGCGGCCGCTGGGCCCGCAGAACAAAGCCCAAACGGCCATCTTGAGACGGTAAACAGACCCCCAGCGCAGGCCACCCCACCTCCCGCCCACCGCGGCGACCAGCAAGAGGCGGCGCTTACCGTCCTCGAAGTCCATGGCGGAGGCTCCGGGCCGACGGCCTTGGCGGCACTGCGCTAAGATGTGGCCGGCAGCAAGCGTCCGCGACCCGCGTTCCCACACGATCAGCGCGCACGACAGAGAGCGGCGCCACCGGCCCGGGAGCCGCAGGCCACAGCGAGGTTGGGGGGTGGGGCCGGCCGGAGCTGCCAGCCGCTGTAGCGCGGCCTGCGATTGGCGGGCGCGGACAGTGGGCGGGCCCTCGAGTGGGGGCGGGAGGCAGGGCCGCTATCACGCTCCCAGGTGCGGACCCTTTGGAGCTGCGGTGGGGACGGAAGGTAAAAAAAGAAGCGCCAAAAGCTGATTGGAGTCGCAGGAAAGCAAGCTAGGTGTCCTGGAAGAGCAGGCTGCAGCCCGCCATGTTTGATCCTGGCAGGCGCTAAAGGATCTGGTTGGAATACCTTACTCCTGCCCGGACTGATAAACCACGTGCCGACCTTCCGCTTTTTATTGGCTGATCAGAAAATGTTTAAATACTCGGAGTTTCTGCGGTGGAGACACGGGAGTACAGGAAGTTGTAGAACTCCGTGAGCAGAGGAGAACAGATTGCTAAATAGGAAACAATTATAGGAATGATTCCAGGCAGACTCTTATCAAGTTCTGAATTTTAAGGTGCAAAATAAAAGTGTAGAAGTTCACAGGGGACATTTGTGGCAGAAACCAGAACTTTGAAAGCAGACCACGTGCAAACACACATTGACATCATGTAATTGCCACTTTGGAAATGGTGTTGTGGACAATAAGTTACCCACTGGGCAATATGGAAAAAGACAGGTATTTGGTCACTCTGCTCCTGAAGCAGCTTGAACTCCAGGGGTGTTTTGTTTTGTTTTGTTTTTTGCCTAGAGCAAAAGATGTCAACAATTAATTGATCACAGGATAGGAAACCATGAATTAAACCATTTGCTCTTCTTCCAGGTTCAACAGTTGCTGGAACCACGTCCCAAGAAGGCAACTCTGGGAAGAGGACTGACTATGTTCTCTGTGCTGTAGTTGACATTCTCGTGACGATTTTGTAACTACCAATTTATATTTCTTAATCTAGTCACCTTTTTCACCCAGCCCCCCCAGCCCCCTTCCTCTGGCAACCATCTGTTTGTACTCTGTATTTATAAGTCTGTTTCTGTTTTGTTTTCCATTCACCTGAGCTGAATGTGTTGAAAACTGAACTCATAATTTCCCTCCTCAAACCTGCTCCTCTTCCTTTACTCTTTCATCACAGAGCAACCACCCACTAATCCCAGCTGGAAGTCTGCAACTCATCCAGTCAGGACTCAGCCCTCCTCCACCCTCCTATCCCCAGTCCAAACTGAAGTCTTTCATCTGCCTATTACCTCCTAAAATTTCTTCAACTGACCTCCTCTTCTCCATCCCTACTGCCACTACCTGAGTGAGACTCGTTTCTCTCCAGAACTATTACGTAGTTGTCTAAGTAATTTCTCTGCCCTTTCACTTTAACGTTCTCACGCTCCTCAGGGCTGCAGATCTAAATGCAAAGCTGAACATGGCATCGTGTGTCTCTGTCATGGATTACATCAAAGCAAACTCCTTAACCTAGAGCACACCCAGCAGGATCGGGCCACTGCCGAACTGCCATCGTCCTACATTTCTCCCTCCTCCTGACTCCCATACTCTCCCTTTTGATTAGCAATTTAAGCTACTTGCAGTTCCCAAAACACTCCTCTGCTTTTTCATGCCTCTGAACTTTTGCTATTGTTTCTTCTGTTTGGAACACTACCTGGTTTACTCTCCCCAAAACACAACTCAGAGTCTACTTCCTCTAAGAAATGTTCCCAGATCCCATCCCCACCCTCTGAGCTAGTATTTCTCAAATAACGTGCATATGTTTCAGCTAGGGAGCTGTTAAAACTCAGGTTCACATTCAGGCAGCCTGGATTGGAGCCAGAGAGTCTGCACTTCTCACAAGATTCCAGGACAGGCTGCTGCTGGGGGTTGAACCACACTTGGAGTGTCAAGGCCCTGAGCTCTATTAAAAGCCCTTCCCTGAGTTCCCTGGACTAACCTCTATTGTAACACTGTCTCCCCTGCATTAAATACTCTGCTTGGCTTTATGTCCCTTCATACTCAGAACTCTTGAGATTAGAGTGGGTTGACCAGATACACCATTTTAAATGGGACAGAAAACAATGGTACTGTCCTGTTTCAGATGATACATAGGGTCAGCCTCATCTCATGGGCTAAATTCAAGGTGTCAGTAGGCTGACCATACGTATGACTGGTCAGCCTAGGTTACAACCAAGTCTTCTTTTAGTCCTAAGTGCTAACTGCGTATGTTTACAAGTACAACTGAGCTTTACCTGGCATTGTAAATTTTTATTTTTTCATATTATTTCCCACCCACTCCCAGTTTTTCCTTCTGGCAAAGGAATGAATTTGTAACCTGAAACCTTTTAGTCTTGGCATGGCTGGAAGGAAATAAACTTTGGGAATACACACACACACACACGCACACACACACACACATTCTTCCCTGAAAAAGAAAACTGCCAGACAAAGAACTCCTTCCTGCAGAAGAAACCTGGCCTCCGCACAATTCTTGGAGAGCCAGAATACACAGGTCACTTGTCCCCTTCCTTCCTGTTTCCCAAATAAGAAGTGTTTTTGACAGGGGCAGGTGGCCATTCGCCAGAGACACCTCACAATACCTGAGAGTCCGCCAAGTGGT
Organism: Lyroderma lyra; assembly: GCA_004026885.1. Taxonomy (NCBI): domain Eukaryota; kingdom Metazoa; phylum Chordata; class Mammalia; order Chiroptera; family Megadermatidae; genus Lyroderma; species Lyroderma lyra. The sequence goes on from PVJL010002304.1 coordinate 30,843, forward strand.
CCCCTAATTCATTTAGTGAACAGATACTGATTGAGCACCAACTATGTGCCAAACATGGTTTCCTTAATCATTGTTATCTCTTTCCTACCCCCCGCACCCCCCACCCTGCCAAGTCTAGCCAGGAGACCACGCCTGTCCCGTTGGTTAGGCTCACCTTTCTACCCTGACAGGCCAACATGTTGTACACATTCTTAGGCCATTTCGTCTTCCATGTATTTCATAACAGGTAGCAGGTTAATAAATGCAAGACCATCCAAGTTCTTTTTTAAAAAGAAGAAAAGAGGGCTTTTTTCAGTGCACAAGTAAAAAGGATGTGTGGGCTGAGGCCAAGAGAAGACTTGGGGGAGAAAGAAGAAATGAGGGGTTCCACCTAGGACCTGATCGTGGGGGCATCGCCAGAGAAGTCCCACCATCCCATTCCCCAGGACCTGAGAAGGTCTGGATGAGCGGACACCCTGAGACCCAGAGACCTTTGCTCCTCATCCCCTAAGCCTCCAGCTGCAGACCTTCTATTCCAAACACACAGAACACATGCCGTTCCCCAAACAAGTCGTGCATTCTGACCGTTCCAGGCTTGTCCTCTCTGCTTCTATTGCTTCACTTCCTCCTCTGCCGTCCTTCAAGGTTTATTACTAACGTTACCTCTTTTCAAACGTCCCCCTAAGCTCTTAGACTCCCCTTCCCTCCGTGTTACCCTAACAGTGTTTATCATGGTCGGAGTCTTGGGAGAAGTAGTGAGTGAGTCCCATCTTTGTCTAGCTCCTTGTTCCCACTGGTTGGATGAGGAGACCCTCCTTTTACCCCTGTATGTGGCCTGCATGTAGCACACTGTCCCTCTCTGTTAGGGGGAAGAGCATTAGCCAAATGGCCAATGAAGAAAAGACTTACTCAGTCTGAGGTCGGGAGCCCAGGGCTTCATCGGCACAGAAGCACGACATTCTCTATTTTGGAGGGAAGTGACGAGCGGGCTTACCCAGGAGTGTCCTCATTTCACAATGCTTTCCCAGAGTGTCCCAAATATCCCCTCCTCCTTGTGCTCCTCGGGTAACTCGTAAATGCTTAGAGAGGGCACTCAAGAACAAAGAATTACCATTTTACAGCAAAGCAGCCAACTTAACATAAAGAAATTCCCTCTGAGGGCCCTGAGCACTTACTTACCCAGGGAGACTTGGTTGCAAGGCCACAGCTGAGAACAGCTGATGCGACAGACAGCACCGGTGGAAACGTTTTACATGCGGGAAGTTGTTTCTCTCTGATTTTAATTGTCAACTTCAAAAAGATGCAGGTGTCTCTAAAAGCTAAATGGAAAAGCAATTAAAATAAAAACTAACCTTTATTAAGCCCTATGTTAGTAAGTGTTCCAAAGCTCTTTGTGTGTATCAACTCATTTTTTTCTGCCCCAGAAACCTATGATGTAGGTATTGCTATCACCCCCACTTTAATGATAAGACAGACCCAGAGAGGTAATGTTACTTGCCCAAGGTCAAACAGCTAAAGGAAGAGTAAAGCCAAGATTCAAACCCGCGCAGCCTGGCTCTAGAGCCCAGGTTTGTATCTCTATCGTTCCGAAGTGCCTCCTGGGCTTTACTGAGCAGCTATTGTGTGCCAGGCTGCTTGATCGACACTTTACATACCTCATTTCTAATCCTTACCCCTCCCCCCCAAAAAAGGCTAAGTTATATGCTTTCCCAAATGAGGAAAATTAAAGAGAAAATTACTCATCCAAGACCACACTATCGGTAATTGCTGGTTCCATATGCGTGATTAATACGTATTATATAGTCATGCTTCGGTTTTCGGTGTATAGAACCAACCTTGTAAACCCAATGTTATCATTAGGGGCTCAGGTTGAAAGAAAAATGACTTGGCTAATCTACAGATCATCTTGCATGATTGTGCATAATGTAGTCAGAGAGACTGCATACCAAAAGAAGTGGTCGTGAACATTTTAGAGAACACCCTCTTTGTCCTGTGCTTCAGGCTTTCCTCAAATTAGAAAAACTCAGTTAGTTTTTTTCCTTTCCAAAAGAGCAAGATAAAATTCCAATGCACAGGTGCTTTCAAAATGTCATCATTATCTTCTTCCCTTGGTCACATATTATATAAGTACTATTGTTTCTAGAAAATTAAATATATTCCTTTATCGGGGCTCAATTAAACCTCTAAATTATGGCCACGAATTTTATCATATTAATGTGTTATAGTCCATCATAAAATTTAATTTACTAAGTGAATTGAGAGCAAGCTGTCTGTGACATCTGTCAAGCCCACTGACTATCAGAATCAGGTTGGTGGATCTGCCCTGCTGGGAGGGTATCCCCTTTCTTCCCTGCTCGCCACCTGTGTCTCTCCCAAAGCCACACGCTTCATTGAAGAGGAAGATTTTCTCAGATAGAGGAGGACAAGGACCTACAAGGAGTCAAATTATTCTGCTGGAATATCCATCCACGGCTTGTTTAGTAAGTTATCCCACCTAGCTGTGTCTCTTGGTGGTGATTTCATCTCTCTATCTCCAGTTGCATAGCACCCTGTCTGGTGCACAGTAGATTCTTTAAAATGTTCATTGAATGAATAAAAAGGAAACAAATTTAGTTGCCTCCTGTATTTAGATGACTTTGATTGTACATTAAGGCAACACACATAACAATAAAGACATAACAAAATTCAAACGTGAAACCCCACCCCATTTATGTAGTTTACAAACAGAAAAAGGCACAGTCCTAAGGTAGCCAGTAGAGGGCACCACACGCCCAATATAGATAATATTTGCGTACAGAAATTGAGCATATGTTCTAGTTCCTGCTGGTCTGAGTATTCTAAATGGACACGGGGTAGAGAATATTCTTGTGGGCGTGTGCTCTGCAGATACCTGAAATTTCTACTTTTCAGTCGTGAGCATAAATTTTCCTGTTTGCCTCATTTCACTCTATTTCATTTTGAGAGATGACCTTTAAATCATGAAACAATAGAAAATAGTTATTATAATGGTCAGTGTGAAAAGCGAGATACAAAATTGTGTATGGAATCTGATAACAGCTATACCCATGCTTTGTTTTAAAGGGCAAAGCATAAACATAAAATGGAAAGAAAAATTCCAAAACATGAATAATGATTCTATTTGTGATAAAGTTTTGTATACATATAGGCATGCAAATTTCTTCTTCCATATTGTCTAAATTTCTTGAGTACTTTTATAATGTAAATGTATATATTTTTGATACAAAACAAGGTGTAATATTTATTAACAATTAGTGTTTATAATAGTTTCATTTAAGCCAAATATTATATTTCATTCTTTATAGATATTATTGGGGGAAGGGGAAGGCGCCTCTATTGGCCATTAGGTTCTTTAAGCCTGTCTCTACATAGAATCATCTAGAATCACTGAGGGCACTATTAATAAGTACCAATACTCAGGCTTCACTTTGGGGATCCTGATTTCATGATGAACCTAAAATTGTTACCAATGTTCAACAACTTCCAAGATACTTACAAGGCAAGCTACTGGAATAACTTCTCTTCTGTTTCAGTAACTTGTACTTCTTGAGAAGATGTGGAGTCTGGGGAAAAAAACTTTACAGATTGAATAACCACACATTAACCGATCAATTCGTGTGTGGGAGATGACTTAACGACCACGCCCTGAATCAGGGCTGGTCCAGATACCTGTACATCTTACAGGTCTAAAAGCTGGCCTGGTTCCAGTTCTTCCTCTAACTCCCCTGCAGCCCTCTGGGAGGTAAGTAGCTAATAACAGTAAAGGACTTCTAAACTAAAACATGTTGTATAAATGCTAAATACAGGAAACACAGAGGATTTCCACTGACTGCCAGTACTTCCCAACCAGAGACAGTTGATGCATCTTTCAGCCAATTTCTCTTGTGCAACTGAAATCTTCCTCATCTTTATTCCAAAGAAACAAAAGAGTTCTTTTCTTTTTTTTTTAAACTTTTCCTACAAATCGAAGACCTAAGAAGATTTCCCCTTGACTTCTGAAGTGAGGTTCCTGCCTCAACAAAACGCCCCATGGTGGTGTGGTTTGTGCTAATGAGGTTTAGGAGGTGGGCTGCTTTGCTTGGGTCACTGAAGGCAGATGCTACACCAAACAGGTCGCAGTAGGTGGTCCGGTAGGAGTCCTGGCACCACCTGCACATCACCTTTGGTTTTAAAGTAAGTGATTTGTGCACGTGGTACTAAATCAACTAGCACAAAAGCACTTCCAATGAAAATCCATGCATTTCCTCTTCCCTTTACTCAGCTCCAGCTCTTTCCACAGAGGAAAACTCTGCTTCCGTCTGGGGTGAGGCCATTTGGTATTGACCAGCCCTACGTGACTCTTCTCCAATGGCCCACTGTGATCAATATCAACTGACCCCACACTGTGAAAATAAGCACGTACCCCATACTACCCTCCTCTTCGCGGTGATTAAAAGCAATGATAGTGTCTTATTTCCTCTATAGGAACTAGATGTCTTTATATTTTCTAACGAGGACTCAAATGCCTATTTCTTTTAATAGAGTATCTGTGGATTTCCTATTCTATGAAATGAAGGTATTGGCCCTCCTTTACATTTATCCACTTTTCTTCCCCTTCTTATTTTTGGCAGCCACATTTTACCATTAGCAAAATCATTAATATTTACATTCTATACTGCAGCCACCAAAAAAAAAAAAAAATGAATAAATAAAAAGCTTCCCTACTTATCTGTAGGCTGACTTTATACTCGCTTCCAAATAGCGCAGTATGAAAAGGCGGGTGGGGGTGCATGGGACTTTACACTGAAGACATCCGGCAAAACATCACCCAAGTCAGGTTATCAAGGTCAATTAGAATGCTAGGTCACGATAGTATGCAGCCTCATTTTGATGTGACAGAAATGGCACTTTACCTCTGTGGTCTTCCCTACAAAACCCATAACCCCAGTTTAATCGTAAGAAAAACATCAGACAAATCCCAAACAAGAGACGGTCTACAAAACCCCTCACCAGTACTCCTCAAAACTGTCAACGTCATCAAAATCAAAGAACACCTCAGAAACTGTTACAGTCAAAAGGAGCCTAAGGCGACAGGATGACTAAATGTAATGTGATGTCCTGAGTGAGATGTTGGAATAGGAAGACATTAGGTACAAACTAAAGAAATCTGCGTAAAATACGGACTTTAGTTAATAACTTATCAATACTCATCCGTTAATCGTACTAATGGATACATGGGTAAGAATGTTAATAATAGGGGAACTCTCTGCTATCTTTAAAATTCTTCTGCAAATCTAAAACTCTCCTAAAAAAATAAAGTTTATTAAAATATTAGAAGATGGAAACAAGCCAGTATACTGCATTTACTTTATTAGGATCAATATAAACCCCGTCCAATGTTAACATGCTAGGATGACATTTTCCATGGACCCAACATTATAACCTCTGGGTTTCTCAAGTGAGGCTATTTCTAGCATCAACAGCTAATGGATTGCTTTTTCTCACGCCCTATTGACGGCCTGTATTCGTGCCTGCTTGTTGCTTGTTTCATGTGTGGTCTGTGACTTTATGTTCAGAATTGTTTTTTTCTCAAATTCTTAATTGTCTTTTTATCTTGTGTCGTCTAACCTGTGGCACTGTCTGCCCAAGCCACCCTTAATCTGCCCCCTTCACTTTTTAGCTTTTGGAAATTTGTTGAACTCTCGCGTCCGTTGCTGTCTACCCCTTCCTATCACACATGGTTTTGGTACTTACTTTGATTTCAGTGCAGTCCCAGAGGGAGGTAAGGCTCACTTTGCTGTCTTAAGAGAGAAGCTTACTTCACCTTTTATACAGTTTCATCATCACTCGTTACTAACAATGGACTAGCTGCGATCTGACTCAAAGGAAGGAGAAGTCCATGGATACAACACTTCAGACAAAGTAAGCAGTGCATTTGGTCAATCAGTGGCCTTCCAGCCACTACATATTTCTAGAAGCACATTATTCTGATTGATTCAATTCTCCTGTACTTGCTTTTAAAGAAACACTTGATTGCAGGACAAATGTATTGTTTTAAAAGAAATGTCCTTGGATCGTTTTCAACTGACCCTCACAAAAAGCACATGCTGCTTTGCATTGTCTGGGACGAGGCAAGTAGAACTAAAAGAGTCACAGATGAGTCACATCGTCAAGTCTCACAAGGCATTTCCAGATCATCTAGCTCTCATCCAAGCCCCTGACTTCCACGGGACGACAAGAAGGCCTGAGGAGGTGAAGGTACTTACCCAAGAGCACTCAGCTAATAAACAGAAGCAATAAGACTAGAAAATGAATCAGGGTGACCCAAGGAGCTTTCTGACACACACCTCACCCTGAGTCTTAAGTAGTGGTTTTCCTCTTGCTTCTCTACACTGTCCTCTCTTCCAACCACATCCTGTTCAGAAATTCTGGACAGGGGTATAGAGAGACAGGGGCAAAACTGAGGAAGAGGAGACAACTGTATTTGGGAAGGGGTCTGTCCCTGCTCTTATCCAGGGATCCATTTGCCCTGGTTGGGAACAAAATTCACAAACTCTGGGGACTCTCACTCCTTCCCTTACCCCACCCATGCCTGGGAGAGGGAGAACACGGATGGAATAGTCTGGCTCCAGCTGTTTTGGCAAAACACACATCCTGGGTCCAGGAATTAATAATCGTTCATAATGGGGTAGTAAATGTTCCTATTTACATAGTACACTATTGTCCCCAAAGTTTTCTTATCATCGAAATACTCCTCCTGATGCACATTACTAAAGAAAGGCCATAATTTTATGATGTTTAGTTAGTAATTAATATGAGGCAAAAGGAATTCTTTTCATACCCTTTCATTTCTGTGGGGTTTTTTGTTTGTTTGTTTTTGTTTTTTGCCTCAGGAAACCAGCGAGGTGAAAGAAAAATGTTCACAGTATGTTTATTGAATTTTCAAAGAATAAAGTAATGAGGGAGAGATTCTACTCCATGTCCTGCAACTCTTTGGTAACTCTACTCAGAAGTTGTCCCCCAGGGCAGCTGTTAGAGGATCTCTGAAGGATGCAGCTGCAGAGCCTAATGACAAGGCCATACTCGACCATCAAAAACCACGCGACAGCCACCCCTTCTGAATCCCACGTGGAAAATGCGCGGTCCCTTCCTAGGACCCGGCTCTGTGACAGCAAAATGTCTTACTGATTAGGGACAGCCCTCGTCTCCCTTAGCAATTTCTCCCTATTTTTCCAGATTCTTGTCTTGGGAACTACACTTTGCCAGAGAGTTAGAAGGTTCAATACCAGAAACCTCTAATTTTTTACTTAAGAATATTGGCAAATATGAGTCTAAAAATCAAGTCCCTACACTGAAAAAAAATTGGGGGGGGGGCTGAAATGAATATGAGAAAGTCTCAAAACAGTTTACCCTCAAAAACAACAAATGCTTTCATAAGGATGACAAGACAGCCACATTAAAGCTATTTAAAAATAAACACTCTCTATATGGGTGAGATGTAATAGCTAGTTATCATGAACCTCTTAATAGCATGGAAATTCTATTAATAGGTATTAAGTACTTGTGTTAAGAATTTTGGGGAATGTGTTGAGAAATCAGAATATGGATTGGGTAGTAAATAATCTTAGGGTGCAACAATTAAGTTAATTATATCACTGACATCTAATACATCTCTTCTAATGCACCAAAAGAAACTCGCAGAATGGGTGACATGGGGCTGTAGTTAAAGCATATAGGCACATATACATCTGGGGTTTGTATCCTAGCTCTGGAGTAAGTTGAGTGAACTAGAACAGTTTCTTTATCTCTAAAGTAGAAATGATAATGGTGACCAATTCATAGAGTCCTTGCTGTGAAGATTAGATGAAATAATCTATTTATTAATAGCACAGTGCCTGACACATAGTAAGCATTCAATATATGTTTTCACTATTACTCTTAATAAACTTGTATAGATTACTCATATAGGAAAAATTATTCTGATATAAATGGTGAGCAAAGATCTAATTATATTCCTAATTTTCTACATTCCCCAGTTGAGTTGCCTTTCTTAAAAGGGTTTGAGATGGCATTTAAACTTCAAAGTCACTGCATGAAGACATATAAAAATAGAAAATTCTGTTATCCAAGGTAATAAGGAAAAGGGGTATTTTTTGAGGGGTGGGGGTTCCCTGGCTGGGAATTGAACCCAGGCTGCAGTGTTGAGAGCACCAAAGCCTAGCCACTACACCACCAGGGAACCCCAAAAAGGGGTATTTTGATTAATCTAATATTCTAATTAACACACAGTTGACAATTAGCAAGGAATTGAAATATTGGATGACTCAGTGCAAAAACTACTCTAAGCACTATTTATTCTTTCTCTCTTTTCTTGTGATGGTTCAAAAAAATAATTCATGAACTTTATTAAAATTCAAGACATTTGCTCTTTAGAAAACACCATTAAGAAAATAAAAAAGCAAGACACAGAATGTTGGGAGAAAATATTTGCAATGCACACATCTGACAAAGGACTTATATCTGGAATAGAGAGAGATCTCTAACAATGCAGCAATAAGAAGACAACCTAATTTTTCTTTAAAACATATTTCAACAGACACATCATGAAATAAGATATGCAAATGGCCAAAAGCTCATGCAAAGATGCTCAACACCATTAGTCAGCAGGCAAATACAAATTAAAGTCACAATGTCGTACTATTATGCATTCAGAGGAATAGCTAAAATTAGAAAGACTACCGAGTCAAGCATTGGAAAATAGAGAGAGCAGCTGGAACCCCACCACACTGCCGGTAGGGATGTGCAATGGTCCAACTACTTTGAAGAACAGTTTGCCAGTTTTTCATAAAGCCTGACTGCTCTGGCTAGGACCTCCAGCACTATGATGGATATCAGTGATGAAGGAGGCATCCCTCTGTTATTCCTGGTCTTAGAGGAAAAGCTTTCAGACTTTCACCATTAAATATGATATTAGCTGAGGGTTTGTCATATGTGGCCTTTATTGTGTTGAGGTACTTTCCTTTCATACCCATTTTATTAAGTGTTTTCATCATAAATGGATGTTGATCTTGCCAAATGGTTTTTCTACGCCTATTGATATGATCATATGATTTTTATCTTTTGTTTATGCAGTGTATCACATTGATTGATTTGCATATGTTGAACCATCTTTGTGCTCTGAAATGGATCATGATGTATAATCTTTTCAAGGTATGTCTGTATTCAATTTGCTGGTTTTTGTTTAGGATTTTTGCATCCGTATTCATCAGAGATACTGGTTTGTAGTTTGTGTACGTGTGTGTTATCCTGACCAGTTTTTTGGTACCAGGGTAATGTTGGCCTCATAAAATGAGTTAGGAGGTATTGCCTCTGCTTTAATTTTTTGGAAGAGTTTGAGGAGGACAGATATTAAATCATTGAATGTTTGATAGAATTCAGTAGTGAAGCCATCTGGTCCTAGACTTTTGCTTTTGGGGAGGTTTTGGATGATTGCTTCAATTTCCTTACTGTTGATGAGTCTATTTAGATTTTCCAGTTCTTTGTGATTCAGCCTAGAAAGGTTCTACTCATGTATTTCTAAAAACTTGTCCGTTTCCTCTAAGTTACTGAATTTGGTGGCATACTCATAGAGTCCTTCATTGTATTCTTGTATGATCCTTTGTATTTCTGTGGTATCTGTCGTAACTTCTCCTCTTTGATTTCTGATTTTGTTTATTTATGTCTTTTCTCTTTTTTTCTTATGAGTCTAACCAGGGGTTTGTCAATTTCATTAATCTTCTCAAAGAACCAGCTCTCTGTTGCATTAATTTTCCTATTGTCTTTTTGTTCTCTTTTTCACTACATTCTGCTCTAATTTTCATTCTGACTTTGGGTTTCATTTGTTCTTCTTTTTCTAGTTCTTTAAGATGTCATGTTAGGTTGTTTATTTGAGATTGTTCTTGTTTCTTGAGATAGGCTTGTGATGATATAAATTTCTCTCTTAATACTGTACTGCTTTTTCAGTATCCCAATAATTTTGATACATTTTCATTCTCATTTGTTTCTATGTATCTTTTGATCTCCCATTTAATTTTTTCTTTGACCAAGTTATTCTTTAGTAGCATGTTGTCTAATCTCCATGTATTTGTGGTTATTCCCACTTTTGTTTTGCAATTATCTCCATTTCAAAGCATTGTGGTTGGAGAATATGCTTGTATGATTTCAATCTTATTAAATTTCCCAAGGCTACTTTTGTGTCCTAACATATGATCTATCTTTGAGAATGTCTCATGTGCACTAGAAAAGAATGTATAATCTGGTGTTCTAGAATGAAAGGCTCTGTAAATGTCAATTATGTCCATTTGGTCTGACGTGTCATTTAAGGCTGATATTTTCTTATTGATTTTTTTTTTGGATGATCTATTCCTAATGGTCAGTGGGGTGCTTAGGTCCCCTACTGTATTGTGTTTTTGTCAGTTATCTTTCTTGATTTCACGACTTTTTTTTTTTTTTTTTTTTTTTTTTTTTTTTTTTTTTTTTTGCTTTTTGGTATGTGGGTAGCTCCCTGACCGGGAATCGAACCCAGACTGCAGCACTGACAGCACCAGCGCCGAAGCCTTAAGCCACTACAACATCAGGGAATTCCCAGTTATCTTTCTTTAATTCTGTTAGAAGTTGCTTTATATATTTTGGTGCTCTCTGATTGGGAGTATATATATTGACAAATGTTATATCTGCTTGTATTCTCCCCTTTATCAGTATGAAATGCACATCTTTGTCTCTCATTGCCTTTTTTATCCTGAAGTCCGTTTCGTCAGATGTATGTATGGCTACATTGACTTTTCTCTGGATGCCATTTACATAGATAATCATTTTCTACCCTCTCAGTTTGAGTCTATATTTGCCCTTGTAGCTGAGATGTGTTTCTTGAAGGCAGAATGTGGTGGGGTTTTGTTTTTTGATTCAATCTGCTACTCTGTGCCTTTTTGTTGGTGAGTTCAGTCCATTTACATTTAGGGTGATGATTGATGTATGAGGATTTTCTATAGCCATTTTACCTTTTGTTTTCTAGTAGCTCAATATTTCCATTGTTTCTTTGCCTTTGTGTTTCTGTATGTTATTTTAGCTTGGTGATGTTCTATGTTTTTTTGCTTTTGCTTCCTTTTTCTTAATGTCACGTTCCTCAGTTCTGGGTTTGCTTGTTTGTTCGTTTGTTTGTTTTTGAGTGGTTGATTACCATTAAGTTTAGGCAAAAGAAAGTTTCATATATGCAGTAGTTCTTTGTCTTCAGCATGCATCTTATCTCGAAGAAATAAGACAATCCAAAATGTTCAGACCAAACACCCAAGATTCCCCTTATGTAACAGACAATACCAGAGCAATCTCAAGAAGCACAGCTCAGTGTTGTATCATTCTTGGAGGAAACTTTCAAAGTCCTGACCCCTCCATGTGTCTTCTAAACTCTGCAATTAAGTATTTTCTTACTGCTTCTCATAGTTCCCCAAGTCTATACAGTATAATTATCATAACAGTTTCTCCACTGTCCTAATTAACAAGGAATAAAAAGCTCTGCAAGAGGACAGCCAGGACCCCAGGACCTGGATTCAGCAGTTCTATCTGCCAATGCCAGTGAGGGAATTAGCCAAATATAGAGGAGAATGAGTCATCTCTTTCCGCACTCCCCTATCTCCCTTTGCTTGCCCTTCCTGTACTCTCTTCAAAGGAACATATCAAAACTTTGCTTCTATTTTTCCTGCTCCCCTATTTAATCTTCATACCCCATGTGGCTCTGCACAGGCCCATCATAGCCAGCAGAATTCAGTGGACAAGTTCTGCTGGACCAAGACATTCCAGTTTGCAGTGTGTTTTGGAAAACTTTGCTTTTATGAATACATTTTACATTCTTTTCCATATGCTTCTGTACATTTTTACATGACCATCTACATAGGAGCAACCTGAGCCTACTCAAATAGAACCCAGGTTTCTGATGCCTGGTAAAGACACATCTCAGCAGCCACTCTCTGTCTCTCTTTCTTCCCATGCTTGAGGTAGAAACCTAGTGAGCTTAACAGCAAAGCCACTGTACTTGGTCCAGTGCCCCACCCTCATTCAGCTACCTCAGTGGTGAGTCAGGGAATTCCAGGGGAGCCCAGATGCAGCTCTGCCCAAGGTCAGGGCCCCTATTCATACAAAGGGCTTGATATTACAGGCAGCCACAGGATGTTTAGCTAGGAGTTGAAATTTCCCAGCAATTTAGCTCTGTGGGCTGAGCCACCCAGTTCTTCTGGAGAACTCACACCCAATATCTTATTACGTCTGCCTATTCACTGTCACCTCTCTCTTTTCAATGCTGACTTTTTAGTTTCCTGTCTACTTTTCCCTTTGTCTTTAAAGAGACTTAGAGAGGTTAGTGATGAAAAGGAGGCCATTAGTAGAGGGGAGAGGCTCTGAACAGATAGAAAAAAAATATTCCTATATTCTCCATCATTCATTTTACATTACACACACACACACACACACACACACACACACACACACACACAAATCACCCAGAACTTTGTGAGACCATGAGTACCAGGACTCCTGGCTAGCTACCCTTGGACATCCCTTAATTCAGGGTAGCAGGAAATTCTTACCCACCTGGCACTCCCTCTGGTTACTTGTTTCCTGTCACTCTTCTCTTTCTAGATGAATGGCTAGCCTTTCTGAGAAGCCAAAAGAGTTTTCCTTTATGATAATAACATCATTGGTATACTGTATAACAGTTTACAAAGCCCTTGTGCCTATACATTATCTTGTTTAAGTCTCACCACAACCCTATGAAATAGGTTTCAATATTATCCCCTATTTATACATAAGAAAATCTGAGAATTGATTCATCAAGCAAAGTAGGCATGTGATGGCACTGAGACAGAGTCTAAATGCAAGTCCCAGAGACTGTTTTTGCCAACACTTGTTTTCAGTGTAAACTGTGCCTTCCATAGTCCTCTGAACCAGGAAAGTTGCATTAGGCTGTTGTCTGTGCATCAGCAACCACTGAGTGGACTAGAAACGGGCACCTGGCCTGAGGCTGTCTGTCCATCATCTGGCTAATGGCTCATGAAATGCCTTAGGCAAAGAACTCTACCCAAAGGAGCAATGTCAATGAACAAAGTGATTTGGACTAGCTTTCTCTGGCATCTAGTTTGAGGAATTGGCCTGTTAACAGAGAGAAAAATAGAGCAGACATATCACAGAATAGAAGCAGAGATGACAAGAGGAAGATGGTGTGACCATGAAAAAGACAAAGGGAGCAGCTGTCCCCAAGCTGCCTTGACCCCTGACTGCTTTCTGGTTCCAGTTTTACATCTGTGGTAATCCTCTCCTTCCTCCATGGCCTCAATGTATCTCTGCTCCCTGAAACCAAGGGAGCCTTTCCACTGCCACTCTGCAGTAATCTTTGCTGAATTATCCCAAAGCTGTGCCTCCAGTTAGGCACCCGAAGGGAAGAGAGAGGGCATAAGCAGCTCTTGCAAATCCCACTACAGGACGTGGCTGGTCTGATTTCCGGAGTTTCTGCTGCTGACGTTCCCCCTCTCTCCGCAAGTCGAGGGTCTGGCCAAGCCTGTCAGCTCTGTCCATTGCAGCCTCCCCAGTTCCATGGGTGAGGCCGGTCCCCAGAACACACCACTGAATCCAGTTCTCCTGACTCTTTGAACCTTTTTGCTGTGACATTTGGATAGATCCAAATGACTATTTCCACTTGCTGGCTGCAGTCTTTGAGTTTATCCCACGACCTCAAACACACTTTCGCCTCTACTGTATGTGCATTCTTCTATATTTTTCTATGTTTTTGTGTTTTTCAAGAATGAATAACAATAGCAAATTTTTATACTTTAATGTAATTTATTTTAATAAAATGTACCACCTTACTTGTACTTACTTAAAATATAAATACTGCCATTGTTGTAAAATTGTTATTCAAAGGGAAACTGTTTCAAGGAGTTTTCTCCATTTACAAGATATTTTCATATGTTTTCCTTGCACTATCAACAGCATAGCTTGCACTATCAACAGCATAGCTGTTTTGTGTGCCATATTGTGTAACATTTTGCCATAATTGTTTTATGTCATCAATGCCATTGGATTCTAATTTATCTATACTTGAATCTAATTAATGCTACTTAGTATATTTTGAGTATTTTCTGCTAAAATTCAATATAATGGTAATTTATTATCATATAACAAAACTTTTAAATAAAAATAATGTCATTTATATACAAAGCAGTTCAAAATATTATTAAATGCATAAAATAGTCAAAATATCAACTTGTAATATTGTGTGAATTTTTGAAACGATTTGGGGAAAAAATCTTGAAGTCAGCACAGTGAGAGGGTGAAGATCTGCTTTACAAAGAGCAAAATCTCGTAATCAGAGAAGAGAAGCCATGACACAATCTGAGATTGTGTTTCAGGGAAAGATTCTTACAGACAAAATGGCAGGTATTTTCAGTACGAAAATACTTTTGAAATTATGCTGCAGAGCAATGAGATTGCTTTAGAAAATCTGTTTTGTAAGTTCCTCTGTGTGACTGAAAGTTGTAACACAGGTGCTCCTCGCTTAACGACGAGTTCCCTTCCCAGGAACAGGTCGATGAGCGAGGAGCTTCAAGGTGGATGCCTTGGGGTGTGTCGCGGTGCCTTGGGGCGTGTATTTTTCAATAGCTATCACGTGACACCACCCATATAAACGCAATATGTAGTCTTGTGTGATTGCAAATCTTGGTGAACACTAACCCACTGCAGGAACGATACAGATTGAGCAAGGGGACTCCCTGCACTGGAGAACTGGTCAGAAAACTGGGCGGTCGTTAAACGGGTGGGTTGTTCAGTGATTAAGTGAGGAGTGGCTGTATCTGGAGGAAGGAGACATCTGGAGGGACTGTGTATCTCAGGGACAGACTGTCCTCGGGAGGGCACCCTTTCCGCTCGTCTACGTCTTACGAAAGGGAGTGTGTTCTGGTGCGCCGCCTGAAACCGATTTTTGTAATTTTGCCTTTTCTCCTCTTCATTTTTTTCTTTTCTCTTTTTTTCAGCTATAGTGTTCTGAAAGTTCATCTCCATGATTTTTATTGTGTTCAGGCATTGGGAGGAGCCACTCCCCGAATAGTTCTTAACCAGTTTCGACATGAGGCCTTGGAATACAAGAGCCCCAGGTGTTCAAAGCTGGGCACTTCACAGGGCAGCGGGCTCTGCCCCCCTGAGTACGCCAGTTTAAGGATAAAATGACTCAGCGTGAACCTGTGGTAATACCTGCAGTTTCCACCCAGGTATATGCTGACAGGAAACACAATATAGAAAGCATCTGCACTCCTTCAAAACCAAGGTATGAGTTTTCAAGCCCCTATTCTTTGTTACCAGAGCATTAGGTCAATGAATAAATTAGTTAGGGATGTGTTCAGTAGCAAATAAAAACAACAGGGAAAAAGAAAACCAGCTAAAACCCCTAAGAGGAAGAGTAAGTGGCCTCTCAGAACAGTAAGTCAGGGCTTAAGCAGTGCCAACAGGGCAGCTTGACATGAACCAGGAGAGAACCAGGACGGGGGCCATTATCTGACCTGCAGACGGCCTGGCTGAAGGAAGCTTTGCACCCCTCTGCTTGGCTTACCACTACCTGATCCTCTAACTCTCAGTAAGTACAGCAATTCTTCCAGAAGGCCAATCTTGATCTCTTATACTAAATTATATGCCTTTGCTAAATGCCCCAGGTAACCCTGATGTTACCTCTCATAACTCTCTCTCTCTCTCTCTCTCTCTCTTTCTAAGGCTTGTTTGATGTCCTTTTTCCCAGGCATGGAATTTCTGTGAGGATAGAGTCCATACTGGTCACGTTCACTGGTATTTCCTGAGTACTTAGCACAATGTCTGGTATATAATAGGTGCTCAGTAAATTAATGGAATTACACTGACCTGGTTTTTTGACTAATATGTTGTTCTCCTTCATAAGTTATCACATTTCTAATCTGTTTTACCCACTAAGCTATTAGCTTTATGAAGGCAGGGAGTAAGTTGTTTTTATTCACTGCTATATTACAAGCACTGATCATGGAGCCTAATATATAGGTGTGGGTATAGATGTTGAAAACTAATTATTCTAGTTAATCCACGTGACTTTCCTAACCCTCAGTTTCCTGGTCTGCAATGATAACCACCTATGAATTAGCTTGATTAAATGCCTGGCATGTGTAGAACACAATAAACATTCCTTGCTTTCTTCCCCATTGTGAATCCACAGACTGAAGAAGCCTTGGGGGATTGCCATAAGGTTGAAAAAGAAGAACAGGGAATTCAGGGAATTTATCAAGGACTTAGACCCAGAAATTTTAACCTGCAAAAGGCCTTTGACAGGAGGAAGAGTATATGTTAGTTGTCTAGGGCTGTCAGAACGAAGTTCCACAGACTGGTAGCTTAACCAACAGAAATGTGTTTTCTCACAGTTTCGGAGGCTAGAAGGCCAAGATCAAGACATCAGCTGTATTGGTTTCTTCTGAGGAGTCTCTCTGCAGCTTGCAGATGGCCATTGGCTTCACTTGGTCTCTGTATTTTCACCTGGTCTTCTCTCTGTGCACATCTGTGCCCTAAGCTTGTCTTCTTTTAAGGACACCAGTCATATTGGATTAGGGCCCACCCCAATGATCTCATTTACCCTTAGTTACCACTTTAAAGACCCAATCTCCAAATACAGTCATATTCTGAGGTACTATGGCTTAGGGGTTCGACAGACTATTGAAAGAACACCATTCAACCCATAACAGGAGCATGGGAAAATCTGCTACCACTCTCCCCTCCATTCAAAAAATTTCTCATACATAATCCTCTAGTGGAACGTAATAAGTTTTAAAATATAGAAAGCCTGCTGAAAGGGTGGTCCATCCATCACTTGCACCTTAATATGATTGCTTTTTTGAGAAGAATGCTTTCCTACTAACCACATGAAATCAAAGAGGAGGTACAAGAAATGAGAAGTAAGTAATTTTGGCCTACAAGTTGCTACTGGGAAAGGCAGAGTTGAGGAAGGCAAGGAATAATGATAAATAAAATTCAGTGGACATGCACTATGTGCCATGCTAATGATGAGTGACATTAGTCCACTTCTTCTCTTTACTCCTCACGTTAGCTCTCTGAGGGAGATATATGGAAAAAACCCAGCCATAAATGCCTCTGTATCATAGTATACGGCTGGATACTTTCTGGACCGCCCTCGTATTATTATCATCCTCTTTCTACAGTGAAAGAAGCTTAGACACTGAATGATTAAGTCAGAGCAGGGATCTGAATCCATGTCTGTCTGAGGCTGGAACCAACACTTCCTTAGATAGACTCTCTGGGGACAGTATTCAATATGACATAAGGTGCATGAGGACAGGAATGTCAAAAAAAGGTGGTAGGGCTCTACAGTTTTTCAAAACACACACACACACACACACACACACACACACACACACACACAAGCAATTTGGACATGGATGCCGGAGGTTGTCAGTGCTAAGAATGTAGATGTCAAATGCCCTGTGATTTACGTTCTCACCCCAACACACTAGCCCAGTTTCACAGGTGCAAATCTTATCTGTGCAGGAAGGGCTGGCCCGGCCCCGGGTGTTCCCCATTTTGGACACGCTGTGGAAACAGATCCTATTCTTAAACTACCACATGATTCAGGGCTTTCTCCAGGGAATGGTTTTCCACCCCATCAGACTCAATGCCCCTTTCTTTCAACAAATATTTTAATATTTCCTCTGCATCATGGCATTAAATTCTTAGAAAATACAACCTACACATAATTTCTGAAAAAAAAAAAAACCAATAACACTAGCTGGGGTGCCCAACAGTCCTAATTCATGTGGGACAAGGGGTTTTCTGGGACACTGTATTTTTAGCACGAAGCCTTTACTGTAATACATAGAAGAAGTCAAAGGTGAAGATTTAAAAATAAATTACCATATTTCGGACTCACATACATGCTGATGCAAAGAGAACTGACTCTGGGTGGTGAACACATATTGCAACGCATGGATGATTACAGTAGAATTGTACACCTGGAACCTGTATAATTTTTGCTAACCAATGTCACCCAAGTAAATATAACAATTAAAATAAATAAATGAATAAATTACTGTATTTTTTCATATATAAGATGATACTTTTGTCTAAAATTGTTAGAACAAAAATTGGAGGTCTCTTATACATGGGAATAACCAGTTGATATTGATTTCTTAAAGTTGGGTTAGAGAAGTAGGGGTCATTTTATACATGGGGGTGTCATACAGAGAAAAATATAGTAACATGTATCGGAGTCCTTTTTTTTGGCCAGGTTACATTAGCAGACACACTGAAATAAATAGTCAGTGGTTATACTTCTTTACAGTGAATGAGTTTAAAAATGAGAAAAGTAAGAATCTCTTCACAAGAAACACAAGAACGAATGTGGTATGAGGTCCACTAGAATAAAATCTCATGTTCAGAGAAGTAATAGACTGAAATTATTCGTGTGAGATTAGAGAACATGGGAACTTCATTGGGGTAGTGATAACAAGCAAAACACATCACACGATATGAAAGTTAAAAACACGAGGCCTCCTGATATCCATGGTGATGAGCTGGGTTCTGCCCACAAACATGGGGTTTCTCTCTGTGTATATACATGCAATTAAATGGAGCAGGATAGCGTCTCTTTTTTTTAAATCCCTCTGAGCTTGGAGGCATATATTTAGCCTCAAGTACTTAAAAAGACCTTGGGGACCATGCACTGGGATGGATAACAGGAATGAGAGGACAGACTGTAGAGAGAAATAGTAACAAAGAAGTTACAGAGAAATTACATGGGAGAGCCCTGGGGACAGCATCAGAGTAACCCCAAAATAAATGAAATTCCTTTCCTCTTGTAATTTTCACATTATAGATTTCTTATCATGGTGCTAAAGTAATTTAAATGCAGGGTAGTAATACTACGAAATCTTTTAAAAACAACTTTTATTCATAAAATGTAAGAGATCACTACATTTTATGCTTCTCTTTAACTTAGAAATGCTGAGTTTAAGTGTTGAAAGCAGTGTCAGATCTGTGTCACACATTTGCACATGACAGTTACAAATGCAGACTGATACAGTTACATCATGCTGGTGACTCAAATGAGTAGCACTGGGGCAGCACTGCAGGAGGTACCGTGATTTTCTGAAATGGGGAACGCTTCTTGGTGAAGTTCCACATGAAACAGAGTGTGATGCTCCCTCCGTTTAGCTGGTGATTGCATTCCGAAATGCTTCTCCTACACCAACCGCTTCTCCAACCTCAGCTCGGGGGCCGCAATTCCAGGCCTCTCTGAGACTAACCGGCGTTCGCACAGACCCTCAGGTTAAGGACTCAGTCCCACCGCACTGCCCCACCCCCGCTTCAGGCACCCATCGGAAGGCGTAGGTCCCCAGGTTCTGACTCAGGTTCTCATGCTCCTGTCTGACTTGGCTACACATCAGTGGTCCCCAGGGCCCCCCTTCCTTGGATTTGAACCTTTGCTAAAACAGCTCACAGAACTCAGAGACACCGGCTTCTTACATAATGAAGTATGTGATATAAGATGCAGAGGAACCACTAGATGAAGAGATACACAGGGCAAGGTATGTGGGAAGGGGCATTGAACTTCCGTGGGCTCTCACGGCTCTTGACGTCCTACAGCACCTCCATGGGTTCACGAACCCGGAAGCTCTCCAGACCCCATACTTACGGGCACGCTCGATCATTAATTCAATCTCCAGCCCCCTCCCCTTCCCAGACGACCGGGGATGTGACTGACAGTTCCAAACTTCTAATCATAGCTTCATCTTTCTGGGGACCAGCTCCCACCCCAGAGTCATCCAGGAGCCCGCCAAGCGTTGCCTTATTAGAACAAATGGCACTTCTGTCATCCAGGATGTCCCAAGAGATTTAGGAGTCATGTCAGGAACCAGAGTCCAAGATCAAATATTAGGATAAAAGATGCTTGGAGTGCTTTTACCACGTAGGACATAGTAAAGGTTTAGGAGCTCCATGCCAGGAACTCGGGACAGAAACCTATACACAAGGTGTGATCAAAATATACAGTGAATGTCTAAATTTAAAAAAATATATTACAGTAAAAGACACATTGCCATTGATTTCCCCAAAATACTCCCCCTCGCTTCAAACACACGTACCCCGTCGGTCTGGCCACTTTCCGAAGCAGTTCTGGAAGTCCTCTCCCATGAGTGTCTTTATTTGGGCAGTCGTGGCTGCCTCGATGTCCTGAATCGATTCAAAACATTTACCTGTCATGGTCATTTTGACTTTGGGGAAGAACCAGAAGTCACACGGTGCCAGATCCGGTGAGTAACGTGGATGAGGCCACACCGTCATGTTTTTATCTGACAGAAACTGCTGTGCCAGAAGCCACGTGCGACCTGAATCGATTGGGGACATGGAGTCAGTCTGCAGTAATAACTAAAGACACGCACGGAAGAGGACTTCCAGAACTGCTTCGGAAAGCGGCCAGACCGATGGGGTACGTGTGTTCAAAGAGAGGGGGACACTTTCGAGGGGGGTTAATGGCAACATGTCTTTTACTGTAATACCTTATTTTATTTAAACATTCACCATATTTTTTTATCACACCTCATATACATGTATTTTCTGTTATTTCACAACTTCATGTGTGTATGCAAAACAGAATTAGATCTTAGGTTAGGTTCCTCTACACGAACCTCAGTCTGGGACATTTGAGAATGACACCTGATGAGGACAATTCTTTGTTGTGTGGGCCGTCCCCTTTATTGAAGCATGCCTCTCCTTCCTGGTCTGTGCCTACTAAATGCTAGCAAATCCCAGTCATAAATTCCCTAATACCCACAAGGGACAGCCACTTCACTAGGGTGCTACCATAGAGGTGAGGGAACCTCAAGTGCTAACAGGACTGAACTGAAAGTCTATCTGTAGATTGGGAATAATACCTTGCAGGGTATTGTGATTAATTAAAATAAGATAATATGTGGAAAAACATAGCATAATGCCTGGCCTGTTATAACCACTCAGTGAATGGTAATCATCCCAAATTTATTCTATTCCCTGAGTACCCCAAAATTACTCCAGAAGGAGAACCTTAGAATTTCTACTCCCTTTGCCTACAGTGTTCTTTCCCAGTCTGGTTCCTTATTAAAGTTTTATCTCAGAAGGTTTCTCATCAGAGAAGCCTTTCATAACCACCTACCTAAAGTAACAACCCCCACCCCTTTGCACACCTTAGCACTTGGCCTTGGTTATTTCATTCACAGCCATGGGCACAATCTGAATTTCATTTGGTTGAACCATGCTCATTTGTTTCCTGTCTCTTTCTTCCCCTTAAAATGGTATTTTGATCAGACCAGGGACCTTATCTGCCTCCCTCACTGCTCTGTCACCAGCACCAAGAGGAGGGCCAGGCACAGAGAAAGGCCCTCGGTCAACACTGTCGGAATGAGTGCGAGTGTGATTGTTAAGCCAACAGAGGCCCGGCTTGACCTTGAAACGGATCAGATGAGAACATTTTAGAATGAGGCAGCCTGTCGTGAGACCTCCCCGTCTAGCCCCTGGGGTCTCCCCTTACAGATAAGGAAAAGGCAGGCATGTCCTTCACAGCATGGCAAGCCAAGAGCTGGCCACATCAAATGAACCACTGGGCAGCTAAGCCTAAGAGAGGGGGCGAACACCTCCTCACGCAGTTACCCTGAGTACCCAGAACTATTACATCTTTTTCACTCCTTACAGGGATCTGAGCAATTCATTTGCAGAGAAGTGAAAAAGGACTAACGCTGAAGCA
Source organism: Lyroderma lyra (assembly GCA_004026885.1). Classification (NCBI taxonomy): domain Eukaryota; kingdom Metazoa; phylum Chordata; class Mammalia; order Chiroptera; family Megadermatidae; genus Lyroderma; species Lyroderma lyra. The sequence continues at coordinate 52,636 of PVJL010002304.1, forward strand.
AAGGGCTAAGAAGCTGGTATCTGGTCCTTGGCAGTACAAAAAGGTATTAGGAGGCTTCCAGGAAGACGCAGAGGCCAGACATGCCCCCCTGGAGGACCCTCCCCATGTCCCACCGGCCGGGAAGCCCAGGCTGCGCGGGTCTCCTTTGTCTGCCTCGGACTGGCATCAGAGAACTCCAATGTGCGAACACAGACGCAGTGAGCGCTTTCCGGACGCACATCAAAGGATGGACACCGAATGCCCATTTCCAGCTGATCTCACCCCTGGATTTACCCTGAGGAGCTGGGAGGGGCCTGTTCTTTCGTGATGATTGTGTCTCTGGACCTTCACAGACTCCGGGCTACCAAAGGCTCCTTCTCGTAGGGAAAAGTCCAGCCAAATGAGCTGTCCCCTCTTCTACTCTGCTTTATGTCCCCCATCCCCCACCCCTTTAAGCATTTAGAGGCAGGGACTCTCATTGTGGGGAAAGGCTATGGAAGGAGCAAGAAGTCTGGAGTCAGGCAGACACGGGTGTGAAATCCACCCACCCACGATGTCAGACAGTTTGCATTACCCTGCATATGCTTCCATTCCCCACTTTAAAAATAGAGTTAATAATGCTTCTGCTACAAGGTTCATAAAAGGATTAAATAAAATTGCAATTTTATTTAAAAGGCTTGGCGTACCTTTCAGGGGCTGCATGCCAAATACAGATGACCCCTGAACAACACGGGTTTGAATTGCATGGGTCCACTTACAGTACATGGATTTTTTCAATAAACATACAGTCAGCCCTCCCTATCCCCAGTTTTACATCTGCAGATTCAACCAAACACAGATCACAAACAGTATTTTCTGTCTGTGGTTGGGAATCTGCAAATGGGAAAGGACAATTGTGTACAACGTTCTATATGTCATTGTATGTAAGAGACTTTGAGCATCAGTGAATTTTGATGTCTGCGAAGATCCTGGAACTAAACCCCCATGGATACTAAGGGATGCTGCAGTTAAGTTTTTGAAGAGTCAACAATTATACTCGAATTTGTAACTATGCAGGGTTCGGCACCCCAAACCCATGTGTTGTTAAAGGGTCAAAGGCATTTTTTTCTCACAATTAAGTGTGGGTGTGTGTGACAATTACCTTTAAGTGGGGTACACGATGAGGGGAAGCTTCCCCCAGCTCAGGTTCTTGGAGAAAATAGAAACAGGGAGATGAGGAGGAGGATACAGAAATGACTAGTGCAGGATGAGGTCACAGCTGAGGTGTCAAGTGGGCTAAGATCACCTCGGTTCTGAGTCAGTAACAGGAGGCCCCCAGACAGCTTCGTGACTCAGCTTGCGTTTTATATTCAGAAAACCTGGCTTCCTGTCCCAGCCCTGCTGCGTGCCAGTGAGCACAGACAAGTCACATCGCTTCTCAGGGTCCTCACAGGTAAAATAGGGTTAATGTGACAGTGCACTGAGATGTGGGATGGAAGGCACCTGGCTCCCAGCAAGACTTAAACGTAGCAGCTCTGCCAACTTTGCTGAGAGCTGCTGAGCCAGCATCTGAAGAGGCAGGACTTGTAAACATGAGCTTCGGTTATTGAATATTAGCATTTCAGCCAGGACAGGTTAGGTTATGCGGTGGGTACCATCAACCCTAAAATCTCGGCGACTTAAATTTGAAGATTTAATTGTTATTCACCTGACTCTCTTTGTCATGCTCAAGCTGGTGGCTCTTTTCTACACCACTGCCACCCTCACTCCAGGCCCCAAGCCAGCACAGCAGCCACTAGCAGAAACATGGCTGGTTGCCCTGACAGGACAAAGATTAGATGGTGAAGCATCCTGACTTTCCAAGCTTCCACTCACATTTCATTGGCCAAAGCGAGTCACGTGGTGACACCTGTAAGAGGGTGATAAAGTACAACCCACCGCACGCCAGGAAGGGAAAAGAACAAGAATATTTGTGATCAGCCCTAATGACTACTGCAGTTAGGGAGCAAAGACTTGGGAAATATTTAATTATCCCTTTTCCCAGAGACAGATTTGCCGTGAATTAGCTTGTTGAGAAATGGCACGTTACCAAGGATGTGTTTTTCTTTCCTTGACGAAAATAAATTATTAGCCAAGAGTCTTGCTGAGTTGTCTCACGTTCTTGCAAATTTTTCTGTTGCTATGTCCACTGCTGAGTTTAACAACACTAAGTTAATTTCTATCATCTTCTTTTTTATAGTCAAGAAGATTGCCTTTCCTTCACCTGTGGACCTCCTCCTCTCTCACATATAATAAGTACCTCCCCTGTATACGAAGGCTGTCTGCAAAGTGTCCAGCCACGTAACCCTTCTCGTTATATTGACAAGGGCTGGATTTTTTCCGGGCAGCCCTGGTTCTTTCTGATCATATTTGCAAATGTCAAATTTCTGACAGCACCAAAAACATGGAATACTATATCAGAAATCATGGGTTGAAATGACTAGTGTTTGGATGTGCCTTTCCCTCTAAGAGTTGGTTTTCTTTTCTTGAGATCCACAAGTGCAGGAAAATATTGTTCTCTGTCCATTGAGACAGTTGTTTTTCAGAGTCTTCTGTGGGGAGTCTTCCAAAACAAAAAACAAAAAACAAAAAAAACAAACAAACAAACAAACAAAAAAAAAGCTCAGGGGGTATACCAGTTACCTACTGCTGCCTAACAAATTGCCCTAATACTTAGTGGTATAAAAGAACAATATACATTCAGATTTCTTAGAATTTCTGTGAGTCAGAAATTCTGGGGAAGCTTAGCTCACAGTTTGGATTGAGGTCTCTTAGAAGGCTGCAGCCGGGGCTCATGTCACCTGAATGCTAGACAGGGGCTGGAAGGTCTGATTCCAAGACAGCACCAAAAACTCACTTCCAAGTTACTCCCAAGACTCATGGCTGGAATGCTGGTGCTGGCTGTTAGGAGGAGGCCTCAATTACTCTCCACACATGACCTCTCCACATGGCTGTTTGGGGGTCCTCTCCCCTGAGTAAGTGATTCAAGAGACACAAAGACAGAAGTTACAATGTTTTTCATGACTGAAATGCAAAGTTACACGCTGTCACGTCCATAGCGCAATAGTCCCCCATTATCTGCTGGAGATACATTTAAAGACCCCCAATGGGGGCCTACTTTCTCTCTATGTAGTTTTGCCTATTCTGGACATTCCATATAAATAGAATTATACAAAATGTGGTCTTTTGGGATATGGATAATGTTTTCAATGCTCATTAATGTTTCAGGATACAACAGTGCTTCATTTTTTTTCTATTGCCAAATGATAGTTCATGGTATGGATAGACCACATTTTCTTTATCATTCATTACTTGATAGACATTTGGATTTTTTGTTCATAATGCAGATAATGAACATCCACGTACAAGTTTTTGTGTAGACACCTGCTCATTTCTCTTGGGTATATGCCTAGAAGTAGAATAGCTGGGTATGGGGTAAGTCTATGTTTAACCTTTTCAGGAACGGCCAGACTAGTTTTGCAAAGTGGCTATACCATTTCCCATTCCTACCGGCAGTGTATATAACAGTTTCAATGTCTTCACACTCTCACCAACACTTGCCATGTCTCATTTTCATGGCATCTCATTGAAGTTTTGATTTGCAATTCCTTGATTGCTAAAGATGTTGAGCATCTTCATGTGTTTATTGGTCATTGGTATATCCTCTTTGGAGAAATGTCTATCTTTTCAGGTCCTCTGCCCATTTAAAAGTTAGGTTATGTGTTATTTTATCATTAAAGTGAAAGAGTTCTTTATATATTTTAGATATGTCTCTCATTACATATATGTTTTGCGAAACTTTTTTTCACTCAGTGGGTTGTCTTTTCCCTTTCTTGATGATGTCCTTTGAAGCACAAAATTTTAATGTTGATGATGTCCAATTAATCTATTTTTTTCTTTTTTTGCTTAGGCTTTTTGAGTTATATATAGGGTGGTTTTAAAGCTATTTTTTTCAAAGCTTTCTTTTCAGGTTCAGAAAAATAGTTCTGATTTCTCTTTCCTGCTCTAAACTACTTAGAATAGTAGACACTAATATTTACAAAGCACTTTCTATGTGCCAGACTCTTGCTGAGCACTCAGGCAGCTTGAGTAACCCTCCCAGGGCTCAGGGCACATGAGGATCTATCAAGCCATTCTGACTCAGGAGCCCATACTTCCAACTTCTTCACTGCCCCCCTGAACAGATTTTCTTCATCTTCACATTTGTTTCATTTTTGCAAGATGAAAACAGTGTATCTGCTGTTGGTGTTGGCCGAGGTACTCTGCCCTTGTTCTTTGTTCCTTCCCTTCCCTAAGGTGAGTCCCCAGCCCCACCCTCTCTAGGACTGCCAGAATCTCCAAACTATCCAATATACACACATATTCATCCAAAAAGGCAAAACAACACCCTTCTTTATGACACAGAATACTCATGGCCTTGGTGCCACAACTGCAGTGTTTCCCTGACCCTGCCCCCACCCTAACCACGTGCTATCTTTTTAAAAGATCTTCATTAAAAATATTGCTAACATACAATAATAGTTTCAGGTGTACACCATAGTTATTCAATATTTATATACCTAAAGAAGTGATCACCACCATAAGTCCAGCAACCATCTGACATCATATCACAATAGTATTGACTATAATCCCAATGCTGTGACTTAATTTGTTTTATACCTGGAAATTTGGACCTCTTATTCCCCTTCATCTTTTTCCCAACTTTTAAAATTTTTTAATTACAGCTGACATTCAATATTATTTTATATTAATTTCAGGAGTATGGTATAGTGGTTAGACACTTACATAATTTAAGAAGTGATGCCCCCCAACTAGTTTAGTACCCACCTGGCACTACCCATAGTTATTACCAAATTACTGACTATATTCCTTGTATTTTACCTGACATCTCGTGACTATTTCATAACTACCAATTAGCACTCCTTAATCCCTTCACCTTTTTTACCTTGTCCCTCAACCCCTTCTCATCTATCATCCCAATAAATTTGGTACCACACATAGTTATTACAGTATTATTGACTATATTCTTTACACTATACCCTACATCTCCATGACTATCTTGTAACAACCAATTTGTACTTTTTAAACCCTTTCCCCTTTTCACCCACCCTACCCATCTGGCAACCATGACAATGTTGTTTGTACCTATGAGTTTGTTTCTGTTTTGTTTGTTTGTTTTGTTCTTTAGATTCCACACTGCTTCCATCCTACTCTGTCTGACATAGTCCACTCAGCACAATACACTCCAGGTCCATCCATGCTGGTGCAGATGGCAAGAACACCTTCCCTTCCCTGGTCAAGCACTATTTCATTGTAATATGTACCACCTCCTCTTTATGTATTCTTCCATAGATGGACACCCAGGCTTCCACCATTTTGGCCATTGAAAACAACGTTGTAAAGAACATAGGAACAAATTCGAGGGGATGCACACATCCCCTCAAAGTGGTGTTTGGGTTTCTTCAGACAAACACCCAGAAGTGGGATGACTGGGTCCTTGTTTGTCTCTTGTTCTAATCTGTGTTTTAGTCTATCTTTTAAGGTACAAGTATTGTTACCCCAGCTTTCTTGTTTGTTTCCATTTTCATGAAATATCTTTTTCCATCCCTTTACTTTCAGTCACTTTCTGCCTTTTGATCTGAAGTGCATCTGTTGAAGATAGCATATGTAAGAGTCTTTTTTTCTCACCCATTGAGCCATTCTATCTTTTGATTGGAGCATTTAATCAATTTACATTTAAAGTAATTGTTGATAAATATGTAGTTATTGCCATTTTATTATTTTTTTCTTTTTCTTCTTTGTCTTTAAGGTGTCCCTCTGGTATTCCTCATCATGCTGATTTAGTGGTGACGAACTCCATTAGCTTTTTCTTGTCTGAGAAGCTCTTTCGATTTTAAATGATAGCCTTGCTGGGTAGAGTAATCTTGGTTGTACATCCTGGCTTTTCATCACTTTGAATATTTTGTGCCAATCTTTTATAGCCTGAAAAGTTTCTGTTGAGAAATCAGCTGACAATTTGGTGGAAGCTCCATTATAAGTTACTAGTTGCCTTTCTATTGCTGCTTTGGGGATTCTCTCTTTGTCTTTAAACTTTGCCATTTTAATTATAATGTGTCTTGGTGTGGGCCTGTTTGGGGTCATCTTGTTTGGGGCTTTTTGCCAGGTTAGGGAAGTTTCCAGTCATTATTTCTTCAAATAGTTTCTTGATCCCTTGCTTTCTCTCTTCTCCTTCTGGTACCCCTATGATGTGAATGTTGTTGCACTTGATCTTGTCCCAGGGATCTCTTAATCTATCCTCATTATTTTGTTTTTTATTGTTGTTGTTTTGTTTTTGTTTTGCTGTTTCAATTGAGTGTTTTCTGTTACCTTGTTTTTCAAATCACTGATTCCATCCTCTACTTCATCTAGTCTGTTGGTGATTACTCCTAGTGTATTCTTCATTTCAGTTATTGTATTCTTCACTTATAACTGGGGATTTTTATGGTTTCTATGTCCTTTTTTATGCTTGCCATCTCTTTATTGAAGTTCTTACTAAGTTCCCTGAGCATCCTTATAAGCATGGTTTTTCTTTTTGTTTTGTTTTTTTTTTATAAGCATGGTTTTTTGAACTCTGTACCTGGTAGGTTGTTTGCCTCCAATTTGTTTAGTTCTTTTTCTAGAGTTTTTCTTCTATTCTTTCATTTGGGATGTATTTCTTTGTTTCCTCATTTTGATGCCTCTGCTTGCTTCTACATATTAGATAGATCTGCTATGTCTCCCAGTCTTGGCCAAGTTGTCTCATGTAGTAGGTATCTTGTGAGGCCCATAACACAATCTCCCTGGTCACCTGCACTAGGTGCTCCAGGAGTGTCCTTTGTGTGGGTTGTGTGTATACCCTGTTACAGTTGAGCCTTGATTGATATTGACACATCAGCAAGTGGGATTGACCCTCAGATTGACTGCCTGTGGGGTTTGGACACATCCACAGCTTACAGGCTGCTGTGCAGGGGCTTACTTCACTGAGTGGGATTTGTCCCAGTGGGTTCTGGTGCCTGTTAGGGCTGTCCTTTATCTGTGCCTCTTATAGGGCTAATTGGGTGATGCACTGCTGTAGTCTGAAGCCAGCCTACAATAAGTTGGTTCTGGGGTTGTTGGGAGGGGCTCCAGTGCAGGCCCAGAAACTACCTGGTAGGAGCTACAAAGTGATCTGCGGTTGGTTGCCACCTGTACTAAACCTGGACGCATGTAGGAAAGACTATGCTGCAAATCTAGGATGGCTACCACCAGTACCAGGCTGGGGAAGCTCTGCAAAGAGCCAAGACACCTCAAGGCCTGCTGCCACCTGTTAGCTGCCTGTGAAGTTCAGCCACTGATAGAGTCTTATGCAGCATGTGAGTTGGATAAGGCAGGATCTCAGGGTGTCACCAGAGTGGGAGGAGTTGTGTTTACCAGGTTAATGTAGATTCTGGACCCTTGATCATTATCTAAGAAAGAGTGCAATGCTAGTGAGGCTGGCTGCTCATTGAGAAAGTGCTTCCCACATTGGGCAAGTTGGGAGGGGTAGGGTCCAAGGGAATCACCTGGGTGGAGCAAGCAGAGCTCATCAGACCAATTCAGAGTCAGATTTGGCCATGAGCATAGGGGAGGGCTCAACACAGAAAAGATGGTACCTGACTGCCAACTGCATAGGAGGAGAACACCACACAGGGAAAACTGTGACTCTCCCACCAGTCCTCACCCTAAAGCCACAAAACTCAGTCTCTACTCATATGTCTCTGATGCCCCTAGAGTTACTGTCCCTCCACTGAAGTCCAGGGTAAGTGCCTACAAGCAAGTAAGTCTGTGTGAGCCCTTTAAGAAGATGTATGTGTTTCTCAATACCTTATATCCCACCTGGATGGTTGGAATCCCCACTCTTTTTCACAGTCAGATGTTGTGGAGCTTCCTCTTTCTGGCACCAGTACACTGGGCTGGGGAGCCTGATGTGGGGCTGGGGTCACTTGCTCCTCCGGTGGAAGGACCTCTGTGGCTGAAATATTCCTCCTGATTCTCAACTGCCACATGAGGGTGTGGGACTGGTCCATCTCTTATCTCTACTTCTCCCACCAGTCTTGACATGGCTTCTTCTTTATATCCTTAGTTATAGGACTTCTGTTCAACTAGACTTCAGGTGATTCTCCAGGTTGATTTTTCCATAATTTAGTTGTAATTTTAATGTATTCATGGGAGGAGACAAGTACAGTGTTTATCTACTCCACCATCTTGGATCTCTGTTGCAGTCTTGTCTTTGGCTGCGATAGTCTGGAGTGTAACATCCAGGGGAAGTTTTTACACTCCTTGGAAGTGAATTTCATTCTCTGGCTTGCCTTGAAACCCACATTAAAAGCCCCCAGGTTTAAAAACAGATCAACTGTCAATTTAATCAAGTATAATCATGTGGAATAGTACATGACAAAAGTAAGTCGGAAGAGTGTCTCAGTTCTTCCTTTCACTTAGACAATACTGATGTTCAGACTTCACCTTTATTTTTGTTAAGTAAGTGAGGTCAGCATGATCTAACAGGAACCCTCTCTGCCTTTTTCCCCCTACTGTACTGTTTGCCTATCAAGTCTTCTTGAAACTGCTTCAGAAATGTCTCTCAAACTCAGCCTCCTTCTCCAGTTCATCCTTCTTGCTACTGCATATGTTCAGATCTTTATCATCTCTTAGGTGAACTACCTGAACTCATTTCCCAGTCTTTTCTTCAATCTAATTGAATGGAAATTAATTATATCTTCATGCCATATTTTCTGCTACAGTGCCTTGGACTATGTATGTTGACATAAAACCACCATCAGTTTGGTTCTCCCAGTGACTATGAAGTGCTGAGTTGCCCGGACAACCCGTATGGACATGTTACTTGCATGAGAAATCAATTTGTGTTAATCCACTAAAATTTTGAGATTTGTGTATGTATGTGTGCTGCATAACATAGCCTACCCTGATTTATATTCCTATCAAATCCTACCTAGTTTTCACAATTACATTCAAATGACTTGTTATCCACAATCTCTTTTTGATTCTTAGAGCTGAAAGTGTTGTTTCTAGTCTCTCAATTCCCACACACTTACCTGTACCTTTTAATGGTATTTAACACTTTAAATCTTGTATTACAATTACATGCACACATGCCTTGTCTAGCCTACTAGAACATAAGGTTTTTAAGGTCTAGACCATGTTTGATTATCTTAGCATATCACAAGCACCTAGTACAGTATGTAGCACACCTTTTGAATACTATACAGATTTTTATTCAATAAAATGAGATTCCTATTATAGACACATTAGTAGGTCAATCAGTAAAAATAAAGCAGCTATATAAATAAAAGAGGTACTGTATCTTCTTAAATTTTATGTACAGAAGGTATGAAATAGGCATTTTCTTTCAGATTAGTTTTACACTCTTAGACAACACCCACGTTCTTTATTCTGTAGGAGACAATTTCTTTTTCATTTAAAACTGTATCTCCATTCCAAAGAAATCTATAATCAACAGTTACTTTTAAATGTTAATAGAAATGCTGAGCAAACTGCACAAGAACAGAAACTGTTCTAAGAAAGGGTATTGTTTTAAACTTGCTGGATAGATACTTTCTTAAGTCTCTTACTTGTGCACTTTTCTGCATTCTTGGATCATGGTTGGTAGAAATGTACATTTTAGACATTGTTTGCTATTTCAACAAATTGCCTTGGGCATCTTGGACACAACTAGAACCTGTACCACTTCCATTGATATTCAGCAAAATAAAAGTTTTTAAAAAATTCTTTCAATGACAACTAAAAGGAAACCACCAGGAGCAATTTTAAGTCTACCTTAGAAAAAATTATGTTTAACATTCAGGCTCCTTGTCTTCAAGGAAATATGAAATAATTCTCTGCCATAAAAGTTTGCAACTTAACTGGTAAAAAAACAAAACAAAACAAATCACCAAGATATAAAGAGATGAATGACAACACAAATAAATATCTACATAATGCCAAATGAACAGTCTAGCAAAGAGATGTAAAAGAAATTTAGTCAAATTCTAAGGATGGTGGAGAAAACAAAGATTTAAAGTGGACATATAATTAAACAACAACAAATACTTTAATGATATACGTAAAAGAAAGAAAGAGAGAGAAGGAGGAGAGAGGGGAAGACAGAGAGAGCTATAAGGAGTATTAGCCTGGGGCACGATAGTAGATGGCCTTGAAAGTCAGGGATAAAACTCTGATGTCTGTCCTGTAGTATAAACAACGAAGAACTCCTTCTTTGAATTTTCTAACCTGGAAAAACACATGAAAAGTCATGATTCAAAAAGACTGATTTGGAAATATTTTCTAGGATGGCTGAATGAGAACAGAATCTTTGTTCTGAAGAGAAAGGAGATTTTTGGAATAAAGAACAAAAATAAGTGACGCTATTGTTTTCTGAGACAGGAAATAAGAGATTGAGGTGGGGAATGTAACCAAGGTTGAAGTATGAAAAATAACAAAGACTTTTCAAGTTTGAGAGGAGATAAAATGAAGACATGGCCCTTTTTTTCCTCCATTAAGTAAGAGACAGTCGTCTTGAAAAGAAAAGAGGGTGTGGAAATAAAACTGAGACTTGAGATATACGGCAAAGATTTGAAACTGCTCTAAGTCTGATAAGGAGCTTACAAAACACAGCGATGAGGCCTGGTTTAACTTAGGAGACATGAATTTGTAGTGAATCTAAGTCCATAAATACTTCCGATTATTTCTGGCCAGAAAAGAAACAGCTGAAATGAATTAATGCAGTGGATCCAGAGAAAGTTGGGGAATTAAAATGGAGGACTCTAATGTTTTGCAAAAGTATACATTAAAATGTCAAGTCATGGTGTAAAAAAGGGGGAGGGGATGAAATCAGAAGGAGGATGATGGCTTGGAGGAACTGGTTAGGAGGTATTAGAAGAAGTAAAAGAACTAAGAAAAAAAAAACAATGTGAGTCATGGTGATAGGGTATTTGATACACTCACATTAAAGGACTCACAGGGTAGCGGAAATTTTCTCTCTCAATCTCTCATAAATGGTCTATAATTTCATTTTTTAAACATATGCACTAATAAACTACTTTAGAAAATATTTTCTTCGAAGTGTCACACACACTCAAATTGGTCTGAAAAAGTCTGAAGAACTAGGAAAGGTGAGATTGGAGAGGAAGGATTTCTCTGAATGAGGCACTTTAAAGGGAGTCCCTATATCAGAGGAATTTTCTGAAAAGTACACAAAGAGTTTATCCCTTAGAACTTGGAGGGACACAGGTGGAAAATAAGCAAATAAAAATATGCTCAACACCACATACCATACAGCAACTGCAAATTGAAAGGGGATACCACTACACATCTACTAGCATTGCTAAGATCCAAAACACGACAACAGGAAGTACTGACAAGGATGTGCAACAACAGGAACTCTCTCCACTGCTGGTGGAAATGCAAAATGGTCCAGTCATTTGAAAACCAGTTTGGCAGTTTTTCATAAAACTATAGACTTATTTTTACCATATGATCCAGAAATCACGCTCCTTGGGTTTTCCTAAATGGGTTGAAAACTCATTTATGTACACAAGAAAATCCTGCACAGGCACGTTCATAGCAGCTTTATTCATAATTACCAAAACTTGGAAGCCACCAAAATTGTTGTACACGCGACAAACTAACTGTACACGTATTTTTTTCTCTCTCACCACAGTGGAAAAACCAACTGTGGTACGTCCAATATATACTGCATGATTCCGACTATATGACATTTTGGGGAAGGCAAAACTATGAAAACAGTAAAAATTAATGCCTTGGGCTTCAGCTGGATATTAATGGAAGATTTCCTCTGCCCAGCCTGCAGCTAGCTCTGGAGTGAGAAGAGTGTGGGTTGGTCCTGCAGAGGAACACATGGTACCTTCAATGCATTTCACTCTCAGGTAGCGAGGCTGCTGGTGGGGCAAGTTTCCTCTTGAATTACCAGGGAGCAAATGTCTCCCCGTGACCAACATTCTTCTTCGTCCAAAAACAACACAGGGCAGTAACGCAGAAGCAAAGCACCAGATTTTGCCGTGTATAATGCGCTCCCGTGTGTAATGTGTACCCATGTTTTTGGCCTAAACTTTCAGGGAAAAACATCTTTTGTTTTAATTTTTTAATTCAAATTTTTATTTGTTTATATTTAGGTACTTATTTTTTGTATTATAAAGAAATTTTAGCATTTATTTTTTAACATTATGGTACAAAAAATTTTATGTAACAAATAATTACAAAACCCAAGAACAGATACAAAGTACAAGAAATTTTATGTATAAAATTTATATGTGTGTGTGTGTGTGTGTGTGTGTGTGTGTGTGTGTAAACCTGATTATCATATTCTAGGGTATTATTTTGCATATGGATATCATTATTGATTTCTAGAGTTACACTTTTAACTCAGAAGCATAAATAAAAGAATTAAAAACATTTATATAGATATGGAATTAGTACTATCCATGTATAAGGTACATCCTTGTTTTTCCCTTACAGATTTGGGCCAAAAAAGTGCACATTATACACAGCAAAATATGGTATTTTTCAGCCTGTTAACATACTCTTTGCCTGGCCCTATGATTAAAACTCTGGCACTGTTGGGGGAAAGTAGCTTTTGTTTCCTTCCTGAATCTATTTCAGTGCAAACTTCCCTCCTAAATTGAGAATTTTTATTTTACTTTCTATGAATTTGTCAATCCCCAAATTTCTCCCCAGAAGAAGTGGGGATGAGGAGGGTCTCTGCTTATCCTGTCACAGCAATAAATAGAAACTTAGAACTTCACATGTAGAATTAGCAAGGTAATTACAAGGGGAATGCTTATGCATACAGAACCTTGACCTATAAACCGTCCTTAAGAAACTGAGGTCTTCCATTTCAAAAGAAATACTGAGATGTCTAATCACCTGCCTTTTTGCCTAGCAGCTAGACTCTCAATTCCTCCTCCTGCACTTCCAGCTCACTAGTAGCAAGACAAAAGGACCCCATCTAAGATTTCTAGAAGATTCTTGGAACTCAATGTAATTCAATTAACGTCTACTGAGCATCTGATATGTACAGTATCGGGCAGAGAAATTGTAATTTTGTATCATCCAGAGAGAAACTCCCATAGTTTCTACAACCTTGCTTTAAAAAATCATGCTAGAACAAAGGTTGACACAAAGAGTATTATTTCTTTTGCCATGTCGACCTAACAGCTAAGGAAGAAAACATTTCTCAAAAATGATTTATCCTAAAAACCCTGAGCCCTACCAAGGATTCTCATGGGATAGGTCACTGAGGTTCAGAGTTTATGAAAAAGCATTCCAAATTCCTTCTGTTCCTTCCTTCAATAGTGACTTTGCTTAACCTTGACAGTGACAAAGAAAGTTCTTCAAGGAAAAAAACTACTTCAAAAGGAAAAATGAACAATAATTCAAACGTAACCATTCTTTCAACTGGAAATATGAACATATTAATGATACAAGAAAGACGTGGTAGAGGCTCGGCTGGATTTTTTTAAAATGTAACTTTTTCTTAAACTCTTTCAAATGACAGAAATCATTCATGAGAATCCAAAAGGGAGCGATTTTTGAGAGCAAAACATTACTATTTTCTAATGGGTCTTCAGAAATACCCTAACTTTCCACCCATTCCCATTTTAACAAATCACTTCCTTCCATTGGAAAATTCCAGGCTTAGGCCAAATAGTCTATTTAACCTACATTATAATGCAAAACCACTTTTTTTCCCAGAGAGCTTCCACCACTTATCAAGGTAGCTTTTTAAAAAATGATACATTACTAAATGATTCTAAATTCTAAAGTGTATTTTCCCTCTCCCTTGATTCTAATATCAGATTCTACATAAAATTTGCATCAGCACAAACAGGTGTTTTCGAAGGAAGTCATTCATGATGATTTGCCCTTTTCCATTTGCCACAAATACAAGAGTTTATTGTGTTTTTGTTTTTGTTTTTTTACATCTTATTGCTTAACACATAAATCTAGTTGGCATCCTTGATGTCTCTTTCCCACCTCCTCTAAATCCCACTTACCCATCTGTCTCATTGTCTCTGCCACTAAGTCACAATCTGCTCTTCTCTATGTCCATTGCCACTGTCCTGGGTCAAGCCACCAACATCTCACACAAGGCATACCACTCTGGTGTCCTACAATCTCTTCTCCTTTCACGCTTGCTCCCCTAAAATTTATGCTTCCCATCGTTGCCGGGTTGATCTTGCAGCACTTAAATTTGGTCGTTACTCGTTGTCCTCTCGAAATCTTCCAATGTCTCCCATTACACAGAAATAAAATGAACACTTCAGGCCCGTAAGGCCCCACGTGATTTGGCCTGTTTCTTTGACCTTAGCACGTACCCCCATCCCTCATTCACTACTCCCAGCCTCTATAGAAAGGTGTTTCTCTAACCCAAACATCAAACTTTTTCTCACCTAGCTCCTGTGCAATTGCTGTTTCCTCTCCTTGAAACTCTCTCTGTTCTCTGGATTCTTTCCATTATCCTTTCTATCCGAAGAGTGCTCCCTGTACTGGTGGCATACGTATCACCTGGGAACCCAGAAAACATGCAGACTCTCAGGGATAACCCCTCACCTGCTAAACCATAGTCTGCGTTTCAGCAGGTCCCCAGGTGATTCACACGCCAGTTACGGTTTGAGAAGGTCTAGCTGAGGTCTCATCTGTCACTTCCTCACGCAATCTAAATTAGCTTCCCAAATGACTCTCTATTACACCATGTGTTTGATTTTTTTAATGGCAATTAACTTTAGACAAAAACACTTTAATTAATATTTAACTAATTGAACTAATATCTTTGTTTTTTCCCCAGTAGAGTATAAGCTTTATGAAAGCACGGGCCATGTTTATATTCTTCACTACTGTTTTAACACCTAGCCTATCTCCTCAATAAATATCTGATAGATGAATGAATATTCAAACATATATGTAATCTTAATGATCAGAAAGATGATAGAATAGAACAAGTTTTTGAATTTTGTTTATCTGGCTTTTTATGACCTAATTACTAGCCAGAAAAATTATGAGTCCAATCAGTTTGGCACAAATCACTTGCAGTATTCTAGCTGACTAGGAAAGAAGGAAGGAAGGCAGGCAAGGAGGGAGGGAGGGGGGCGGGCCTTGGAAGACGAGAAGGTACGAGTGATAAAAGAAATGGCATGGCAAAGACCGAAAAGGATAGGACCTCAGAGGCAAGTAAAAGAAGATCACCTCAGGCTCCCCAGCATGCTGTGAATCAAGCTAGTGTCTCACCTTCTAGAGCTTGTAAAATCCTGGAGATTGAAGTTTTATATTTCCTATTGTACTGCCTGGAACTCGTCACCAATTAGTAACCATTAAGAAGGAAAAAGTATGTTAACTTCTGTGTCATGAACCACGTCAGTCCCGCATTTCTCCTTTCCTCTCACACTACCACACCATCCCACTTCTGACACCAGATGGGTGAGGTTTTCTTCCCACACCAAGCGATTTTCTGGGCCACCAGTTGGGCATCCTGCAATTTTATTCAGTTCCAACACTACCTAGAGACAGTGTCAGGTCCCACAAGTGAAGGACTCAGTCACACGAGACTGCCCCACCGCTCCACTTTAGATGCCAATCGCAAGGGGTGGGGCTCCAGGTTACCCCCAAATTCTGTTCATCTTAGACAAATCCAAGTGTCTCATGACCTCCTCCCCCTTGGATTCAATGATTTGCTAGAACAGCTCACAGAACTCAGGGAAACACATGTATCAGTTTCTTAAAAGATGTGATAAAAGATACAGACGAACAGCCAGATGAAGAGACACACAGGGCGAGGTCTGGGAGGGTCCTGAGTGCAAGAGCTTCTGTCCCTGTGGAACTGGGGTACGCCACCCTCCCAGGAGGCAGTGGGCAGTGGATGCGTTCTCCCACCCAGAACCCACCCAAACCCCATATTACTGGGATTTTATGGAGGTTTCTTCTTGGAGGCACGATCAATCATTAGCTCCATTTGCAGCTCCTCTCCCCTCTGAAGAATGGGGGATGGGACTTAAAGCTCCAAGCTTCTAATCATGGCTTGGCTTTTTTAGTGACTGGTCCCCATCCAACAGCTATCCAGGAACCCACCCAGAGTCACCTCCGTAGAACAAAAGATGCTCTTAGGGTTTGTATCACCTAGGTTTTAAGAGCCTCTAGTGAGAAACCAGGGGCAGAGACCAACAGATATCTTTTCTATTATTTCACAATATCCATTTAAGAAAATTAATCACATGACAGTCTAATGAAATGCATTATGCTTGATCAGATCCTGGGTCAGAAAAATAAAGAATATTTTGGGACATTTGGGGCAGGTTGTAATATGAATTGTGTGTTATTTATTGTTGTATAACCAATCCTTCCAAAACATACTGGCTTAAAAGAACAATAATCAATTTCTCATAATTTCTTTGATCCAGCAGTAGGGTGTAGCCAGGTCGGGCAGTTCTGACTGAGGTTGGACTGAGATGTTGGCTGCGGTCATCTCAAGGGTTAACTGGTGTATTTTATGTGTGGCCCAAGGCAGTTCTTCTTCCGATGTGGCCCAGGGAAGCCAAAAGGTTGGACACCACTGAGAAATAATATATAGAGAGAAAGAAAGCAAGTGAGGCAAAGGTTAACAACTGGGCAACCTAGGTGAAGAAAATCTACATGTTCTTATACCATTCTTAGAACTTTTCTCAAGATTTGAAGTTTTTCCAAATAAAAAGTTGGAAAAATTTTAAATATAATCAGGGAAAATATGTAGAGGCATATTACAGATGAAAAAACATTGGTCCTAAGTTGATTTAGCAAAGTTGGATGAGGGTTTATTACAATGTTCTTTCTCCTTTGGCACATTCTTGAAATTTTCCACAATAAAAAGTTAAACACACACAAAACAAATTAACATATAAAATCAGTTAATAAGAAAGAAATATTGCTGAACTATGACAATTGTTAAGGACAAAAATGTTCATTAATATTTATTAATTATGCCCAGACCACACTCTACTTGGCATACCTTGAAGGAGACAGGATGCATCCGAAGGACATTTGCAAGAACATCTAGGGACAGGTGGCCTCTATTTTTATGGGACCTGAACCATAAAACCTAAAGTTCTGTTGAGAGTCAAATTAAATAATTAACCACCAGGAGTTTGTGCTTGGCACACAGTAGGCAATCAATACCTCTGTATGGAATGCATTAAGAAAAGAATAATTCCCGTTCCTGATCTCTTTCAGGACAGGTCACTCCATAAAGAAACGATGACACTCTGGGCCAAAGGTGGAGACTGTGTGGTGAGAACAATGGAGGGCGCCCTCAGAAAGGTGTGGATCACAGCCCCTGATGCCCACTGTCCTCCTGCTCGGTGCACGGAGAGAGAAGCAAGGCCCACTTTAAGAATGCAAGACCCGCAGAGACACATCACACTTGGTTTAATGCTCTGTGGTCGCCATCTCAAGCTTGTCAATAACTTTCTTTGAACTTGGATATCACAAGCCATGCTGACTGACAAGGGAGTGTGTATGTGTGTGAGACAAGCAGGTTAAGTAGAGTATGAATGTCTACTCCTTCTTGCTGCCCAATTAACGTACACAATTCTCGATGTCCCATGAGCACAGGACTCCCATGGACCCCCAGCGATGCCTGGGAGTCCCCCAAGACTCAAGGCAAGCAGAAGGTGAGTTCCATCGACAATGGAGGAAGGGGAGAAGGGTCGGTCACTCACAGCCCTGAGACCTTGATAATTGTTTGAACCAGAACTTGATTTGAATGCAGAATGTAACGTAAATGCAAATGTTAGTAATTTAACAAATGACCAAAGAACACTGTTACATGTTTTCTTATTCTTGTTACGTTCCTGGATTAGCCAATCACTTATGCTGAAAATGATGGGTGAAAGAAAGGAAAAGATGGCGGCCCAAAGTTCCTTTCCCTGTCACGTCTTTCCTGATCAGCAAAACAAATGTAGAGTTTTGGTAGAATGTGCACCTACCAACAGGTGAAATAAAAACAGTTGAGTTAGTTTTGTGTAGCATTTCCACTATTGTGGTAAGAACAAGAACTGTATTCATGTTTGAGCTACAAAATACAAATTGTGTAATTTCACTAATCTTGCAAGTGAATATGATGCTCTTATATTTGTATTTAGAATGCACATTGCACAATATAATGATGAATGGTAAAATTTATGCTAGTCATCTAAAATTTTAATTTTCCTTTACTCGGAATAACATTAAATAGCAAATTAAAAACATCATGACAACATGAGCATGAAGCAGAAAGGATAAAATTTTCTATTTTAAAAGTAACTCTTTTAACTCTAACTTGTAACTTGCTATATTCTGCAAGCTGTCTCTCAAGAAGCTTTCCTTAAAGGGGACAAGGCTTCTCTTCCACCCCTAAAAGCATCAAAACATATTTCAATATACAGAGTTGAGTACTTTCTCCATCTGGTATCATTTCCCTTTAATATTAAGATTTGCTCATTAACCAAACTTCTCTGATTGGGACAGCAGCTCACAGCTTGAGAGATTGTTTTCTGCTCCCTCCAGGTTTAATCCAGACTGGAGCAACCCGGCAACCGCTGGTGACACGGGGCTTTAAAGTTTAACTTTACACAAACAGTGCAGCGCAGTCCTGGGCAAGGTCCATAAAGACAGGTCCTAACAACCTTACCTTTCAGTGTCTTGATAGCCCTGGATCATTGTGACCTTTATTTAGGTCTTGGCCACCGTGGGGAGATTTCCGAGAGATAATCCTTCTCTCTTTGCCCTGTGGCCCATAGCCAGCTGTGTAACCAAAACTATTTACTCTACAGAGCTTCCCAAGCACAAAGCCCTGGGAGGGAAATATCAGAGATGCATTTCACCTGGAAATTTGCATGATGGCTGGTAGAAAACCTGGGACATGAAATCAGAGATCTCTTCTTATCTGCTGTGTGACCTTAAACAAGTCACTCACCCTCTCTGGGCATCAGTTTCCTCATCTATAACATGGGAATGACGATATGTATCCTGCCTGCCTGGTGTGGAGATTATGAATAGTAAAATGGGATAATTTTCTGGCGAAGTGCTTTTTAACAGCAAAATCATGCTCAAACTCATAAAATCACTAAAGATGGAGGCATCTGGAAAACATTTTAAAATTAATATTTCCAGTCTCTTAACATATATAGTTTATTAAGCACCTATCATAGGCAGGTTCTAGTCTAGGCAATGGTGATACAATAGTGAACAAAAACAAACGTCTCTGCGTATTTGTAGTTTGCTAGCCAAGGATAAAACTAATGAAAAAAGTAAGAGTGAAGTTGCAATTTTTAATAGGATGATGTGGCCGACTGTGACCATCGTGGCCTCTGATAAATCATACTGCCTGTGTCCCCACCCCCTTGCAGCGGTCTTGGCTGTTCCTGATTTGTTCATCAGGAGCTCGGGCCCTGAGAGGCCTTGAAGCTTCCCCTCCGGCCCTTTTGAAACATTCATGCTGCTGAGTGAGGAAGCCGGGCCGGCCTGCGGACGAATCCGACGTCCCAGGGAGAGCGAGGCCGCCGGCGGCAGCACGGAGGCCAAGCCCGCGGGCGAGGCCATCTTACACCCCCATCCTAGTCGCACTGCCAGACGCCTGCAGCTCGCTGAAGCCCCGGGCGATCCCCGCCGAGACGTAGTAAGTCAGTGTTTCAGGAGGCGGCCAGAGAAAGCCTCTCGGAGAAGGTGGTAGGTCAACAAGGACAGCAGGGGGAGCTGCCATGGACCGAACGTTCGCGTGCCCCACTGCCTGCCCCGCCCCCCATGCCTATGATGAAGCCTTAACCCCAGGGTGGCCCCATTTGGAGATGGGGCCTCTAAGCAAGTAACTCAGGTTAAATGAGGTCGTGAGGTTGCACCAAGGAAAGGTCCTGGGAGGACGCAGCACAGACGTGGTTGTCCGTAGGCCAGAAAGAGGGTTCTCACCAGAAACCCAGTCGCCTAGAACCTGCATCTTGCACATCCCTCCTCCAGAACCGTGAGAAAATAAATTTCTGCTGCTTAAAGCGGCCCAGTCTATGGTATTTTGTGATGGCAGCCCGGGCTGACTCAGACAGGAGCCATGCAGCTATCTGGGGGGTGGGGGGGACATTCCAGCAGAAGGAAGCTCTGCAAAGGCCCTGGAGTGCAGGCGCGCTGGGAGGCTGCCACGCTGGACTGCAGTACTGAGGGCAGAGCTGGAGGGCGTGGGGTCAGAGGGGTAAGGGGCCCTTTAAAAACTCTGCTCTAAATTAACAGCAAAGTCTGTGCGGGGTTTCGAGGGGTGGAGTGACATGTTTCCAAAGGACGTGCATTTCTGTCATACTTGACTTTTATGTAATGATGAACATGTGTTACTTTTGTAATCAGGAAAAAAGACACGCGGACTCTTAGAAGACTGCATAAGCATGCACCAACAAGCACAAGCTGTGTCCTTTAATGCCAACATGTGGGTAGAGAGGAAAGGGGGGAGAGGGAGAGAGGAATAAAAGGGTAGGGGAGAGACCCATCGGGTTAGAAGTGCAGATCGCACCATGCCACCACCCTTGGGCTCTGGGCAGACTTGTGCTCTTTGACTGTTCTCCCACTGGGACTTGCACCTCTGGGGAGTGCTGCCTGACTAGGGAGAGGGGCGGGGGTGGGGGGCAGAGGGTGCAGCAAGAACAGAAAACAAAGCATGGATTGAATTCTGTCTCGATAGGAATCAAGTGCATCTGATTTACCCCAGCTCTCAGCACATTACCCGGTGTATACGAGGTAGCAGCTAGGTTGCTTCTTGAAGAAATAAATGAACTGGCCCGAGCAGTCTCCCTAAATTATTCTGCACCCCACTGTCCCCATTCTCACCCCCCTTCTTTGTTGGTGTAACTGAATTCTAAAGGGGGTCTTTAAAACAAAGAGTGGGTGTAGTGGAGGGTTGATCTCTCACATAATAAAACCGTAAAGGTCTGCTGTACTTAAACCCTGCATATCTCATGGTCTGTTTCTAGTTTTAATAATGTAATAAATTCACCTGAAACTTCAGGTAAAGCTGAGGTCTCACAGGTTCTCAGATAACCCTTTACATCTCACCTTATTCATACATGGATTGGGACTGGTGGAGTTCAAAGTGCAGTGGAAGGTTCTATGAGTTGTGTTATCTTGTAAAAGCTCTGTTCACATTTTTTTTTCTGCTTTCATTGGCAGAGGGATCAATGAATAGACAAAGATGCTCAGTGCAAGCCTGGATGGAGAGTACTATTAAAATAATCATCCTGTTTAAAGTGTAAGTGTGCTTGCTATAACCAACAGATGCATTTCCTAAACATTGTGCATGACCCACTTTTTTTTTTTTTGAGTCCAAGAGGAGCTAACCATGATAAACATAAGGAAGGATTATTTTTGTTTTGCAAATGATCATCTCCTTTAGTCATTTGTTTCATAAATTTGGCATTTTAAGAATCAAGTATTTTAAAAATAAGGTAAAATGAATATATATATATATATATATATATATATATATATATATATATGTGTGTGTGTGTGTGTGTGTCCATATACACACACACACACACAAGGTCGGACAATTAATGTCATGAACTCATCCTAGAAAAAGTGCTACGTACCTCATTGCTGATTGTCACTACGGTCACCTTCAAGAAGTCACATTAGGTGGTGAACTTATTATACATCAAGTTGACAATGCACTGTAGAATTGTATTCCTGAAACCTATGTAATCCTTGCTAACAGATGTCACCCCAATAAGTCTAACAATAAAAATGAATTAAAAAAAAATTACTCCCCTTGGGAAGCTATGTAGCGATGCCAGCACCTAGTCCACACTTCAAAGGAATTTTGGAACTCTTTTTCTGAAATGGCCATCAGAGCTGTTGTCCCCCAAATCTGACAATTAAGTTCACGAACTTTCCAAGATTATGACACCTTACCAAGTTGTTTGTGCTGTGTGGCCAACATAAGTGTGCGGTGGCAAGTTCTTCTTGAACAGGTTAGAAAAGGTTGAGTACTTTCAGCCTAATGACAAGTCTTAGTACATGTTTCAAATTAACTAAAAAGAAATACAAAATACTGATCGGCCCAGTGAAGGGTAGCAGAATATGTGATCCCAAAACATGCCCCTTGGGCAGGAGGATAATTTTGAGCTGAAGGCAACTGAGAAGCAGCAGATACAGGAAAAGCTCTTTGCCCACCTCGATTTGCTTAAAATAGGATGCACATTTGCAAAGGACAGAGAAGCTAATCGCTGGTGACAATGCTAGCCCTTAGCTTGCATTAGAGCCCCTCTGTATTTGCCTTCCCATAATCTGACACCCAAGAAGCTCTAAGTCCTGTTTCGTTGTCTGGTCACTTCCCGAACAATTTATTGTTCTTTTCCTAAAATGCTATGAAAGCCCAAGGTCTCACCACCCCTTTGAGTTACTCATCTCAGCGTGTGCCCACACGTAAGTACAATGCACTTGTTAATAAACTCCTGTTTCATTTTCTCTTGGTAATGTCCTCTGCCAGTCTGATTTACAGGGTCTGGTCGATGAGCCTTAAACAGATGGTGGGAAAAGAATTCTTTCCCTCCCCTATACCAGCAACCAATTCCCTATCCCCTGCGCAGCTAAACAGTGAACATTGTTTTTTATTGTGGACTCAATAAATCAGCCCAGGACAGAGTTCCTTGTAGCTTTGGAAATCTGTCTTCAGGCCTTTTGGCCAGATGATCACTGGGTCTGACCCAAGTTTAGAGGACTACTTAGAAACAGTCAAAACCAACCAAAGAGGGTTCTTAATAACACAAAGCCTAGTTACTCTGATTTGCTAAGCAAAATAAACAAACTTAGAAACATATAAAGTGCTGCTTGGGCGACATTCAGTCCCCAGTGACTGGTCTCTGCTGACTTCTGAAAGGAGACATAGGCGCCCTCAGTTCCTGCTTGGGCAGCAATCATTTCCTTAGCTCTGGTAGAAGATTACATTTGACTTTTTTTTTTTTTTTTTTTTTTTTTTTTGCTCTGGACACAGCTCCCAAATATTGTAGAAACACTGCATTAATGAAAACAAATGAGATGTGTTAAGCAGTCAGTGCACTCAACATTGTCCTAAGTGCTTCCTACGTATGTGTTAACTCACTGAACCCAACAGCCGTGCTCGGAGCCGAATGCCGTCCCTAACCCCATTTCACAGACGAGGAAGCAAAACCACACGCTTGTGAAGTGACTTGCCTGTGAGGCCACCAGGCTCCAGCTTCTCAGTTCCGGTGACAAAGGGCAGGTGGTTGAACAGTTGGCAGAAGGGTCTGTTAATACACAGGGAATCGAGTCCGAGGCCAAGAAAATTAATTTCATTTCATGCAATTAGAAAAGTTTTAGCCACGAAGGACTCAGGATGAGTAGTTAACTTACTACCAGCTCTTGTGATCGTCCCCAAAGTGACTGTAGCAGGTCCTGATTCATTGCCATTGAGCACACGTGGTATTTTCTGCCTTACCTCTGGCTGGTGGAATAACTGAGGCCATACTAGAATGTGTCACTGGGCTAATTTTATTCTGTAAATAGAATAACTGTTTGCAATAATTTAAAACGCCCCTGACTTTTTCCAGGCCTCTTCTGAGTCCCTTCTTACTCTCATCTGCACACTTTCTTGGTCTCTACTGACTCTAATTTTAGTCCTGATGAAGGAGAACGTTCTTCTGCTTATATTGACTGTATGAGAGTTGCATTCTCTTGTAAAAACTATACTCACTTTTACCAGGACTCAAAGATAAAGAACATTCATAAATGTTTTTCAAATGACAATCCATGTTTTGGTTACAATTCACTCCATCAAACTGAGCTTGTTTTAGGTGAAGTATTAGGACAAATAGCAATGAATAAGGAAGGAAGGCAAAAAAGCCCAAAAACATGCTGGAGGCTTCGAAATGCAAATCGTGTTTGGGGCTGGTGTACAAAGGTATCAGCAGGGGTGGGAATGTTAAGTTTCTTCAACTTCATTCTTTCTTCTAATCAGTTTTTCCCATGTAATCTGGGTTCTTTCTCCCCACAGACCACAAATGTCTGATTCTTGTCCTTGCTCAGATGGTGGAGTACAGTGACCGGCAACAGAAGAGGCAAGATCCAGGAAAACTAAAGGTCAGGACGATGCAGGCGCCAGTGCTGCCTGGGTTGGTAACAGCTTGAGAATCAGTGTCTGAAATGGCATGCTGAAAAGAAAAGTCACATCTGCCCCGAGGGTCCAGCAAATGTTACAGTGTTTTCCTGCACCCACCTCTCTGGACCTGTTGAATGTCACTCTCCACCACATTTACTCTGCATCCAATAGCTGAGACAGAGATTTCTCATTTCTGAGTAAGTGACCCCGAGTAAAGGTGGTCATGCCTTGACCATTTAGTGAGGGAAAATAATGACATTACCTTGGGTGGATTGCCCTTTCATGACTGTCCGACAGCCTAGCAGAGGAAACAAGTCATAACGCTAGGACAGATGCTCAGACACATCAAAAACTTCCAATACTAAAGAATGAAGAAAAAAATCCTAGCGTTGGGGCAGATTTATGTAACCGGATGTCAACACAGATTTCAAAGCCTCTTTGAATTGCTGACAGAGCACCAGCCCTCGGCCCTGCGGTATGGTGGGAGAGCGTAGCTTTGGCTGCAGGCACACTTGAGTTTGAGGCTGTAACTGCTTCTTACAATGTGGAACCAGAGACACATTATCCTCTGTCAGTCAGTTCATTCATCTTTTACATGGGGATGATGCCTTTTTCTCAGCAGTCTTGTGAGGATTAAATGCTAAGATATGCACACTGACTGATTCAGCAGTGCCCCCACTTCTCGCTGGCTAGGTGACCTTGGGCAGATTGCCTAACCTCAGTTTCTTCATCTGTAACGTGGGGATTAATTCACACCTCCCAGGTCTGCTGTGACAAGTTAAGTCAGAGTAAGTCAAATGCTCATCTAACATTAGCCTGAGCTATTAATGCTACTTATATTGTCCAGTCTACTTCCTAATGTTCTATGCCCCCTTCAGAATGGAAACCAGAAACAGAATCCCCTAAAGAACAGCAGTTACTTAGAATTGATAAATGACAGGTACAGTATTGAATACATGTCAGTTCTCAGGCAGAGATGAAAATACTGTCTTCAACTGACTTTCCTGCCTACCATGATAAATGACTAGCAAACTGAATTTATGCACTGTTTATCTCCAGGGACCTCTAGGCACCATGCTGACATAATCTCACAACATCCTGGGGAAGAGGAGATGATGAGTGATTTAATCACTGTCTTCAAAAAGAGGAAGCGTTCACACCTGGGTGGTGACCAGCTGTTTCCATCACGACCGAAGCCAGAGAAAGAGCCAGCAGGCCCAAGATGCAGGAAAGGTTTGGGTTCAACCCTTGGAGATGCATCTTGAGAGCACTTCATTTTAAGTACTGAGTTACATGGCTACTATTTATACTTTTCCAGTGGCAAATTGAAAAAATAGATATTTCTTTGGAATATCTACAGTTTGGCTTAACACCTGGGTGATTCCTACGGGTAGGTCTTCCCCAGAACTTACTCCAGCCAACGACTTCATGCCAGGCTACTTGGCCATTTCCCAAGCACATTCCAAAAAGGCTCAAAATGAGCAGGTTATCCCACGGGTGAGCGAGCTTTAAGCAGCCAGTCCAGACCCAACCTGAAGGGTAGCGGACCGGACGGGGTTGCTCAGCTCCCCGGGCTCGGGAAGGGTGTCCCCAGGCTGAGTACCAGCGTGTAGGTCATTAATGCAGTTACAGGACCTGCAAAACCTCAGGCTCTGGGGAGAATGATATTCGAGGGGGACTCCAAACCCCCTGGAACTTACAGAAAATTGTGTATTTAGTCTTACATGTTTGAACTTCAGTCACCTTCAAAGTACTCTCCATTTGATGCAATGCATCTATCGAGATGCTTTTTCCATTGTTCAAGACAGTTTTTAAACTCATCAATTTCGTTGCCTTTTTTTAACCTCTTCCACATCCGCAAAACGTTTCACTTTGACTTTTTTCCTGGGGGTGGGGGGTAAAGTCTCTTGGGGTGAGATCAGGTGAGTAGGGAAGGTGGGAGACTGGGGGTCATGGGTCATGCTATTTTTAGTAAAAATTCTGCTGAACACTCAGCACAGTGTGGTCAGGTGTGTTGTCATGCCGCCTGTAAAGTTTGTGTAAACTATCCATCCTGAAATGGGTAAACACGTTGAGTCTCCAAAAAAAATTCACTGAAGCTGAACACAGCCTGTCACAATGCCAGCTGGTACGCTGATGCAGACGGGTTCCTAGAACACTCACCTAGCTGGGGAGGCCTGTACTACCAGGGGCCCGCCCTCCAGAAGGTAATTCTGGGGTTTTTTGGGTCTGCCCTCATAAGCAAGATAATTTATTCCCTCTTTATGTAACCCTGCTCCTGAAATTGTCAGGAGCCCAGGCTGCTTCTACCCTGCTGCCCTGGTCTGCAGTCTACACAGGACTGACCTGTCTGCAGTCTAACCAGCGGGCATGGGGAAGGGACAGCATGCGCCTTCCCTAAAGGGCCTGATATGGAAGTTTCCAATTTCATTCCCATTCTTTTGGCTAGAATTTAGGCCCCATTCAGTCCCACGTAATGTTTTATTTTATGCACATTTTATTCTGTGTTCCCAACTGTCCCCTGAAAACTCCCTGACCGAGGAAAGAGCGGATGTGTATTGAGGTGAGATTCTGTCCCAGTTAAGGATAAAATACTCACAGCAGAACGTCACGGAGTACTTACTCCCCGTCGGGAGGGCATCTGAACCACGTCACCTCATTCAGTCTTCATAGCACGCCACGGGGAGGCACCATTATTATTCCCATTCGCAAACACAGAAACCGAGGCCGAGAGGTTGGGCAGCTGGCCGGCCCGTGCAGCTGAGGCAGAGGCAGGACTCACGCCCAGGCGCGCACTGCCAGCCCGCAATCTGGACAGACGGGGAGACCACAGGCAGGGCTGGGGCAGGCCGTTCCCGCCATCGGGGCCCCTCCAGTCTAGACGAGACGACGCCTGTAGAAACCGACAGCAGAAATTCTTGTGCATTTCCACACGAGAGACAGTGCTTACCTGGAACAGCTGTACAGAGTGCTGATGACGGGGCAGTTACTCTCCTTGGGAGCTGTAAGACATGTGAGCGAAGGAGCTCATTCCCCCGATGCTGGCCACCCGACTGTCACCTCGGGCTGGGCAAGACTTGAGGGGATGGTGTGTGGCCTGTTCTTCTGCCCCCTCCGCCCTCAACACCTGGTGTCCTTGTCCTAGGAGAGCCACAGCTGCCCAGGACCAGAAGGGGCCACTTCTTTGTGTGGCAGTCCCAAGTTAGAGGACATTTGGAAACTGTTTTCCAGGGTTTCTCTCCCCACCCCCACCCCCTTCTTCTCATGAAAGGGGCTTTTTGTCAGTACAGCCTTTGTTTGGGGATTCAGTTGATAAAGGGGCCATTTTATTGGAATGAATTACTGACGCAAGTGCTGCCAGACATCTCAGCGAGAGGACAGCACTCTGGCTTTTGTTCAGCAAGGTGGATGCAAACGACTCGGGCGGAGGTCTCAAGGGCACTTGGGAGTTTGCTGCCATCAGCAACTTGGAGTTTGGCTGCTGGCGTCCAGGGGAGAGCAGAGAAAGCACCGCCGACAGTATTAATAAACCATAAGGCCTTCTCCTTCGAATGGGAAAAATGTCAAATGGTTAAGACCCGGAGGCCAGGGCTTCTGCAGAATGAACTGGTTTTTATCTATTGTTAAATTGCTCAATCTCCACTTCTAAGAATGGGGTCCCTTTAACAATTTCAGCTCATCTTTCTGACCCCCCTGAAAAATCCTCTCGGCTGAGCCAAATGAATGCTGGTGAAAGAAGTCGGAAAAGTAAATCTGATTCTCTCAGCCTTTGGGGGGGACTCACAGAGACAGGGAACATTTAAAGATACTTGAAAAGTAATTTTCTTTAATGGTCCTAAGGGACTTCGGAAAAAGACATGAAAACACTCGTATGCCCAAACTCGAACATTCGAACTTGTTTTCCCTTCACGTCCGGTGCGTGCAGTGCCACCATAAATTTGTGAAAATACGTGGGTTGGTAGTGTATTTGGGGCCCATAACCTCATCTGCTCTTTTGTTGAGACTCCAGACCCAGCACATTCAAAGTCTGTTGGATGTATCAGCATTTCTTAGGAAACTGCTTTTAAAATACTGCGTCTTGCAAACAGTGGCAAGGAATGTGGCATTTAAATCAATTGACTGAACTCTTCAGAGTTCAAGGAACTCATTAGGGATGATAAAATCAACAGAAGCCTGGGTAAGAGAAAAGGTACCCCCTGATATTGTTTGAAGGCATGTAACACCAATCAGTTCTAAGTGACTGAACCCCAAGTATTGATTAGGAAGCAGGTGCCTACGGGCAGCTGGCAGTGGTCCAGTGGGGGGGAGGGTTGCACAGCCTGCAGCTGTCACAGGTCACCTCTCTGAAAAGCAAGGTAAGAGGTGGGTGGCTCGCCACTTGTGCCCTTCGGAAAGAACACGTTTGTTTTCAGAAAGGAAGACAAGTTTGCTAGTCTGTAAAGCATGGATCCTCAGCTCTGACCTCTTTATCCCACCAACAGGACAGTGTAGCATCCTTCCAAAATAGCCACCCCGATTTCTGGGAGGAGGGGTGCATTACTAAGCGGGGTGAACAGTGCACCACGCAGCAGGTGGGGAGGCAGGGTCCTGTGGGAGTTTGTGGGCAGCTGGAAAGCACAAAACTTCCTGGGAGCTCCTCTTTAGGCCCCACCCCAGTCATTATTTATTCACACAGATTCACATTACAACTGTCATTAATCACTTGAATTATCTGCATAATTATTATGTGTCTCCCCGTTTGCTACGCAGCTCCACGCATCCGGGGGCTGTGACTTATTCCAACGCCGAATCCCCGGTTTCTTGGACCGGCTAGGCACAAAGTGAGTGTGTAATCTCTACTAGTGAATATACTAATGCACGCTGAGAGAGACACGAAGACAGGTACGTGGGGGAGAAGGTGCTAATAGCAAAAATCTGCCATTGTCTTCTGACGTTTTAAACTTGGGCTTTTAGAAGCTAGTCGTCCACCTCAAGTCTTTGAGGAGAGGGCATGGCCTGGATACTGGAGCTGGGGTCAGTCAGTTCCTAATTGAGAGAGCAGCCGCAGTAGTTTTGATTGGAGGTAATACTTCACAGTGTGTACAAGCTGTACAGCAGGTGGAGGTTCACCACCACTCGCAAAAGACCAGCACCCTGAGAGTTCAGTCCTTGGAAGAAAAAGCAAGGATGTGAGCCTGTGTTTTTCATTCTCTGCAAAATCCTTCAAGCCATAATAAGGGGTGAGAGGAGAATGTCCCCTGTGTCATTAAGAGAATCTAGTTTTGTATAGACAGGATAAACTTGTCCAGAGTGCCAGACAGTTCTTTTCTCCTGATATATATACTTCCCAAATACCTATATAGGTGGCAGGGGATGTTTTGATTTTCTGAGATGGATTTAGACACTCTGTAAGTTAGATAAAGAAGAAAAAATATCATCTAAAATGTACATTCTGCCAGTTATTTCCTTGGACACCACCCCTCCTAGCTGCAGACAAACACAGGAAATAGAGCCTGTCACTAAAATAAATTGGGAAAGTTAACAGTTTTCCAACTCAATGAACTACAAGTCCAATTTTTTCCCCTTAACAATGAAAAAATGTTTGTGTTATCTTCCAAAAGGTTATAGTGGAAGGCTGTTAATCACTAAGCCATTCAAAATTGTTATTTTGGTTATAATCAGATAAACTTATTTTTAAAAACACCTTTTCTATTTATTGATAACCCTATCATTGGTAGAAAAATGCACTATATAATCAGAATCCCAGAGTACCAAAAAACAGCTATTATTAAGGAGAGTGCTCTTTTCGATTAATTTTTGTTATTATTTATTCTTTTAAAACAAACAGAACACCTCAACCAGCTACACGCCTTTACTTCATTCCAGACTTTTAAGAGTGTAAAATCTATAAAATGGGATTCTTTGAAGCAAGAGTACCAGTCAACTATTATAAGAAGTGCTTATATGAGGTGCTTTGGATTAAAACAGAAAGGAAATCAATTATTTCAGCCAAACTAAATTTACAAGTTTGGGCTCGATGCGTGTCTTTAATCTGAGTTCAAGCGATACTGCCCCAATCAAGCAACGTAAATCAAGACACCTCAAAAAAGGTGATATAGTAAGAAAATGTCAATTTAATCATTTACTTTAGCAGGCAAGCAATTTGTAAACATTCAGTAGCGGCAGCATCCAAGTTACAAACAATTTAAAAAGAAACCAAGATTAGTGATTATAATTTTTCCTTCCCTTTCCCCAAAAGAACAAAAGAAAAGAGAAAAGATTAGGAAATGAATGACTTAAAACACTACAAACATTGAACATTCAGTTATGTCTTCTATCAGCCTTCTATGCATCCTCTCTCTGTGTGTTTTATTTTTAAAGATGTATCTACTCCTAAAATGCATTATCTTGCAATAACTTGTACGTGAGCATTTGCCATCTAGGAAGTGGTTCCTGCACACGGCCGTGCACGTATTATCTCAGTTTAAATCCCATTTGCAAAGGGAACATTTATATCTTGATTCAATGCTTCTTTGACTTCGAGTGGCAGGGTGTCAAAAAGGTGATCTTCTACAACAAGCCCGCTTTTCTTGAGCAGGCGACACTGGCCGAGCTGGGCTGGCAGGCGGTCCAAGCAGTTCCCCTTCAGCTCCAGCTGGGTGAGCTGGGAGAGCTGACCAATCTTCTCCGGGAGGCAGGCGATGCAGTTTTGCCCCAGATTTAAAGTCCTCAACTTAATGCATTTAAACAACTGTTTTGGCAGAACGTCCACTTTGTTGCCCGTGATATGCAAATGCTGCAGGTTCTGGAGCATTCCTATTTCTACTGGAATCATTGAAATGTTGTTGTAGCTTACATCTAAGCATCTGAGTTTCTGTAAACTAAACACTGCCACTGGTAATGACTCGAGCTTGTTGTTGGAGAAGTACAGTGACTCCAAGTTTTTCACGTGGGTAATGGAGGGAGGAATGGTAACGATTTTGTTATGCCAAAGCTTTAAACAAGTCAGTCGTTTTAAATGCTGGAAACTGATGATTTCCTCAATTGTGCGTATGTTGTTGGATTTTAAATCCAGTTCCTGTAAATTAGAGAGGCTGAAAATAGCATGTGGAATTCTCTCTAGCTCACAGTTCTGGAGTTCGAGCTCGGCGACATTCATCATTTTCTTAAGGCTGTTCAGTACCAAGAGTTTAGTGCCGTCATTATGAATGACTAACTTTGTAAGATGTGGAGCCACATCGGTAATGTTGGAGGGAACTTTGGTCAAATTGCTCTTCACGTGGAGAATCTTAAGGTGCCGCAACTCTCGGAGAGATTCAAGTCCTATCATCTTATTGTTTTCAGAGTTCAAATTGCCTATCAAGTATAACTCTCGAAGGTTTTTGAGTAAATACACCCAGGCAGGGATTTCAGCCACGTCGGTGAACTTCACGTGAAGGCATCTCAAGTGGTCTCGGAGAAAGCTAAAAGCAGTCTGTTCAACTTTTGCAGGGCAGTGGCAGAGGTGAAGTTCTTGGAGATTCGTCATCTGAGAAATCTTAGCAGGAATTTTAGCTTCTGGAATCAGTTCAAGTTTCAGCACATCCAGGTCTGTGAGGTCAAAGACGGCATCGGGCACGCCCGACAGCATGAACAGATGTAGCTCCTGCTTGTCCTGGGCGTTGCGTGACACGTGCTGCCTCAGTTTTTCAAATGTCCACTCGTGGTTCAGACTAATTTCTCTAAGTTTATTTTCACTGACTTCTGACAAGAACACACCGAAACGCTTGGAATACAGCTGGTCGTATTGGTCTACCATGTGGAGAAGGAACGCAAAATCGTTCTTGACGTCTGGAATGTCACTGAAACTGCTCTCTTCTCGGACTTTTTCAAAAGAATATTCCTTCAGCGGGATCCTGAATAACCAGAAGAGAGTGTAGAGGCAGATGAAACCGTAGACACAGATAATGGATATGTAACTGATGAGCAGCTTTTTCAGCATGTACGCCATATTGTGGGTGCACTCAAACACCTCGTACCCCGTCAGGTGCTCGACCTTCGGCTTGCAGACGTGCTCGAAGCTGATTGCGTTGACGAAGTTGGCCGTGTAGCAGAGGATAAAGATGAACTTGGCGGTTTTGATAACTGTCTGGACCACGTAGAGTTTATAGATCAAGTCACTGTCTTCCACGTGGGCACGAAACTTCCTCACCTTCTCAAACAGGGCTTTGGCCTGTTCCCCGTCCTTTTTATCCAGGATGGTCATGCTGGGGACTTCGATCACTGGCTTCTCGGCTGAAAACTTGAAGCCAGTTTTGTTGATCATCGGGGTGCTGGCACTGGGGCTCCCTTCATCACTGCTGGTGGACACGTGCTTCGGGAGCGTCTGGGCACCTGTGATTCTCTGCTTGTTTTCCTCTGAGTCTTCGCATGCTGTCTCAGACAACGCTTTAGTAGTCCAAGGAGATTCAAAGCACTTTCCTAATATTGACACAAAATGTTCTACTTTTGAGCATGTCTTGGGATATTTGAACCAGAAGTTGCTACTGACCATGAGAATAATAGTATGGATGAGAGCAAGATATGGAAAGTACTTAGAATACCATGGAAGGGCCAGATGGTAACACATCTGATTAATAAATACATATTGCTGAAAATCCAGGTTTGTCTTTCGGCCTGTTGGATCTTTCTTCTCTTTCTTGGCCTCCTGATTTGGAACTGTGGAATCTGTGTGAGGATATGTGGCTCTGAGAGGTATGTCAGGTGTCACAGCAGATGTGCCAAAGGAAATGTCACTTGTCGCCCGCCCGTGTTGGTCTTGGTCGGTGGCTGCTTCCATCTTCGGGACACTGGTGGTAATGTCGGCGTTTCCGGGTGGTGTGTGGGCCTTT
Organism: Lyroderma lyra; assembly: GCA_004026885.1. Taxonomy (NCBI): domain Eukaryota; kingdom Metazoa; phylum Chordata; class Mammalia; order Chiroptera; family Megadermatidae; genus Lyroderma; species Lyroderma lyra. The sequence continues at coordinate 85,648 of PVJL010002304.1, forward strand.
GAATTTACAGGAGATGGCAATACTGGCAAGCAGACCACCTGATCTTTGGTAAGTTGCATGGTTCCTGCGAAGATGGCTACCATCAACATAACGACAGCCAGGTAATCCATAAACACGTCCCACCATGGTTTCAGGATTCGGTAAGTTGGCTGAATGTCATTAAGTGAAGCAACTTCTGCCAGGGTAAACATTCCTAGAAAACAAGCAAACAAAAGGCGTTATTACAGAGATGCAAGTGGAAACATTAAATGAGAAAAACCCTTTATTTGCTCCAAATTAAGTTTTCTCATCCCAGTCCTGTCTTATTATCCAAGGCAGGTACAGCAGAAGATGAACTCAAAGGTGCATGTATGAGAAAAATGGTTGTTTGGTGTAGTAGCTCTTCTTTCCTAGCCCTGGAGAAGAGGAAAAAAAAAAAGGGTGGGGATCAGATTGCCTTCTAGGTAAGAAATAACGACAGTCTGTACGAGTGGTTAGAGTAGAAAGGGGAGAGTGGAAATTGGAGAGCTATTTAGGAGAGAGAATTTAAAGACCTGTAACTTACTGACCTGCAAGTAAGGTATGAGAACAGGATGGTCTGTATCGTGGACTGGACTGATTTAAGGTTAAGACTCAAGTTTTGAGGTAGGGGGTTGGGATGACTTCTATTTTATACAAGCCAAAATTGAAGGGTCTGTGTTTGCTATTAAAATGTGGTTGGCCTGCGCCAGCCTCAGGCCTACCACTTAGAAACAGTGTGAGTCTCAAAGCCTTGTATTTTTCGTCTGTCGCAAGAGAATGATAACTTCTAAGGGTTGTCAGAAAGCTTAAATTAAGTTGAGATTGTAAGGTTCTTATCACGCCATCTGGCCACAAGTATTTGTTAACTTTTTATCTCTTTATGTTAGCTCTTACCACCCTGGTGGAAATGTCCTGCTAGGCTGAAATCAAGGGTCTAGAACAGTGGTGTCCAACCTTCTGGCTTCCCTGGGCCGCACTGGAAGAACTGTCTTGGGCCACACATAAAACACACTAACACTAATGATAGCTGATGAGCTTAAAAAAAAAAAAAGTGGCCAAAAAAATCTCATAATGTTTTAAGAATTTGTGTTAGGCTGCATTCAAAGTCATCCTGGGCCACAGCTGGACATGCCTGGTCTAGAGTGTAGGAATCTTAGTCTACCTACTTGGGGCTTACCAATACCTGTAGCTGAAACACTGGCCCCTGAGGCAGCACCGATGGAAAACATGTGCCAGGAGAAGGGGGCCAAAGACATACGCAGGCATGGAATGATCAGTGATGATGACACGAAGGCAGGACCAATAAGCCCTTTGACTCTAGCAAAGCCAGTGACCCCAGCAACAAAGAAGAGAATCCTGGTGCCAGGACACTCAAAAATGTGCTCACCATTCACTAACATCTGGCAGCTTTATAGTCCTGAAACGACTATACAAGTAATATAGCACAAGCACACGCATGCTGGAAGTAACCAAGGAAAACACAATGTGTACAGTGGCTTCTGTAATCATGGACGGGAAACAAATGTTTATCTTCTTCAATTTGGACATTTCAACTTCCTGCAAGGCAACCTGACTGCATTCTGCTTTCTCAGGAAGTGCTCGGGTTTCCATGTTCATATAAAAAACGATTTCTCTAACTAGTAAGAAACAAAAAAGATAAAAGGCAAAGAAAGCACCCAAGGTTTAGGGGAATGCATTTGTTTTTAAAATAAAGGATGGGAGATAGTTTTATTTTTTTATCTATGTAAAAGTCGCCCACAGTGTGGTATTGCAAAGGATCCTGGCTGACTCTGGCTTCAGGAGGAAACAGGATTATGACTGATTACTAGTGTCTTGCCTCCCTGCAGATTCTCTATGCTCTAGGTTCATAACCCCTTCCAGTATCTCCACCAGCCTTCTCCCTCGCGTTCAGCTGCTCCTGCACATTGTTTCTTCCGCCTGGAGTACTCTTCACCCCCCGCCCCACACCTCCATTCTGCAGACTGTCAGGTCTTTTTTCGCTTTGTCCAGGAGGCCCTCCCTGAAGTCTAGTCTGGGTGAGGTGCTTCCCTGATGTGCTCCCATAGGACTCTGCACCTCCGCCCATCACAGCCCTGACCACACTGTGGCAGAACCAACTATGGACTTGTCTGATGCCTCCACTAGATTATAAATTCAACGAGGACAGGGACCAAGTCCATCTTCCATATTGCTGTGCAATGCCCAACACAGAGAAGCTGCTTAATCAGTGAAGAAACCTTTGAGCTTAGTAATCATCTTTAGCATTATCATCATCATCATCACCAAAATTCCTTAAGAATATTTATTAACTGTCTCCATCTGGTATTGGGCAGAAGAGCACGTTCTTAAACTTAACTGCCTTCATAAAGCAAGATGGGACCCTGCAAAAATAAAAACTCCAAGTAGGCCCCAGCATAAAAGTAAATGGCCAAAGGAACACACAGTAGAGACACTGTGGGGTCCTTGTAACCAGTGATACTTTGCAGCTGTCAAAGCTTCAACAGTGGTTTTCAAGAACTTTGTGCTGGACAGGCTTTGCTTCCAGCAGTCGCCAGCTCAAAGGTGCCAACAGTTGAGGAACCGAGACCAGCTTGCCAAGACTGTAGCCAGGGATGGCTCCTTTTCGTCTGGCACACTCTCTCCTGGGCCACTGTGTCCCTGCCGTTTCCTCTGACCCGATCCCTGTTTCTCTCTGTTGAACACTTACTTATTCGTTAACCCTACCAGACCGCTGGACCTAATTTTCGGTACTGTGCCTCGTACGTGAAAAACATGACTCCAAGTTCCACCTTATTCTCACCACTTGTTTGCATGGAACTAACATTGTTCTATATCATGTTGGTTTTTTCTCTTTAATGCTCAGGAGCCCAGGTATAGGGGGTAGTTAGGTTCAGGGCCTCAGGTCTGGTAGGTTAAGCTCCAGCTCAAGTCCTATCTCCTTCCCCGAGATCCTATCATATTGTCTAAAAATAACCTGTTTCTAATGTTGGTCCCTTCAACTAGATCTTGAGTTCCTTGTGGGCAGAGACTATGTCCTACTGGCCTCTGTCCACCATATCCTGCTCTCTCCCCTGAAGAGCAATGATGATGGTACTCACAACAAAAGCAGCTATCAGTTGTCATCTTCCTTCCATAAACCCAATACCATACGTGGAGCTTCACATCTGAGATGATCCCCACTTTTTATACGGAGTGCATTCTTGAAAATTCCTCAACAACATTCCTAAATGTTCTTGAAAAATTTTGTATGAAAATATATGCAAGTTTCGAATGTCAGGTTTTGGGAGCCAAGGGAATGGTTCTATTTCCTAAATGCCACATGGTATTGGAAAATCTTCCTGAATTCCTGAAATTAAAAACACAGCTAATACTGAGTGCTGGTGAGGCTGTGGAGCAATTGGAACTCTTAAATGCTAATGGTGGGAGTGCAAACTGGTATAACCTTATTGGCAAACTTTGGGTTAATATCTACTAAAAACTGAGTATGTGCATACTCTATGACCCAGCAAGTCTACTGCTAAGCATACACCCATGAGAAACACAAACACTCACCAAAAGACACGTGCAAGAACATTCACAGCAGCACTATTTGCAACAGCCCTGAACTGGAGTCTACGGAAAAATGAAATGTATACTCACAAAGTGGAACGTCAGGCCGCAGTAAGAATGAACGGCCTGGTCCCATGGGCATGCTGTCTCTAAAATGGGACTTGCACGCTTAGGCTGTGTGCCGTTTGGGGGATGTGTGCTTTCACTTCCACAGAACGGTTTCCAAAAGAAATGGTAAAAGAAGCCGCAGCAGAAACAGCTGCCCTGGGAAGGCGCCGGGACGCCAGACCGAGGCTTCGCCTCGCCCCCACCCCAAGGCACACCCAGGGCCGGCTGGGGTCCTTGGCTGGGACGCCCGTGACCTTCCCCCGGCAGCTTCCCACTGCTGTCCGTCTCTCCAGCAGGGGGAAGGGTCTGCTCCCTCTGGAGTACAAGGGATGGACTCTGTGGCAGCAAAGAGGGTGCAAAGGGACGCGCGTGCAAAGCTGGAGCTGGTCACGGTTGGACGTGTGCACATGGAACACAAGTGGAACCCTGCCTGAACGTGCGGAGGGAATTCTCACATTCACAACATGACTCTAAGCTGCCCAAGTGTTATGCTTGTCCCTCGACAGGCAGTGAACCAGGCTTGCAGGAGTTAGGTTGGGGAAGTCAAATTAGTGGTACAGTCTGGACTTAAAATCTCATTTAAGTCCAAACCACATGCTCTTTCCCCCAGATTACATCGCTTGTCTTCTTTATTTCCCACGTTTGCAGTGCTTTAAGTTTGCGAAATAATTTTCTATACAATATCTCAACTGATTCTCACAATAACTGACTGAATGAAGCATTACCACTGCCCAAGAGTATGAGGAAACCTGAGGCACAGAGAGCTGAAATGACCTCCCTGAGCCAGCTAAGTGTAATAGCTAAGAGACTCTCTCATCCCCAAATCTGTTCTGCTGTCACGCGGTCATTCAATGACCGCGCTGCTGGCTAAGGGTTGGCCTTTGAAGGGGGGACCTTCCCACCGTGGTCCTCCACTTTGAGGAGGCAGAGGAATACATCTGTGTAATCACTGCCTTCCCCAAAGCAAGCTTTTATGCCATTCACTCGGGATTCAGGAAAGCCACGACCCAGCAGGGAACACAGAAATGTCCAAGAGACCTAGTCGTTGCCTTCGGGGGGCCTCGCTGCAATGGGGGAAGGGCAGGCAATCTCAGATGGTAAGAGAGTTGCTCTGACCTGGTTAATGCCAAGTATAGGAGAGGCATGGGACAGGGAGAACACACGTCTGCATTTGGTAACAGAGAGATGGTGTCTAAGCTGAGACGAGAAGGGGGACGATCATGGGGTGGTGGGGAGGGGAGGGAGTATATTTGGGCAGAAAAAACAGCAAGTGGAAAGATGTAGAGACGTGAGGGAAATGCTGTGTTACAGAAAGCACACCCAATTCTAAAGTTACCACCTCAGCAGTCCAGCATGCCCTCACACAGCTGTCACACGTTGGGGTGACGCGGAGAGAGGAAAGCCAAGGCATGGGTGATCTAAGGGCAGTGTTAAGGAAGCACCTGGGCTGGAAGGCAGGAAACCAGTACTTTTCTGCAACACGAGCCACTGATTAGCTCTTACCTGGAACACAGGTAATTAATGTATCTCTTATCCTACTTGACCTGGCAAACGCTCGGTAAAACACGTCTTACCTCTCAGGGAGTATTTCAACATTAGCCGAATTAGAGATGCAGTAGTACTTTGAAAATAAAAGCTGCTTTTTAAATACTAATGTGTTGTGGGTGTGCAAAGTATCTAAAATACATACTCATATGCTACAGAATGTATTAGGTACATTATGATCCTCAAGTGACTTCCAAGTGAAAATCAAGTCAATGAGAGAGGAGCTCAGTGTCTGGCTTTCTGAATCGCGTGAGGCTGGGTGCTTTAGTGAACCAGGACTCAGGATGACGGCAAATAGGCATCAGGGCATCTTTCTTTTTTAACCAGAGGAAGGCACATTTAGTAAGTATCAGTTGCAAACATTCTTTGGGTTCTCCTTCATAATATGTCTGTTGCAAAGGACTTAAAGGATTACAGTATGAGGAAGTGGATTTTATATTCCAAGGCTTCCCTGTCTACGGCACATGGAAACCAGCTCATCATGCCAGTAAGCAAACATTTCTCGGCAAGCCAGGGAAGGCTTTTGTACTAAAACTGAAAAGGGGTAAATTATTGGGCTTTGGTTGGACAAAGATGAAGCAGAAAATAATAGAGATTGAATCTCAATTCTTTTCTATATGTAATTCTGTTTTCTTATCTAAAAGTATGGTCAGTAATAATGAATTAAACCAATAACCAATAGCCAAGTTCAAAATTAGAAGCTATGAAGGTTGGACAGCCCCATGAATACACTAAAAACCACTGAACATTATACTCTTTTAGTATATGAATTATCTCAATAAAGCCATTACAATTTTGAAGCTAGACTTCAATCTTTATTTTACTGCTTAAACTAGAACAGTGAAAGTACACAGGGCTGTAGCTATTCATGCTTTAATACAGTGTAGCATATTTATGCTAGCTTACATTCTAAGTTCAAATATGTTTTTAAATGATGGTTACGTTATTATGATGACACTGAAGTGGTTCTGGAGAAAACTCTTTAGCATTTTACTTATCTTCTCTGAGCATCCATGCCTCATCTGTAAAATCTTGATAATAATAACATGTATTGAAAACACCCATTTCAGGGTCTGACACAAAGTAAGCCCCCAAAGGTGTTTCCTGAACCTGACTGCCGAAAAAGAATCTGAGGAGAAAAGCAAGCCCTTCTTCATTCTTTAAGTGATGACGACTAGGCCAATGTCCTGAAGTTTGAACTAGCATGTAGCAACTATGTACACAGAAGTAATACTGAAATAAATGACAACGAACCTTTGTATTCTGTTTCATTAATTCTTTTGGAAGCACATCAAGTGAAATTACTTATATTAGGAGGTGGCAAGCTATACCAGGAAGGGCAGCACTTTGATGCCAAAGAGGCCTGGATGCAAACCTTGCTCTTCGTTCATGTTTAGTAGCAGAGTAAATGTTGGTAACTTAAGTGTTTGTTGGAAAAAAATTATATTGTTTTATTAAGATTATCATTAGTTTACAGCAAAAGTCTACCATCAAAGCAGAAAAACATGACCACCTAACTTAGAACTTTAGAACCGAGAGCCACCCTACGTTAGGTCCTCTTCCGTGCCCCTACCTAGGAAGGAAGTCAGGTGGCTTTGTGATGGTACTGAATGAAGAGCTTAGTGCGTAAAGAAGCAAATAACCTAATTAATTAATCTAATATAGGTATGTGTTTCCTACTTAATCACATACCAATTTTCATTTTCTTTCTATTGTGTTCTGTGAAAAAATAATCAGCCTTTTTGGCCAAACTGTGCAAATAGGAGAACACCTAAGAGACTGGTGAGGATCAAATTCTCAAATCCTTCCTTGAACTAAGTCAAAGGAAAACACATTAAAGTTCATAAGGAGGCAATAACTAGACCACCCTTATAAATAACCCTTCCTCAACATTCAACATACACATAAATGTATATGAGAGCTGTCCGGAAAGTGTCCAACCACTGTCACATTACAGTGACAATGGTTGGATTTTTTCCAGACAGCCCCTGTAGACACATGAGTGTACATACCCACCATACACAACTGAGTTATCAAAAATCCATACAGTTAAAGAAAATAACTGCTTCAGATGTAAAATTAGAAAGAATGAGTCAGTTTTTTTCTAAAAGAATTCTATATCACTATGTAAGTATTAACAGTTATGGCTTTATAATTATTTGATACTCAATAATTGCTATAAGAATTATAATTCATTAGTGTTAATCCCTTTTAAAAGATTATGGTAAGAAATTATACTTTAAAAATAGTTTTCTTCTAATAGTACTTTGGTTTAGATACCTCAAAAATAACAACAACAAAAAAATGTTTAGGGAAAAACACCCTAGATTATAAAAAAAAAATTCTTATATAAACCCCACCAAAATCAGATTTCACACTGGGTAAAAATCTACCCATTTGACTAATCTCCAAAAGTTTTTTTATCAATCCATTTAACACCTGAAAGTAGAGGACTACAGAAAAATCAGAACTTGTGAAATAGTTATACACAAAGTGTATTTAAGTACCTACATTTTGTATCTATTTGGCTTTACCCATTAGAATACTGCTATTCACAGAGAAAATTTATTTCAAAGCTAAGAATATAATTCTAAAACACATTTTAGCAGATCTAAGGCAAAATATCTTAAGAATGAACAAAAAGGTGTTAAGACACTGACTGTTGTGGATTTTCTTGCTTTCTCTTCTAGCTCTCAAGTCTAATGAGGGCCCACACCTGAGAGCCACAAAATGACACCTTATTCATGGAACAATACAAAAGAGCCACTAAATCAATGGCTTCCACATTTTATTCCACCCTGCATCAGAGTTTCTTCTACAAACCATGAACTCAGGCTTATAGGATTTCAAATGCTTCAGTCCCTACAGGCCTCACTTTAGTGTACCCTCTACTAGAAAATTCATTTAATTCCACAAATATTTATGGACTATCTTTTATGTGCTAGATACAGTTTCTAGGAATAAAAATAGGAGGAATAATAAAAAACAAATTCACAGCTTCAGAAAGCAGCCTCGAGAAAACACAGAGAAGAGGATGATGGCAATGGTCTGATTAGCCCCCAAAGTGAGCACTGGCAGCTAACGAACCTTAAATAAGGGCTCCAGAGAAAGCCATCCCAAGCTCAGAGTAAAGCCTTTCCTAACTTCAACCAGTTTATGAGGCAGCCAGTGGGAATTCTAAGGTGCCCTGTTAGGAATCGGGTTGCACAGCAGGAGGCGAGTGGTGGGCAAGCCAGCGAAGCTTCATCTGTAGTTACAGCCGCTCCCCATCACTGGCATTACCGCCTGAGCTGTGCCTCCTGTCAGATCCGTGGTAACGTTAGGTTCTCATAGGAGCGTGAACCCTATTGTGAACTATACATGAGAGTGATGTAGGTTGCAGTCCTTATGAGAATCTAATGCCTGATGATCTGAGGTGGAGCTGAGGTGGTGATGCTAGCACTGGGAGGGGCAGCAAATACAGATTAGCATTAGCAGAGAGGTTTGATTGCACAGAGACCATAATAAATCAATTGTCTGAAGACTCATATCAAAACCCGGTCAGTTAAGTGGCAAGTGACAATTAAGCTGCATCTGGTGCCAAGCTTTGTAATTATTTCATTATATATTACAATGCAGTAACAATAATAATAATAATAATAGAAATAAAGTGCACAGTATACACAATGTGCTTGAATCATCTTGAAACACCCCACCCCCACCCCCCGATCTGTAGAAAAATTGTCTCCCATGAAACTGGTCCCTGGTGCCAAAAAGGTTGGGGACCGCTGTTCTAAGGGAAGGTATGCATGTCTAAATTCCCTTTTTCTTGTCATCTGCCAGACAGACATCTTAGACCAAAACTGACCATTTTTCTTTTCAGTTTATTCACCTTTAATATTGTTTCTTTAGGTATGATTGGTATATGTCTGAAACTGAGCTAAGGTAAGTGAACTAGGATGGAGGTCCTGGACACCCTAAGCAATTTCCCATAGTACCAGCAAGTGTGTCACATTCTCTTCCAGCTGTCGTTGGGACAGAAAGCTCCTCTGATCGCAAACTCATGGTATCTGTTCTGCAGATGGACTCTTGGGAGTGTTGCAGTCCTCATCCATGGTTTGTAGATTGCTAGAGAGCACCTGAGTATCTTGCTCTGGTGCTCATCTTACCCTCAAAACCTCTCAACATTAATAAAAGATACGCAGATATTGACACAAATGTCTTGGATAGGCAGCATGTTTAGTTAAAAAGGCTACTTGGCAGTTTATTAGGAGATCCCAGCCATCAGGACTAAAAATGAATGCAGAATTAAGACTGGCTGCTCATGCCCCTTGCTAAACTGAGTTCTGTCTGTCTGTCTGTCTCCCCTTTCTCTCTCCATATGGGTTTGAATTCCTAACCTAAAAGGGAGAAGAGTTTCTTTTATGTGCATGCCCCCAGGGCCTGACACAGGACTGGCACTTAACAAAGGTCTGTAATAAAATAAATAGAAAAAAACCTGTAATAGCACTCTAGGAGAGGGTTCAGAAGGCATTGCACCTAAGAGCCAAAACTGTGACATATAAGTTCATTATTAATTACGCCAAAGTCAAAATGATCAGCTCTGACAGGCATTTTTCAATGTCCAGATGGACAACCCAATACCACTCTTTTTAATGTAATAGGTTATTCTGCAGGTAACTCATTCTGATAGACCATCTGCATCATTTGGGCACACCCTCACCAGGAGGTAAGACCAGATCTAATTCTTGCTGGAGGACAGGTGATAAGGCACTGGAACTCTGGGGCAGAGGCAAAGGAGCACCATCTCAGCACACAGCCAGGGATCTAACAGGCCAGGGAGGAAGGCCCGCTGGAGAGGCAGACTCCCTGAGGCAACAGAGCCGCAGGCCTGCCTTCTGCTGGTCCCCACGGAGTTTTCTGCCCTTCTGCACAGGAAATGGATGCAGGAGGTCTGACCGTATCTAACGTGGGTGCAGCTTACTGGAGTCAATAAACACTTAAATCAGAATGCCATATCAAAGTGGTGAGCAAGTGCCCGGCACCCAGTAAGGGCTCAGTAAAAGCTAGCAGCTGTTACTATTCACCGTGGTGAATACGCCGTTTTATACCTAAGAACCTGATCCACGAGGTACTAAGAGAAGTTTGTCCTTCGTTATGTGTTGATGTCTTGAATCCAGACTTTCTCCACTTACTTTTGGCTTCTGAGAAATTCAGTTAAATATTACACAGGCCTGTAAGCATCAACCCTTAGCCTGAGTCTTCATGTAATTATTCACTTACTCATCCCTCCATCCATAAAGTATATACTCTATACTCAAGTGTTAACATGACGCAAATTCCTGGAGAAAACCTGGTGACAAACTAGGTGACAAAACCTGCAAATTCAGACCCATTTTCTTTCTCACAAGTGCAGAGTGTAGAAAGAGAAATACTCATTAGCTGAATTTACGTAAAATGGTCCTCTGAGGAGAGCTACCAGCAAGTCCGGCAGAGGCAGAGCTGCTGTGCGGTGAGGGGAGGTGCAGCTTGGGGACCCCGCCCTCCCACAGGCCCCTTTCATGGCCCCGCACCTGCTTTTGCAGTATCTCTAACTTTGTGTTTTTTCTTAAAGAGCGCTCTCCAGTTTCGGATTCCAGCAAACCCAGACCTTCTGCTCCTGCCTGCATGGTATTAGGAAGGCAGGTAATAGGGCATCTCCGCCCAGTCGCCAAGGTCAGGGAGGAACTCAGGACTGAAGCCAGGGAGTCAGGGGGTCTGCTGGCATGGCGTGCCCAATGGCTCTGGGGACGGAGGGAGGGACAGCAAAACGCAGTGTGGAACGGAAAGCTCAGCTGCAGCCTGCAGATCAGGGAGTGAGGTGTGCAGTGGGAGATGTCGCAGGGTCCTGAAAGCCACGTGAAAGCTCTGATGTCATCAAACTAAGAGCAATGGGAAGACAATGACATGTTCTGAGGTGGAGACAGAAGGGGGCTAAAAATCACATCTGTGCCTCTTACAAAATCACTGTGGGCTTGGTGGGCAGGTGAGTGGGGGAGGTGTGCGGTGAGGAAGGCAGCCCTGCATGACGATGGGCAATGGGCCTGGTGGTGCAGAAGGGAGAGAGGAGAATGGGTGCATTATGAGCCAATCGGCCAAAGAAATAACCCCCGGACGTAATGGATTATGTGGGCTGGGTAAGGAGAGAAAGGCGTGGAGGAGACTCCCAGATTCCTCCTAACTCTGCACTTGGCTGTCCTGACCTGTCTCCTTTTACATCCATGTACATGGTTGTATTGTTGCTTAATTTTTTTCCCATACACCCTTCAAATCCATTTTTCCCCCATCACAGACCTTCCAGAATCACTTATTCTTTAAAAAAAAAATCCCTTTTAAAAGTAGGCAGACTGTATATAGTAAATGAAAAAGAGCAAACCCTCACATGCTTGGGAATGAAATCTATAAGCTTAGATACTTTGAAAAACATTAGTGTTATCAACATACCGATGACTGATAACTATCTTTTTACAATACTTCTGGGTTGAAATAGAATTTTGAAACCAAAAATAATTCTGTCTTCGTCTCAGTGGCAGCATACATGTAACCCGTTGCACTGTACAACATTATGTGCAATACAATCAAAAGAGAGCCGGCATCTAATATTGTAAGAATCCTACAGTCAAAGCCTGTAATATTAATGCTAATAAAATCTGGTTTCTGAAATAAATTAAAATAGAAGCTAGTAGAAAAACAAACAACATCTTCCCCGTACCTTTTTGAGGAGGTAGGGAAAGACAGCACGGCTTCATTCTTCACTGTGTTATCTTTAAGTCAATATTAAAATGAGTTTGCATTTTCTAAGTAAATAATACCCGAGACATGAGGGCTAATAGTATGAGAACAATACTAAATAATTTAATCCTGTACAAAGAAAATCAAGAAATGGCATGATTTATGCATAAATAACCTGGAGTTTTTTACTGAGCTAATAATTTAAAATTGAATGTGACGTCTTAACGAGTTAAGCCTGCCTGTGTTTTCACCCCTTCGTCACCTTACTGAGTCATCTGTAAAACAGGAACAACTCATGCCGCCCATCACTGGCTGTAACGTGGGCCTTCACTCTCCTAATTCACGAAATGGGTATAAAACACCATTAGGACAAGATACACACATCACCCAGGATAAGGGTGAGCACACAGAATAGGCATGTTCATTGAATGTCCCTGCCCCAACTACTCTCCAAAACTGGCTCTAGACATTCAGAAAAAAATGGAAAAAGTGGGAGCCCCTGAGGAAAAGCCAGGATTTGGAAATATGGCAGCAACAGGTATTCATAAGGACCATGAAGAAGGCTTTGAGGGGAAGAAAAAAAAATCAGTGAAGAAAAAAGAACAGAAAATAGAGAAAATCAATGTGAGGAGGAGGGAACTTGAAGAGAATAAAGGTATATATGAGTCACATGTGGCAGAGATTAAGGACAATCAAAACTCTTAAAATTGATTAAAGACCTTTGACAATATAATCTCTTATAGTAGAACTTATTATCATATTAGACATCATCTTAGAGTTAAACTAAATATCTCTTCTTAAGTAATACAAACAAAGCCTTAGTTTAGAATTACTGATAAATTGGTAAACTTAGCTGGATATTACTTTTGTCCTATTTCAAAGGATTTGATCAAAGGAATGTTTTATTCATATTCAATTTATGTAATCTTGTTTCTAAGTACTTAGTATCTCTTGTGAAGATTACACATGACCTTTAGAAAAGCAGGTCTGATAGGACATTTAACCGGAGGTCCTTCACTAGCTAAGGCATGCAGGGAATAACTAACAGTATTCTCCTTTTCCGCAAATTATAATGAACTAGTAGAGTCTTCCCAGAGAGCCACGGTTATACGTGTATAATAATTATAACATCTCCCTCAGTTACAAAGAACTAGTGGAGCTGTAATACTGAATCAGAACTGAGCAGCCTGCAGTTTGTAAAAACCCCTGAACTTTTTTGTATTGGGAAGGTACAAAATATAAATAAGCATTAATTTCTAAATCAATATGTTGTTACTTATTTTTGATGAGTTTCTTCTTCGACAATTACATGAAGATCTTTGACTTTAGAAAAATTTGGGTATTTATTTCTCATTAGCCATGATATTTTTTTCAATTACGAAAAAAATACCCGAGATAACATTTCTGAAAAAATGTGTTACATACTCGAATGCCGATGATGCCAATGTATGCATTTATTTAGGTGTCTGCTATTTTAACTGCCGAGATCATTAACAGTGCTTCCTGATCCGTTTCGTGTCATGGCCCGCAGAGAAGAGCATTACACACACCCTTTGGTACACTGAAGGGAGTAAACACAACCAGGCCCATGGCTCCAGGCTCTACACAAATCAACTGATACTTCAGCCATCTGGTACCCACTCCTGGAATTCCACTGGGAATTCCAGACTGAAGTGTCAAATACTGGATGTAAACTAAGGTCTGAATCTTGTAAGTGATAGAATTTATCCATCTGAGGTGATAATTTTTAGAGAGATTAAATGTTCTCTTCCCCTCCTCATGACAGCCAAAAAGAGTAAAAAAAAAGATCATTATAATCAACACAAAATTTGCTCATTTGTGTGATTTTTACATGCAACACATCAGAACTATAATCACAATAATGTCTACTTTCTTGAGGGACCAATATCACTGGGTAGGGGCTGCTAATGCTAAGAAATAGATTAAAATGAAGGGTGTTTGTTTAGTCGGTCACTGATTTATTCTCACACACTATGTAATGTGTTAGGAATCAGGGACTGGTAACTGAAGATAACTTACTTAGCCCCATCACAGAATTCGCCAAACCTTGGTTGTCATGAAGTAAGCCATCAAGCTGATGACATTTACATTTTCAACAAGTATATGGCTTAGGTAATGTGACATGTGCCGAGAGTACATACGTGTTAGAGCAAGACAGAGTCCCTGCTCTCCCAGAGTTTAAAGATCTGTAGTGCTTACCTTAAGTCTTCTGGAAAAGATGAAGCATGAACCACTAACACCATTCTGCCCAGAATTATCTGGGGTTAACAGTCCTAATACGTCCTAATCTAAAATGACAGCAAAGAGAATGAATGTCAAGGAAACTCTAATAGCTGAGGCCAGCAACATGCAGTAAGAGTAAACACATAATTCACCTTCTGAACTGGACAACTTTTGAGAGTGACACATGCTAAATGAAGTAGGATACCAGGATATGGGGTAACTGGGACTCTCCAAGGAAAACTAGCAGTTGATGTCACCCTAAATAGAGGCCACATGAGCTAGAACTTTCTGATGCCATTATGTAAGACTGATACATAAACACAAGTCTACATTTTTTAAGGTAAATACTACAGACACATCCTATCTTAACTAGTTCACAGCTATAGTCAATTCAAAGTAGTTGGTGTCTCAGTATAGTCTTTAATACTTTCTGTCTGGGGAATGACCTTTTATCATGGTAGTATGTTGGATATGACAATTATTTCCTAGTAAAAAAATCTAATGTAAACAACCAAAGTGCCCTGTGACAGATGACTGGATAAAAAGCTGTGGTACATATATACACAATGGAATATTACTCAGCTGTAAGAAAAGATGAAATATTGCCATTTGCAACAACATGGATGGACATGGAGATCATCATGCTAAGTGAAAATAAGCCCAGACAGAAAAAACAAAGAACTGTATGACTTCACTCATATGCGGAATATAAAACTGAAAGCAACAAAGAAGAAAAGAAATGAACAAACAAACAAACAACCCATGGACACAATCAATAGTTTAATGTTTATTTGGGGACGAGTGGGTTAGGGAGGGGAGAAAGGGGAGCGGGTGGGAGAGGAGGGAGGGAAGCTAAATATAAGGTGATGGAAAGAGAAGTCACATTAGGTGGTGAACTTATTATACAACAAGTCGACAATGCACTGTAGAATTGTATGCCTGAAGCCTATGTAATCCTTGTTAACTATAAGTCTAACTATAAAAATAAATTTAAAAAAATACCCTAGAATTTAAAAAAATGAAATAGACATAAACCATCTGAACAGCACAGTTCTTTGTTCTGGGATAAAGACTACTTTGTATTCTCCAGAAACCATTCTACCTTTCCACTTTTTGGTAACAGATAGCACCCAATGTAGATGGGAGCACTGTTGCCCAGCTACAGATGACCTTTCCCAGACTCACTTGCAGCCAGGTATGGCCACGTAACTAAGCTGTGCCAACAGGATGTGAGAAGTGTCTGTTCACTTCTTGGTAACAGCAAAGACAAGGCTACCTGACTGGCCTTTCTTTCCCCTTTTTCCTGCTGGCTAGGAAATGAGGACACAGGCACAACCTTAGTGACCACATATGAGGCCTGCGGGTCCATGGCTGCTCATAACAGGACTACTATGAGAAAGAAATAACTGTCTTATTTGAGCCATTCTACTCGGAAGTCTGTTACAGCAGTGCAGCTGGTACCATAATAAAATTTTGAAATTCTAAAAAATTCTTCTTATATAAAAGTATAGAAATAGAAAGATTTGGGTAGACTCATGTCATAGCTGATCTTTACTCATAATGCAAGAATTTTCATAATTACTGAGTACTTACAGTGGAGTATATAAACAAAATGAATAATATTTTCTATTAATAAATAATAAATGAATAAAAATGTCTAAATAACATAATTTATTATTACAAATAATGAATTAACATACTCAGATATTATAAGTAATATAAGTAAACCCCAAATCATATAATAATTAAAAAATCTAAAGGGTAACACCTGTGAGAGACAAAATACAAAGTTCAGTGTTGCAAGTTAGAACGAATGGAAGACGGGCTGGAGCGAAAAAAGACGGGAGGGAGGGAAACGAAGGAGAAAAGTGACATCAGTCAAGATGACTTCAGGGGGTTCCCTGGTGGAGTAGTGGATAGGCTTTGGCGCTCTCACCGTTGAGGCCTGGGTTCGATCCCCGCTCAGGAAACCAACCAAAAAAAAAAAAAAAATAGAGATGACTTCTAGGTACATTCAATTTTTCAACTTGAATAGCTAGGCTTGGTGTAATAAATTTAAGCAAAGGTGTCTACATGCCACTTGAATCTCAAGAGGCGGGTCTAGGAAGGAGTTACACATTTATGACCAATCAGGACACAGAAGATGCAATTACCCAAGGAGAGTACCTACAGAGAAGAAGGCCAGAGAATCCAGGGGCCACTAACACTAAGCAAACAGGCAGAAGGAAAGGATTCAGCACAGGAGAGGGAGAAGGAAGGGTCAGAGGAAGAGAAGTCTGGCCTGGAAGCTAGAGGAGGCAAACCCAGTCTCACGGGCTGGTCCAGGGAGTTACGGAGTAAGGAGTGGCTGTAGTTGAGTCAGCGGAGACTTCAAACCAAGCACCGACTGAAGATGCGTGGCTCACTGCGGGCACGGATCAAGTGGGAAAAGGGGGTGTTCGCTTCTCAAACCTGGGCCGGGAGAAAAACAGGGGCAGGTCTGCCGACAGGATGGCAAAGGAGCAGGGAGGTAGAAGTGGGAAATGGCAGCGTGAGAAAGGAGAGCTGTTTTTCAGATGGCTGTTTCTTATTTTGAGCACGGAGTTAAATCATACACAGCAAACACCTTTCTACTAGGAGCTCGAATTCAAGGATGGAGCAAGCTGTTATTACTAAACCAAGGTACCAAGATCAAAGAATTCATAATTTTACAGAAATTCTTAAACAGAGGTTTGGATACACACTGTTTGCTTTTCCCTTCAGTGAGCTGGTACATATTAACCTTGCTAACCACCGTATTACTTAGCCAGTCCTAAAACTTTAAAAGATCTTTTTTTGGGGAAAGCCTAAATTAAAAAAAAAAAAGGGCCTTGCAAAAACAACTTCACAACCCATATAACTTTGAAAAGAAAAGAAAAAAGCACAACACATGGACATATGAGTGAGCAGCTCTGTGTATGTTCACGTAGTGCAAACAGTGCCAGGCTTTCCCCCCCACGCACACTCCCCGGAAAGGTCAGGCATTAGAAGAACTGAAGTCAGAATACACTGCGAGGAAGGTGGGAGAGAAATATTTGTAACTCCCAAGGAGAGCACTGGTGACGAGAGCAGCTTCGTCTTCTTTGGGAACGACGAGGTCAGGGCAGCGGCGGCCTGTACTCCAGCATCTGTGAGAGGCGACGCCAGGCTGCACCTCGTCGTTCAGCACCGAGACGCCAGCAAACACACAGAAGGGACAGGAAGAAAACTATCCCGTGTGGAGTAACCAAGCGCTGACATACCTGAGCTCAGTAAATTGTCACATCTTCCCTGAGGAGTGTGGTATCACTGCTCTGGATTTACGGAGAGAGAACTGCAGTTCACAAAGTGGGAGTTTGACCAAGATCACGCACTAAAATACAGCAGCGACCAGGATTCAAGCCCAGATCTGAGTGACCCTTAACAAGCCATTCCTCCCCACTTCAGTTTGTTTTAAATTAGAGATTAGTTCAGATTAAATTACCCCTCCCCCAATTTATGAATTATTAGAAGGAACCCTTAAGTGAAGGAGCCAAAAAACCTTGCTATTCGGAGGCTGCCTCAGGACACAGAACGAAGTCTAAAAAGTGAGATCACAACTTACAACCCAGCTGCCATTTAGAAACAGTATTACCTAATGCCCTCGTCACCATCGCAGGTTTTAAAAGCACTCACACGCATTCCAACTAACCCGATCCGTACAGACTGCCGAGAGACGAAGAAGTAACGTCAACTTCATTTTTTTTTTAACCAAGAAACTGTTGCAACAAGGAGATGGTCTAACATCAAGTGCCCTAGAATAGGTCCCCAGTAGTGTGACAGCCTCACAATTTTACTTATCTTCATGAGTTAACAAAGTCTAGACCGAATATTCAGGGTAAGTTCTTCTCTACATTTAGGCTATGAAGATTTCCTTTTATTATGAATTCATTTATTATAAACGGTAACTGCAATTGTTAAAAAAGTAAATAACTTGGGCCAGCCAATTCATATAGGCAGAGTATGTACCAACTGTGAACAGAGTGCTGCCATGGCTTTGATTTTAGGACTATTAAAGGAGGGGCTAAGGGACTTCAATCAGCTGAGATGCCTGTTCAGGGAAGGGATGGGTTATCTTTTACTATGTTCTTATAATTGTACTTAGCCCAATAAATTTCCTGTAGTGCTTCTGAAAACATGCATCATTGGTGCCCCGTACACATTCTCTGTCTCTTAAATTAGCAATGAAAAAACTGGCATGAGAGATAATATTTCTACATGTTACTTTTAATTATGGAGCCACTGGTGATACAATCAAACCCACCAAGTTGCATCACAGTAATCTACACCTAATGGCTACTTTCCATAAACTACAGCATGTGAGGAGGTAGTATGTTGCTTAAATGACTCAGAATTTAATTACTGAGTCACCCAATCACGAGCAGAAGAAAAACCAGACCTGAATGGCTCAAGCATTACTGAAATGGTAATACCACTGATATAAATTATAGGCCTCCCCTAAACCAGAGACTGTCATCAATCTCACAGAGAGCTTCTGCCCAGTAAAATCTGCCTTAATTGATTTTCTTTCTGTTATTGAAAAACAGAGTAAGCCAGCCCAGGCAACACCATGGGGATTTCAGACAGACACACAGACACGCACATGTGCATGCGTGCACACACACACACACACACACACACACACACACACAGACACACACACACACACAGACACACACACAGACACACACACACACACACAAACTCATTTAAAGCCCAATTAGTACCCCTAGTTTATAAGAAAATACTAACAAGGGACAGGTTAAGGGTATTTTCCACTGGTTTAAAAACAAAGCATTCTACCCTTTAAAAAATAAATCTCAAAATGATAGAAACAGGAAGTGGTAGCCAGATGTATCATCCTTCATTTCCTCTGAGAGTTGTAGTAAGGAACTCCCAACTGCGACAAAAGCAATGGAGGTGTCAGCCTCCCTCCTCCTGCCTGGACCCCCATGGCCCAGCCCCGGCGCCGCTGCTGACCCTTACAGTGCTGGCTGGCCACTTCAAAATCAAATGGCTCACTTTATCTCCTAAACCTCTCTGTGCCCAGACCCTGTGTTGTGATAAACCCCCAAATCTGACTGGAATTTAAACACATATATACCATATTTGTCCGTGTAATAAGATGCCCCCATATATAAGAGGACCCCTGCTTTTCTGACCCAACATTAAGAAACCCTCTCAACCAGTTACTCTTGTGTTTTAGACGTGCCCTGCCCCCCAATTTTTGGCCTAACAATTTTAGACAAAAGTATCATCTTATACCTAGAAAAAGATGGTAATTGCCCTGGTCTTAAAAGCAAGAGCCTAGCTCTCATCCCTCCTGTGGTCTGTCTCCTGGGCTCACTCCTGGAGGCCTCAGGAGGATGATGACACACCTCGGCAGCCTAGTTCCAGCAGGAGGGTTGGAAAGGTGGCAGTGTTGGAAAGGTGGCAGGGTTGGAAAGGTGGCAGGGTTGGAAAGGTGGCAGGGTTGGAAAGCACTGAGAGCAAGCTTCCTGCAGCTACTTGCGACTGTAGCTGAAGCTGTTCATCTCCCTCAGCCTCGGTTCTCTCGTCTGTGAAATGGCAACGAGACCATCTACTTCACAGAGGGGTAGTAAACAGTAAGCGAGACAGTGTGAAAATACTTGGTAACACAAATAAATAACAAGAGAGAGTAACAGCAACATACCGTATTTTCCCGTGTATAAGACGCCCCCCATATATAAGACAACCCCCACTTTTCTAACCCAACATTAAGAAACCCTCTCAACTAGTTACCCCCGTGTATAAGACAACCCCCAATTTTTGGTCTAACAATTTTAGCCAAAATATTGTCTTAGACACAGAAAACTATGGTACTTCCTTGTAGAATGGGTTTAACCAGTTCCAAAGCTTTTACAATAGTATCATTTTGTTTGATCCCCAAAATAATACAGTAGGGATAGGTGGTGATGGCAGCATCATCATCACCACCTTCATCATCAACACTATTATTATTATTATTGTTGTTTTATAAATGAGCTACTCTAGAGAAACATAATATGAAAATGGTGTCCTAAGCCCTTAGCAAACATCCAAATCATTTGAAAACATCTCTGGCAGCCCGTGAGTGATAAATCCGAAACTGAGAGTTAGGAAAGCATTCACATTTCAGGTCTGCTAATCCGGGCAAGTCCCTTAACCTCTCCAGGCAATGTGAGTCATCCATTTGTCACCAGGCTGGTGGGAGACCAAAATAAATTAGGCCGGTTCCAGCTCTTGAAGAATTCACTTGGAGACAGGGGTAGGGGATGGAATGAAGTGACATATAAACAGATTAATTGCAAAATAGTATTTACGTAAAATATAGAGGATGAACAAAGTGCCATGGGATCACAGAGCAGGAAATGACTAACTTTGTCTGGGGCACTCATGGAAGAATTCCTCTCATTTGTAAACCAGGGAAAGAAGGAAATCACACTACATACTTTTCAGTGTCCCTTCTGGAGCTAAACTCTGGGAAAGCTGGCCTTAGAGAGACTGTCTGCAGTATCAATACACAAAACAACTCCTCTTACACATCTGCTCACAGCCAAAACAGAATTTAAAATAGATACACTCAGTGCTAGAAAACTGTAGTTTAGAAAACTCTGAAAAATAAGATTATTAGTCTGTGGAAATTTGTGGAAGCTGGCTCTATAGTTACCCCGATGTGTAGTAACTTGGAGACTGATCCTAGGGCCAGACTGTCTGGGTTCAACTGTTGACTTTACAGTTCCAAGCTGTCTAACTAGGCACGTTACTTGATCTCTGTAGGAAATGGTGGTGGTGGTCAGCAGTAGCAGTAATAAAAATAATGCCTCCACCCACCTCAGAGAGCTGTTGTGAGGATTAAATGAGCTGATATCCGAGCACTTTTTAAAACAGTTCTTAGCACAAAATAAAGACTGCTTGAGTTAGCTACTGTTGTGATCTGTAAAAGTATAATTTTCTAAAAATATTCTCTTAAGCCTAAAGGTTTCTGATTTGGTCTCATTCCAAAATTTCCACTTCTTAGAAATTTTTAGAAAGTGATAAAAATATAGGTTGTCTGCTTCAGAAAGACACTTCAGCAGAATTTTGGGAAATGTAACACACTAAGTATGATTTTCAAAACTTATTTCCAATAGCAGATATGAAAAGTGAGGCAGGCAATTCGGGTTTAAGGTGACAGAATCAGAAATGTTTGCATTTCAG
Organism: Lyroderma lyra; assembly: GCA_004026885.1. Taxonomy (NCBI): domain Eukaryota; kingdom Metazoa; phylum Chordata; class Mammalia; order Chiroptera; family Megadermatidae; genus Lyroderma; species Lyroderma lyra. Next base: position 107,080 of record PVJL010002304.1, read on the forward strand.
AAAACTGTAGGCCTTTAAAGAAGAAGTTTTAAATGATATTTTGGAGATTACAGAAAAGCAGAAAATGAAGGGGGAGGGAAGTCCATATTCCCACAGAATTTCCACTGTTTTAGTTTTATATTTAAAACATAATGCAGAGTACCTAAATTATAAGCATTCAAGGTAATGCGAACGATACAAAGTTAGCCAGCCAGCAGAAAATATAAGCCTGTAAACAACAAAGTTATTTTCATTTTTCTCATTGAATTCACACAGAATTTCAGCAAATTATTTGGACCATTAATAGTATTTTATCATTATTATACAGCAACTGTCAGGTGAAATGGATTGTATCCAGATAAAAGGAAACTTCTGTAAATCAAACTGGATGTTTTAATTGGCGGCAGCAGCAGCAACACTCACCAAACCAAAAGATTCTGCATTTAATATTTAATATGTTAAACAGCATTCATCCATTGGCTCTCAACCAACATCAACAGTTACCGACTCTTGGGGCCTGTGGTTTTTATCTTAGTCAGTAACGCTTAGGTTCAGGCCTCAAAATTAATCACTAAAACCTGCTGCTGCAAAAAATGGCCACCAGAGCCCCAGAAGAATAGAGAGAGACAGGCAGGATATTTATCATTCTCTTATTATGTTCTGGAAAGAAAAGAGGTGCTTTTTCTCAATACCAAACAGGTTTTCTTTGTGACTGTTCTTAATGCCTTATAACATATTCATAGGGAGGGCAGCTAAATAATTCAAGCTCTACTTTACTGAGATTCAAGTCGGTGCCAGGCTAACTGGGAGAGGCTTACAAGGACTATTTCATTTATTTGGTACAACTCCTTGAGGCAAATTATTTCCCTAATTTTACAGGTGAAAAAAAAATCTGAGAAATGTTAGGCAACATCCTCATAAAGTCACAGACTAAAAACGGATATACCAGGAAGCAAAAGCACGTACACACACACACACACACACACACACACACAGTTCTACATGTTGTCCAGGTAATCATTTGAAAGAAATACAGAAAGAAGGCATTCAAATGTTCTTGATGAGGGTATTAGATTATTCGACTTAATTCTACCAATCAGGAATTACAAATGATATGACAAAAGTAACTTAAAAGTGCTTTGTGGACATAGGGTTAAAAATTTAGGAATATATTTTACAGGAAGAGAAATTTTAGGTACCCTTGTAAGGTTAAAAGACCACTCTCTCATTTAACTAATCCTTACAATCAGAATTAATGAAAAACAAAAAAAGGATAGTGATATTTTAATAATTTTCTAGAAAGTATTTATTTATGATAGGGTTCAACATTCAAATAATTCAGTGCCATTTATTAAATTTCTATTATGTGTACTAGGAGCTTTGCTCAGAAGCTAGATAAAGAATACTTTTTGGTCTCTTCTTTTGTCTGCCTAATGACATTATGTGACCTTCTGGTATATTTGGTGCAATGATTTTTATCTCCTAGATTACCTTGGGGCCACAAACTATTCCAATTAGCAAGTTTCAGATTGCCCTGCCTTTCACTCTTTTTGTGAAACAATGTAGCTAGTCCATATACCAGAGGGAGCTGTTACTTTAGGGTCATACAAAAGAGATTTTAACAGTTAATCAATCCTTATAAGACTTCATGATAAACATGACTATAAAAACATCAGGTTGTTCCAGGAGAAATATTCAGAGCCAATATCCTTTTCCCAAAACAACTATTTCTTCGGTTATTCAAAGCTCTCTTTCTAGAAGAAATAGTAAAGTTCTATTAGAACTCTAGTGCTGACACTGACTAGCTATAGGATTCTAGCAATGACAATTCAAATCTCTAGGTCTCAGGTTCCTTATCTATGAGAAGGCTGTATTAGTTTGTCCTTCCTGATGTAAAATTCTAAGATTCAGTTCACACTTAAAGTCTAAACTCAAGTATATCCTTCAAAGAAAGCCATTTGCTTCCCATTGCCACCCCAAGGCAGAGTTAGCGGCTCAGGAGCCCCCACATCACTTTATTCACAGTTCATTAGAGTAATTATTTGTTTACACAACAGACTGTAAACTATTCCAGAGGAGAAACTGTGTCGTATTGATTGTTGCGTATTTGTCATCTACCACTTAGATTCTAATTGCCTGGTATACAAAAAGATTATGCAATAAATGTTTATAGGGTAGATTGAAGAATTTATTCTATCTAACATTTATTTGGTATTTTTTTGTTTGCACCTTAAAAATTATATCCAAGTTCCTGCCCATATATTATTTGCAATTTAGAAACATATGATGACTAATAACACAACTTTAGTACTTTTCAAGTCTTAAGTTTAAGTGAGTTCTACAGGAAAAAAACATGCCCTTGGAGTTTAAGATCTCTAAGATCCTCTGATGCTTTACCATTTGGTGACTTGCCTTGCAAAGCCTCATCATTTTCTCCTGCTTTGTGTCTCCTCTACATTATGGGAATACATCTGTGCCATGCTTATTTTTAATGATTCAACTATTCAAGAGAAAGAGATCTCAAAAGGCTAGAGACTGATTCGACCTGGCAAAGACCAAAACACTTGAAGTAAAGCAAAAGAAAACACGTTAGGGAAGGCTAACAAAAAGTTGTAATGGGGCGATGTAAGTTAAGAGGGAGGTAGGTTACATCAGGCCAGGGCAGGGGAAAGAAAAGATGTATGTTTTTTGGCCTGAAAGTGTTTAGCTTTCAAGTTCCAAAACAAAACTTCATGCAGGACTTGTCTGATCCTTGGTATTTATTTTTCTTGTTCATGCACATCCCTGGCAGTTAGGAACAAAAGGGAGTGAAGGCAGTTGGCACCTGTACATGAAGACACAATGGAAGACAAGAAGCCCGGCACCTGAAGGATGGCCAGGAAGCCCTTTGGGAACCTGTGTTCTGAACGTGACAGATCACCATAGCCATTCCGCACGAATAAATGCCAACAGGTTTGTATAGACAGGCTTGAGTTATCCACTCTTTTGTTTTTCTTCTAAAGGAACACCTGCATCAAGATGAGCTGGGGAGCACATTACAAATCCAGATTCCTGGGCTTCACCCAGCTTTACCCCTTTCCATAGGACCCCCCCCCCCCATCTGCAAAAGAGGCTCTGACAGGCTGGGATATAATGAGCAGCAAAGCAAACTAAAATGCAGCTGGGGAGCCCTGCCAGCAAGGCTGAGCTGAGATGACTCAGCAGATTAGAACTGTGACCCTTTACTTCTGGAGTCATTATTCTGGTGCTTATCCAGTGGCTACTGCAAATGCACATGCAGGAACTGGTCCCACTCCAGGGCCCGGCCGGGCACAACACGGAGTGGCTATCGCAATTTGGCTGGATACACAGGCAGGTTTTTCTGAGGAAAGCCAGCCCCAGGTCCTTGTTGACAACCAGATCCCAAAAATTTGGCTGAGAACACTATCAAAATGTTGTGGTCTACTTAAAAACTTGCAAAATCCTGTTCTTTAGAAAGGGCACGCAAACGGGGAGAGTAGAAGCTGGGTGGGAGGTGGGTTTGTGGGGTTCTGTCAGTTATGTACTACAATTCAGTTTCCAAAGCTATGCAATTAACCACAGTAATAATGTAATAAATTCCTAGCAGTGATGACAGTGACTTTCTTCTGTTCTTCAGCAGATGTAATGCACTTGCTTCTGTTTGAGCTGAGTGTTGCCATGCAATAAATAGATCCTGTATCCTGCTTAAATTTAGGGTAAAAAATTCACCTTTGGGCTAAGTTAATTACGCCACCAGATGTGTGACAGGCAGCAGGACCGTTTGACATTTTTCTGTGAAGAGGAATTGTTCCTCTCATCGTTTTTTAGTCCCATAGGGATTCATTTTTTAAAACCTAAACATGGGGCTTGAAAGCAGCTTCAGATGTAGAAAGAGAGCCGACGGGAAAAGGGACGACAGCCAGTTAAAGCACCAGGGAAGACACGGCAGCCGCACATCCGAGTACCGTGCTTCCACTCCACACAGTGAACGCTCCCTAGAAGGGCAACGGAGGGCAATCACAGCTGTAGGCCTTTCTCCCTTGCTCATGCAACATCACTGGCCAGGTCTGACCCCTCTGAAGACCCCACTGCACGTGTCGAGAGAGGACTTTGATTTACTCCCATGTTATAACCTGGAGCGAATTCCCCATCGTGATGGACCAGGCCTCTCTCTCTACCCTGTTTCCTCCTGCTTTGCTTTGGGATCTGCCTGCCTGCAGAGATGGTGAATTTCGGATTCTTCTCCTGCTGGGTGGTAGGACTTCCTGCTGGTCTCCAGCTTCTGCTTATGCCAGGGAAAGAGCATAAGTCTATCTGATTCAAGGATGAAATTTCAGTAGGTCCACTTGGCGGCACACCCAAAGCCACATTCTCCAAAAGGGCATTTTCAGAAATACAGGTAATATTTTGCTGCCCATCAACACGACTCCTTAATCTCACTCAACTGCTTTTAACTTGGGCACGGAGGAGGGGTTATTTATGGGCCCCTTCAAACCTCGAGCGTGGATAGATCTCCTTGCCTTGTACATCTTACAGTTTTTAGTGACTATTTACTGAAGACGTATGTGCAAAAATGTGGTGAGAAGAAAACTAAAATAATCTGTTTGGTCTGACTGGTTTGTGGGTGGGTGTATGACTACATCCCATCCCACCAAATTCCCGGGAAGGTAGTCCAAAACATGATTTCTCATTTCTGTGTGAATTCTTAGGAGGGAAACAATTCATCGAAAATATATTCATAAGAGAAACAGCCCTGTCAAAAATATTATTGGTGGCTTAGCACATGGAAATAAGTTTTTGACCTATGAGGATCATTAACCACCTGGAAAGTTGCTTAACATTTTATAAGCCAAACGACCAAGGTGAAAACTTAACCCTTAGAATAACTTCCTTGTGTGTGATAAAACAAACCTGAAGGGTACCATTTTAAACAGTTGTTCCCCATTATTACAGCCAAATATTTTACACTACCAATCCTTTATAAAAGAGTGATTAAAAAATCTTCAAAATCGAGTTTTCCAATGTAAAACTTCAAGTAGTTAACTGCCTACAACTGAAAAAGCCAGCCACAGGTAGAACCGTGACAGCAAGGATACCAGAGCTAATAAAGTGACTTTAACATGTGTCATCACTTTCATTCATCCTTACAACTACCCTGTGGAGTAAGTGTTATTGTCAACCTGAAATTAGAGGGAAAAACTGTGTTCAAGTGTTTCAACTCCTTGCCGAGATTACTGAGCTCATTAATGGTGGTGGCTATGGGACTCAAACCCAGATTTTCTGATAATAAAGCCTAACTAAGTGCTTTCCGTGAAGTCATGATTCTGGAACGGGGATGCTAAGGTATCCACAACCTTCCCTGCAGCTTTACAGGGACCTGGGCACTGCAGGAGTGGTCAACCGAGCTCCAGGTAGAACAAGCTAGCTCCTTGAGTCCAGATGCCCCTGACCCACATTTGGTATCCTGCAGTCTTTGTAAAGAAGAAAAGAGTGAACTCATTTTATTTCCTTCCTTTCTTCCTTCCCCCAGGCCTGAGCCACAAAGGCACAGCTCAGGAATCAGACCAGTGGGTAGCTGATAGCTCTTAAAACGGCTTCACATCGCTCCTTGAACTCCAAAGAGAACCCGAGTCGAACTTTCTGAAATTCCTCAGTGTTCAGAGGGTCATTTACAGCTGCAATGAGAAGCACCGCTGAGCCCGGGGGCTCCTGAAGGAGCCAAACTCAGGGTAAAACACCTTTGGCTTTGATAGAAATATGGGGGGTGGGTGTAAGATAGATCCTTCCAGAGTGCTCAGAAAGCTATCTCTGCTGTCCACTTTCCATCCTGCTCCCTCACTTTAATTCTTTAGGCCCCAATTTCTCTGGTTGGTCCTCGGAGTAACAGCAGCAGGCTTGACTCCTGAGTCGGGGGAAGTTGAGTGTTCTCTCACCAAACTGGAAATTCCATGGTGGTAATTATTCTCAGGGGCAAAAAGAATGAGGAACCAGAGCCTCCCAGGCCACCTGAATCAATAAAATGACAAGCAGGTGTTAGATAGCAGAGTTATTAAGAGAATCTTCAAAGTACATTTACGTTTTGGAAGAAATCAATTCGGAGCTAACTATAAAATTTCTGGGCTCAACTTGAGGCATCCAATTAGTCGTAAGAGCGCCACTGCAGAGAAATAATGGACCGGAATGCTCAGAAAATAAGTCTCCTCTTTTGCGAATCAGGGTTATCACCATGGTTAGGAACTTTAGCAAACCCTCCAAAACGACCCCTCCCACCCCCCACCAAAGCATCAGAGGAAATGCTGAACTTCCAGAAGGAAACTCTCCTTAAAATACACCCATCACCCCCACTGGCATCCTGGAATGACACATTTCAGTGCGTGTAAGCGTACCTGCTGGTGAGGGAGAGAGCAGACACCTGCCACCCCCGCTGCCAGCTAACCCTGCCACCTCTCAGTGGGGGGAACAGTGCTACCTGAGTGGAAATTACACTTGGCCATGTGACCCTGTGTACCTCACTGATCCATATCAGACAACTTGTCTTTTGATCAAATACAGGGCAAAAAGGTGATGAGGAGAATTTAAAAGATGGCATTAGGGAGAAATACAGGGCCGGCAGAAGTAACGCCCGGACTGCGACGTGATTACAAAATGGTATGATATGACGCTTAGGCTCCTCTAACAAAGCCTTGGAGGAGAGAAACCAGCTCATAAGAGGGGTGTTATTTGGGTGAGCACGAGCACGTACGCGCAGGATTTTGTAATCAAATCATAACCCAAGTCTGGGCGCTACTTCTGCCAGACCCTGCACGTTTATGTGCAGGACTTTCTGGAATTTCTTCTCATTAACAATTCCAGCAACTTGCTTCTTGATGGAAAGCAGCTCAGAATCAGTTCTCCTCAAACAGAAAGTGGCGCTACGTTCCCCCTGCTGTCCCCAGCCCTCCAAGCTGCCCCTCTTCCTTAGAACATGCAGTGCAGCGTCATGGTGACCTCCCCGCATCTCGGTCCCCTGCTTTCCTCACCAGTGAGACGGAAAACAAACTGCACTTATGTCAGGGGCCAGGGTGCGGATGCAGTAAACCCATACATGTACTGCCTTTAGCACAGAGCCTGTCACATAACAAAGCTCTCAGTGCCTTTATTAAACTTTGATGACGCCTGTGATGAAAATAAGGAACCAGACTACTTGGGGCCTTATGCAAAAAGCCATCTGTTCCCCTGGGCAACCACACAAACAGAGGCCACCAGAAAAATGCGCTCTTCTTCTGCGGGCCCAGGGGACTCAACTTGGTGTCTCTTCCCAGTGGCTACAGCAGCTTATCAGAAGGGGCAGGCGCGGAGGACCAGAGCCAAGTCCGGAGAGAGACGGAGGAGCAGAGGGCCCGAGGCCGGGAGAAACCAGTTTCAGGCAGCTCTGAGAGTGGGCAGCAGCCAACTTCGAAATAAAGTAGCAGACTGTTCAGATACGCACATTTTATTAATATGGTACAACTCTGCACCACCTTGCGTCAAGGTCCTTCGGCGGGGAGCGCTTCAGAAACGGCTCTGCCTCTGAGCCCCTACAGCACTCTTTCAAACATTTACGGGCGTTTCTGGCACTTAATCATTCTGGAGAATAACTATGTGTCTGATTCCACTGTAAACTGGGGAGGGGGAGACCGTGTCTCACATTCTTGTGTCTCTCTCCTGACCCACCTCTGCTCCAAGGCCTCAGCTCCACCATGGAAATGTCCACCTGGAACGTCCACAATGAAACGGAAGGCTCTGCGGGGGCCGGTGCTGTAGGTGCATGTCCCTGCACTAAAATAAGGGTGCACGTGGCTCATGCAGAGAAGAGGGCACAGAGCAAAGCACACACCTGCCTCTACCTCTTCGAGGCTTCAGTGAAAAGGTTGAGTCCAAGAAGTTTAGAGGCAGAAGATGAAGCCTTCACCGGTCTTAGAACGGAAAATATTATAGTGTTCTTCCAAGTAAAAATTGAAATAATAAACCATGAAATAAGAATCAGGAAGTCCAGCAAGTCTATTTTTCCCCCGTGATGACTGCTTTGATCTATTTTTAAAGCAGTGACTATCAAATATTTTTAAAAAGCAGTTTCCAGTGGTACCTTTGCTTTGCAGGTGCCCCAAACATATAGGTGGTCTGCCTCTCTGGTAATCTAGCTCTCCTGGGGCACCAAAGGGTTCCCCCTAGACCCAGAGAGGCTGGCATAAAAGATGGAATTGGGCAAGGGCAGGAAGGTGGCGAGGGAAGAATGAAGGGATAGTGGGAACCACGGGGGAGGGGCAGAGTTGCAGACCAGACAATGACACAGGTAGGCTAAGGGTAGCGGCTTGGACTCCTGCCAGCTGAAAGTCAGAGAACCTCCGAGACGATCTAAACCCAATCCTCTCCACATACAGGAGAGAAGTCATAACCCACTGAGGACGGCCTGCTCCCGACCACAGCTGCCGGTATAAGGCGGGGCCGGAGCTGAAAGCCAGGTGTCCTGGCCGCCTCCTCAGTGCTCCTTCCACTCAGCATGTCTCTTCTTTACACCTACAGGACACGGGGTGTCAGGGGCTCAGACAAACAGCTCGGACTGCATGGGAAGCCCTGCAGGCTCCCCGCCCCCAGCGCCACATGCTGACAGTCGACAGAAGAGGCCCCCGGTTATCACGTTGTTTTTGATGAAGCCATTTGGCCTTCTGACGGGATTCGCTGGCCTAGAAATGTACGGGCACAGTCTGCTGCCCTGCCAGGAGGAAGTGGGGCTGGACTGGGCTCAGGCCTGACAATTCCCGCATGAAAGCATATATGCACCCCTTACCTCTCCTGCCCACCCCCTGCTCCACTGGCCGTTGCAGAAGAAATGAAATCACCAGTGCGGACCTGGCTTTGTGATTTCCTGATCCCTAAGACAGTGCTGTTGTGCAGAGCACAGGGGAGAAGACACGGAAACCACCCGAGGCAGCTGCTTTAAGGAGAGTGTTGAAGGGAAGCGGCGATGGTTTTGTGGCTGTAAAATCGAGACCGACATGCTCTTCCTGCTCAGTGCTCTGGGTGGTTCCTGGACCCCCTCTTGCTTTCGTTACAATTCAGGTCTCCTGGGCTCAGAAGGCTTTCTTTATAAACATCACTTTCGGTAAGCACTACCATGCTTCAATGCCCACCACCACCTCAAATATTAAACATATACCCACCTGACCTAGACAAAGGGTGCTTTTTCATCATGGGGTTTGGATGATACACAGAAAGCACGCAGCCCCCTTCCTGTGCCACATCCCAAATACCTACACTAAGTCGGGCAAATAAAGAGGGAAACCGATGATGACTACGGTGACCTGGACCTCCTACCTTCCTTCCTCCTTTGAATTCTTACCAGTGTATCCTACTCAAAACGTCCTTGCTGCCAGGGAAAGCAAGTGAGAACTGGACACAACCCCTATTAGCATCACCACACCCCTCTGTCAGGTTCGCACCTGCAAGCCTTTGCCCACCCTGTTCACTAGGCCTGAAATAGCCACCTCTCTCCGACCTGCTTTGTCAACACGCGCACGAAGCCTTCGCTGCAATCTGTGCCAACAGCCGTCTTTCTCTCCTTCCTGGTGGCCCCAGAGTAGCCTGTGCATCTCTGCCTCTCTGTACCCTTCCACGGCGTCTGCTTCTGAGCCTTACCTCCTGCACTAAGCCGGACGACTCTCCGGGACAGGGGCCCTAACTTACTCATGTCTGGTACAGCAGCGGTGAGGCATTACCCCACACATTCTTGAACTGGATTCTTATAGGGGCACTCAGACAGAATTGTTGGTCTTATTTCATAAAGAAAGTGAGGTTCAGAGAGGTTCTCTAGGCTCCCCAAGGCCATCAGTTGTGAGCTGGCTCCCAGGCTGGATTTTCACTGGGCCACATCATAATCAGTTAACTATACAAGTACCGTATAGAAGAGAAGAGAGAAGGTACTGATCCTCTCATGTAGGATGCATGTAGTTGCCTGTACAACGGAAGAGACACAAAATCCACGAATAGGGCTAAAATCGCTGTTCTGCAGAAGCAGCAATGAGATCACGGAGGTGGGCTGTACACTAACTCTCTTCTCAAGGACCTTCCCATCTGGAAGCTCTGCAGACATGCCTGTGGACACGAATTAGATACACACAAAAGTTTATCTGGGCAAGAAGGTCATGAAACAAACTATCTCTGGCTTAACTGCCAACTCTGCCTCAGACATCTTGAAAGAGCTGGACACAGGGCAGCCACCGTGGATGCCAAACCAGAAACACCTCCGATGAGGCAGATTCACCATCAGGGCTCAGACAAGCAACAGCAGGGGGAATTGGGCTGGTGGGGAGCACGCGAGCCTCCTCTCAGCTGAGGAAGGTAGTGTTCAGCCCAGCTGCACCCCAGGACAACACAGAGCAGCCTCTCAAGGATTCCAGCTGGCCCCGGAGGGGCCCTCGCATGGATGTCTGAAGAGCGATCCTCACGGACAGCCCAAGTGAAGACGAGAAGCACAACTGGACATTTTCCGGGTCCGTCCTTCCGCGTGGGCCCATCAAAGCTTAAAACATTTGAGTGAACAGCTCGCTTAGGGTTCTGGAGGTGCTGCAACCACCTTTGAGTTACTTAACATCAAATTTCATATTTATGAAAGCAGAACATCCCTCTACTACGTCCTTAACGGGGAGACTTCCCAGCCTCTTCTAACTTAAACATTTCCAAGGACAGGAAACTTGCTAGCAGAAAAGGCTCTCCGGATTTGTACGCTTAGAACACGCGAATGTTCTAGTATATAAATTGTGGCTCCGTAGAATTGTTGTGTGTGTGTTTGTCAACTTTGTTTTACTTCGGGAATAGCGCTTGTTGTAAGAAGTGCTCCTGGACTGACCTGTGACAGTAACCTCACTATACATTGCGTTATACCCACTGCTTCTAGCTTTGCTACTGGGGCACTCAGATTGAAGTCTAATTCCTCTTCCACTTGACTCTGGAGTCAGGCATACCCAGGTCTGAACCCATTTTCTAGTTAAGTGACCCACAGCAAATGATCTCTCTCTAAGCTTCAATTGGCTGACCCACAGGAAGTGAAGGTATTTCCTTTGTAGGATTTGTGAGGATTGGCAAGCACCTAATATCTGGAACACTAAAAGATTCCAATGAATAATGCTTTCCTTCCCTTCCCCATAAATGGGGGGGGGGTTCCCACAAAGTTCTCCTTTTTGAGGCTAGACATCCATGATGTTTTTAGCAACACACAGACATTTGATGACTCCTCAACAGGTTGTGGTTTTTCTGTTCTTCGCCATCCCCGTTGCCCTCCCCTCAGCTCCTTGGGTTTGGCAAATGTTTGTGGTGGCCTAGCTTCCACAGCATCAGTGGACTCTGGTACCGTGAACGTGGCATGACCATCAGCTGCTTACTGGCTCATGTTAAAAGTTTTACAAGTGTTAGGAGCCCAAGATTTCTACTCCCAGTTGCCTGTGGGCACTCAACCACATAAGAGGTGCGGTCACAAAGCAGGGAGATTGAATCTCTTTATTCAGCTCCTCCGGAGTCAGCACAGAAATCAGGTGGGAATTCTCCTGTTACCTGCTGTGCTGGGAGAGGTGGCCCCCAAATATGACTTTATGACAATGCTGTGCCCCCACAGTAAGCCTCCAGGACCAGACACACTCCATGCCACACCTTGTCCCACCTCTAACCTCTGTCACATGTGCCCAGGCTTCTTTTCTTTGCCCCTGTGATTCTGGGTTGGCAGCATAAAACTGCAGAAGTCCAAGAGATGTGGCTAAGACAAACAGGTTCAAAGTACGGCACTCCCTCTCAGGGCCAGTTGTGTGACTTCAGGGAAGTCATTTAACTCTGAATATCAGCACCCTCCTCTGTGAAAACGGGAACTCAGACCCCTTCTACGGGGGTTACGATGACAATTCAGAGCTATGTACAATAAAATGCACAGCTCAATGCCTAGGACATAAAGGGGATCCAGGAGGTAGAAGGATGAGTCGCTCCCATCACCGCTGTGGTGTGGCCACCTCCCATTCTCAGACAGGACTCTGGCCCAAATGCTAGCCTGTTTGGCTAGGGTCTTGACTTCTCTGCGAAGTTCCTGCCATCAGTTTCGTGTCCTTGCTCACAGCCTCTCTCCCTGAGCCCGAGGATGTGGACTTCTTTCTCAGCTCCTATCAACACCTGCCTGGCAGTCAGCAGACCTGCATTCTAGGTCCTGCTTGGCCAATAGCTACGTGACCTTGGGCCAACCACAGACAGCTTGTGGATCTCTGAAACCCTTCTGTAAGATAACGGTGTTTGACAACATGATCTACAGGTCTCTTCCTGTCCCAAAGTTTTATGCCCCCACACTCAGCCCTATGCCTCCTGGCCTCTCCTAGCTCTCCTTTATCACTCCTAATGCACCTGTTTTCCCTCTCACCAAAGCAGAGTCCTCAAGTGCTGACCCTCTCTCCCCACACTGACCTCTGCCCAAGTCCTAGAAACATACTCTTAGTGGTCAAATATTCATCACATGAAGCCACTAAGGATACAGATTTTTGGAGGGCAATCTGCAAACATAAAATTCACGTATATCATGCCTATTAGAGAATGCATCTGTAAACTCCACTGAGATTATATTAAGACTATAATGTCTACTAATGATTCCAACAATTGCCTGTTAGGAAAAAATCCCATATACACTACGTAAAACGTTTAATAAACATTTTCTGGCATAGCTTTCTTCTCCTGGGGTTTCCCATGGACATGCTAGCCCATAAAGGTGGGAACAATACTCTGGAGTGTCAGACTCAGGCACATGCTATCCTGGGCCTTACACACTATACACAGATGTAAACTACTTTAGAAAACATGACAGAGATCACAACAGTCATTTTGAAAAACATGAGGGGTGATTTTTTTTTAAAAGAGCATTTTAAGGACATCTAAAAATAATTTAGCTTACAAAAGTTCAAGGTCTCAACAACTTTTCAGAAGCTCAACTGCCATATAAAACGAATTCATCATATAGAAAGAGAAACTTATAGATATGATATTTTTAATAATTTAAAAATTATATGTCAAATCTATTCATATAGAAAATTAGAAACTAAAAGTAAGCCAAAAAAGAATGAACATATACATCTATATATACATTTTTCAAGTCAACATCTATGTTACTAAGATACATGTACTACATAGAAAAAAAATTTCACTATACACATACTTATAGAGAGCTTGCTCAGGGCTAACTCAAGTTGACTTTGAAATTTAAATGGATATTTGGGATAAAAATGATCTCTCTGTGAATTTTTTAGGCTGTTTGCTTGTTTATAATGACAACTTGAAGAAAACATACCAAATCTGCCAAGTTCATAAAGACATAAAGATTTAATACTCTTGTCTAATAAAAACAAATTTAAATGTCATCTAAAGGATTTCATAACATAGTCTATGAACAGAGCAGCCTTATCATTTTAGGATAGTAATGTAAAAGTTCTTCATATGATCCCAGGGTACTCAGTTATATATTTAGGATGATGCAATCATTTTGCTTTTCAAAAACTGTCACTAGTTGTTATTAATTATCCGGCACACCCGTCTGTCCTCAGACAAGTAGGAAATGAGTCGGTTAACACTGGGCACTGCGGCCACTGAAACCAGCCCGTTTGCTCACTGAGCGATGATGGGTGGAAGGGGTCGGGGACACATTTGGGTCCTGGGGCTAACAACAAAAGAACAGGAACACGCTGCAAGGGATACATCTTCTTCCTTTTTCAATTACTTGTTCTTTCTGAACTTGACAGAACTTTCCATAACACGTAAGCCAAAAGTGTCCTTACCTATAATATATGGGGCATCTTGTATCCTGAGGAAAAGGAAACAGACAACTATCTAAGGGGATACTTAACACTGCCTTTATGAAAATATCCTTATGTCATTCACATCCAAGGGATAAGTATAAATTACTTTCTATATGTAATTCAGCTTACTTAATAGTGTGCTAATAATGTATGCAAACTTTATCTTCTTGGCTTGCTCTGTTCAATGCCATTCATACTTGATTATACCATCTACTTCTGTACCCCAAAGAATATGACTGTTCGATTTACTAGAAGGATTTAGCATACCTTGCTTTAAATTTCTACCTAAAAGAACGTTCAAGATAAAGGACTGTGTGAATCTCCTATGTTTTGAAATTTAATACTCAGAAATAAACAAGAATCAGATACTCCTGTACATTCCAGTCATCTTCTAAGTATTTCCTGTCATATTCTTGTGCTACTGATGCCAAGAATGCCATGCACTTGGCTGACTCTGAGACAAGGAGTAAAAACCTGAGAGATGGCATGAAGACAGGAAGCACACTGCTTTCAGCTCACACTGCTCCGTGCTGAGAGAGGGGTGAGCACATTTTAATCTAAGGTCCATTTGGAAAGGATCAGTTAAAAACTCAAAAAACCAAACACCAAACCACAACAATCCAAAGGAATAATTATGCCATGTATATATCTCAATGGACAAAAACTCTTATTTTCCCATATGCTCTATTGAAAAGACTAAGAAAAAAGCTTAGATCATCTGATGTACACCAAGCCTGCAACAACCAATAGGTCTTCAGTCCATAAAAAAACAAAAACAAGTGCCTACTTCGGTATTTTACCCCAGCGTATACAACACCATAACCCATTAGAGCACAGAAGGGCTTCCCACTTATGACATATCATTGTTTCTACTCCAGGGAGGACATGGAAGACACCAACACCTGGAGAGACAGACACATTCTTACCAACCCTTGAACATCCACACAATCTCCAACACTTTGTTTTGACTGTTTGCAGATAATACTTCGTTCCTGAGGCAATATGCTAATTCCCTTGCAATTCTGTTCTACGTTTTTTTTTTTTCCTAGCTATTTGAGCACACAAGACCAATTTTTCAGCATAAGATTAGATGCTTTTTAGAAAAAGAGAGCAGTAAGTTTGTCTGTCAAGTAACTGGAAGTTATAAGCATGTTCTAGCTCACTGTCAACGCTTCCGTCCTGAGTATGTCACGCTCTCGTACCCCTAGACCTCTGCACCTGTTGTTCCCTCTGCACAACTGCTCTCCCCCCAGATCTTCTCTTGGCTCCTTTCTTCTTATCCTTTAGGCCCCAGTTCAACTATCCCGTCTTCACTGAGGCCTTTCCTGTTAGTTCCCACTTTCCTTTATGGTCTTCAGAGCTTTTTATTAATATAACTATCAGAAGGGATCTTCGTGTTTTTGTTCGTGTGTTTATCCATAAGCCAGGGCCTTCTCAGTTCTGTTCACACTGCAGTCTTAAACCTAGAACAGTGTCTGTCCTATGGTAGATGTTTAATAATTTCATGCTTAGTCAATGGATGAATGAAAGAAAAAAATTAACCAGATGTCAACTAACCAGGTCATAAAGAACATACCATTTCAAATGAACTTTGTCTCATCAAATCTCACCTTCTTGTGTTGTAGTAAGGAATACCAGACACAATCTATCTTGATTTCAGGAGCCTTTAACAAAGATGAACATATTAATGTGAATTTGACAGAAATATCATTCCAGGGACCATTACACAAACTCCTTATAGGCTGACCCACTGCACCTAAGGAGAGCTAAAGAATGACAGTAGGGTTTCTCTGTGTTCTTGGTCCTGCCTTATCCTACACTGTTACCAATCATTTGGAAGGAGAAAAATGTTTAGATTGCACAAAGCTGAAAAGACAGCAAAAGGGTTGGAGAAGAGAATTAGGTATCAGAAAGCTCTCCATTGGTTGAAAAAACAAGCTAAAACAAACAAGATATACCTAATAGGGATTAGCCCAAAGCCTTGAATTTAATTTAAAAATTCAAGAGTAGAGAGATGGAGTCCGGGATACCTGGCTTAGCGGCAGCAGCACCTGTGCAAAAGGTCCTGTCTCTATCGCTGACCTTGAGCGATAAAACATGGTTTGGCTACCAAAGTGCCAATATAAGAACATGAAACAGAACAATGTAGCACAATTACAGAAGATGAACCAGAGTTATAGAGGCCCTAAAACCAAATTATTTCATTCAAGCTTCTGAGCACTTATAATGTGACAGGCATTACACACAGAACTGGAGATGCAGGGTAAGAGACCACAGGTCTCGTTTGAGAGAGAAAACCCAGAATTCCCACAGAGGGCTGGAAGGATATTGGCAGAGGAGCAAACTGCTAAGTTACAGGAACAAAGAAGGTTATTCAGTCCACGCAGACAGGCTGGAGAAGGTTCCCTAGAAGAGGTAGCTCTTGGGAATGGATGGCCTAATCCCCAGAGGGTGCTGTCATAATAACAATGCTGTGTACTCCTATTATTATTACAATCCGTGTTATTGTTATTTTACTGTTATCATTGAAAACGACGTATACTGACTTGACAGTTCTTTTTTAGAGCAGAATTCCAATGAAAAGATGCAGAGAGAATGATGGAAACACAAAATCACCAAAAGGTAAACGCTATATATAATAATTGTTGATGCCAAGAACCAGTGATGGATGCTACAATTAGTGGGCACAAGTGTGATGAGAAACAGGATATTCGCAATAGTCTCAAAGTATCTCTCCACAAAATGCTTATTACAAAGGGAAGAATAGTAAGTAAACAGTGAAGAAACCTGGCAGACACTACCCCGACCCAGAAATCAGAGTTAACATCACCAGTGATAAGACTTACCACCACCATGTGCTTCATGGTCTGATGGACTGGGAAGAGCATGTTACTTCAGTATTTTTTGCCCAAAACACATGACCCCAGTCTAGAAAAGGAGAAAATACCAGACAAACTGATAAAAAAGACAGTGTACAAAATAACTGGCCAATAGGCTTTAAAAGTGTCAAGGTCATGAAAGACAGAAAAACTGAGAAACTATCCCAGAACCAAGTGCCATGTGGGATCCAAGATTGGATCCTGAGCCAGAAGAACATTAGCAACAACAGCACCCAAAAAGCAAAATCCGAATAAGATTGGCAGACTAGTTAATCACATTGCACATATTAATTTCCTGGTTTCCCTAATTGTTCTATGTTATGTAAGACATTAACATTAGGGGAAGTTGGACGAAGAGCTTTGAAAATTCTCTGTATTATTTTTGTGACTATCCCTTACCGTCTAAAAAGATTTCAAACTAAAATGCTAAAACAGTGGCTGTATCTAGTCAGGAAGCAGAGCTTCTGCCGGGGGACACGGGGTGAGGAGCGGCTGCCTCCGCTGAATTCTGGGTATTGGGACTCCCAGACCACACTGTACCAGGAAGACGGAATGGAGGACAGAGTGTGTACAGAGCCTGAGGCTAGAAATACCAGAAAGTTGGTTCTGACCTGGAAAAACGTAGTGAGAACTAGTCTGGGTTGAAACTTACGGAGGGAATAATTGAACCCGCTCTGGATGACTCAGCTCCAACATCAAGAGCATCAATCAAAACACTGTTTTGTAACATGGAGGCCCCGGGGCTCCTAGGGTGTGGTGGGCAGGGGCTCTTTCTTGCAATGCTTTTGGCGTCCTGCTGCCTTTTATATATTTAATAGCTTTAGAGTTACACAAAGTGGTGAAGCTACTACTAAAAGTTACAATATATCTCATCTTCACCTTCCCCAATTACTAACAGCTTACATTAGTATTAATGAATAAACATCAATCCATTATTATTCACTGAAGTCCATGCTTTATGCAGATTTCCTCGTTTTGCCCAATGTCCTTTGTTTTTAATGCCACAATTCCACAGTATGTTTGGCCCGCCTGGAATCTTGGGGTTTGAAGGAAGACCTCAGAAGTAAAGTGCCATTCTCATCACACCACACACACCGAGGAGAAAGACGACCACGACTT
This sequence comes from Lyroderma lyra, assembly GCA_004026885.1. NCBI lineage: Eukaryota > Metazoa > Chordata > Mammalia > Chiroptera > Megadermatidae > Lyroderma > Lyroderma lyra. The sequence continues at coordinate 124,889 of PVJL010002304.1, forward strand.
ATCGCTGTTGATGTTAACCTTGATCACCAGGCCAACGTACTATTTTGTCAGGTTTCCCTGTGCCACATGGTACTCTTTGGAGGGAAGTCACTATGCAAACCCTGCACTGGTGGAGTGACAAGCTCTAATATCCACTTCCTTGAGGGCAGAATATGTATGTAAATCATTTGCAACTTTTTCTGCACAGATTTGACTGCTCTCCCTCATTTATTTATCTATATCAGTATAGAGTCATGAGTGTTTATTTTATAATGTGGGTTACAATTCATGACGATTTTATTTTGCTGCCCAAACTGTTGCAGTGTTGGTCACTGGGAGCTCATTTCGGCCACCTCCTGTGGACCCCGACAAACCTCCTCACTGTGGGGTTTTGTGAGCACTTTCTTACTTTCTAGCCTACAAGATGCTCACCTTGTATCTCCCTGATCCAACCCCAGAATCAGCCATTCTGCAGGGAGTCCTGGTTCCTTACATTAGAGACAGATATTAGAAACCAAGATCTGGGTGCTGGGTATGTTCATTGTGACTGAGATGTTGTTGATTCCGGATGCTCTCAGCTGACAAGAGCAAAGAAATGTATTTGTTTGTGCGTACATACTGATGTGCACACCCCCCCTCCTCCGCTATATATATTTCTGTATGTGTCCATCTGTATCTATAGTAAGCTAAAGATGAATCTGTACTAACACCTCTGACTATAATCCATTATTAAGTGGATCATTCCTTCCTTTGCTTACCTATAACCTCCCATTCCACAGTGAGAAACTTGGCTCCTATCATCCACTATTCGTTTACTTCATTATTCAGTGCAGTATACATACACACACACACACACACACACACACACACATATACAAACAGTGGTTTCAGAATCATTCACCTGTACCCTCAACCTCAGGGGAAATAACTTTTTCAACTAGTTGATCATGTCGTGTGCCATTCCTTTGTAGTCTTCCAGTCTCCACTCATTTCCAAAGTTACTTAGGTCAGTACCTTCTTCATCTACTCTCTTCAGTGAGTTAACGTCATAAATTTGTAAAAGAGTTACAGTCTTTTGTCATAGTCTGAGTTCCATCGGGGGATCCTCCAACCCATTAAATGTCAGGTGTCCCCTGGCGCATTTTTTACAGCTTTTTGTCTCTCCCTGATGTTACATCTCAGGCTACAGTTAGTTCGACCATCTCCAAGAATTCTCTCTCCCCCTCCAATTTGTGGCTCCTAATCCGTCAGTCAAAAACCCAACTAGATGAGTTTTGTTAGCATTACAAATAAAATAAGAATAAGAAGGCAATGAATGAGGGCCTAAAATGTTTACCTATACTACCTATGGGGAAACCTTGAACATCAGTGCACGGGGCTCTCTCTCCTGTCCCACATTTTAAATCAATGAAACTGTTACAGACACAGTTTTGACTGCACAAAGTTTGAGTACAGCAAATGGGATAGAAAGAGAATGAGCCATAAAAACACTTCAAAAGGCCAAAGGATGGGCCAAAGCAGAACAGGTTAGATTTAGCAGGGGTCAAGTTAAATAATTTAATTCCAAAAATCTGAGAGTACAGATCAGGGCAGGAGAACAGGCTTAACTACTGCTACACCTGTGAGTGAGAGACTTCAGTGTTTTCATGGATCGGGAGCTCATGAGGCAAAGCTGAGACTTGGCCACCAGACTGGATGCAAAAGGGGCCGCATACTAAACCTGACGAGCGAGGGGAGGCCGGTAGGAGCTGGCGGGCCCTAGGAACTGAGACCAAAAGCAAGCACACAGGATGATTTAAACATAAAAATTCCTAACTACAAGCGAGTCCTGGCAGGTCGTCACATCCTAGGCCTGTAGCTGCCTTGGTCAATCTTTAAGTGAGCCCATCTACTGTCTTTTTGCATCTCAGATAACATACCTTTGAAATGTCAGAATAAGCTTCTTTTCCAGGCCCCTCAGGGCACAATCTCTGCACCACACACAGCACAAGACCACAGCGTCCCTCAGGGTTACCTGGTTCCCCAAATACCATCTCTATGTGCTGTACATGTTAATTATTAACTGTCCTGTACCCACCAATGTAAAAGAAGAATGTGTCTATCCATTTCACGTGTTATCCAATCCCAAAGATCCCCCCGACCCCTTTGTTTTCTCCGCCCCTTCATCTGCCACCAATGGATTTCCTGTGATGCTCCTTCCGTCTCCTCCTTTGATTCTAATGTATAAAATAAGCCGTAAAACTGCCACTCTCCAGAGCGTTTTCTCAATCCCTGAGATTTTGCATCCCGGCAATTGTCATCAGTTTGACTCAAATAAACTCATAAAAAATTCCCTACAGGTTTGAATGTTTCTTATGTCGACGAAACCAACATTACCAGAAGGACAATGGCCAGGATGGGGAGGAGATGGTCCCATTAATCCTTGCCCTTACCGGATCATGTCTGCCATTCTCCATTCAGTTCAGTTCTGGATGTCAAAGTCCAAGTGTGACACAACTACTAGATGAACCAGAGCTGTGAAGGGTCTAGAAAAATTAACTGAAGCATTCAGTAAGTACTATGATTTGCACGGTATTATAAAATGTGCTGGTATCCAGGGGTGAAAATAATCAGCTTATCACATCCAAAGCATGGTTCAAAGCACATTTTATAGTTTAATTATTTTTAACCAGATAGCTTACTTTGCTTCCTGGTGACCTGTCCAGACAGCTGAGGTTTCCAGATTTCTGTTCAAGTGAAAAATTACTATATTTAAAAGATCATTATTTAATCACTTATTCTCCCATTTCACACCCCATGTTTTCCGGTATGTTTTTAAAATAAAAAAACCCCACCACATTGGTACACACCCACCATTGTTTGGCATGACTTTGTGAAAAGTGACTTTTTGATTATAAAATTATTAACACTCAACAAAGAAAAATGAGAATAGAGACACAGAGAAAAAATGAAACAAATCAGATAATTTAACACTAGTCGCATTCCCCTCCATTGTCTGCTATGCATAAATTTGTGGTTTTCATTTCACACTGAAGTTATCATTCTGCACATACATATTTGTATCTGACCCTGTCACTGTGATAAGCATTTCCCGCATTTACTAAATAGTCAGTACGGCTGTGAAGATACTGTATGTTTTGAGATTAAAAAAGCAAAAAGGAGAATGTTTCCTCTTGCACCTCATTTTAAATCACTTATTGCTAAATGCTTTAAATTTTCTAAAATAAAAAAGAAAGTCCTTGTGCTTATAAAGGAACACAAACAGCAAAGGAGAGGCAGCTTCTTAATTGCTCTTATGAACTGAGGAGCACGTATCTCATTGGATAAGGAGAAATTTCACTCGGTGCGCTAGATTACGAGCTACCAGATCTCCTTCCACTACTTAAACCTTTAAGAAGAAACTTGGACCCAAAAGAAAATCCTCTGTGTGGCTGTCCTCTCACAGGCAGTGACAATTTATCACCCTGTTGAGGCCTCTGGAGAGGAACACCTCCCTCCCTGTCTTAAGGTCATTTCTCCCAGGCTTCAGAGATGAAATGAATTGGCAAAAATGAGAAATCTTAGGATATTTAAGTTCCTCCTATCTGCCAAAGATGAGGTACTAGACTCTTGAAAATGGGAGAGAATTTTTAAAAATGAAATTCATCATGGATGAGGTGTGACTTGGAGCAGACTCTCTCCCTAATATCCCTTGCAACTTCTCTCTGCAGAGGTAAAGGCATAGCAGGAACAATGCAAGTCAGTGAGGGAATGCACCTCAACAAACCAGAATGATTTCAAATTGCAAAGACCAAGAGAAATAGCATTGGTCTGGAGTCCAAGAGACATCTGGGTACGCCTAAAGAAAGCTGTTGCAAAGGGCCCCGGGGCACGAACTCCAAGGCCTTTGGCCTGCTGTGCCCCCAACGCCTATAATTCGAAGTTGTGTTTTTAGGAGTTCAGGATCCTGGCAGAGAGACAGCAGATGCCCCTCCACGAGGCCTTCACTAGTGCCTGGGCATTACATGTTTCTTCCATCTAGGTAAAGGGCTAAGGGAGACAGCGAATACCACCAAGAGCAAAACCAGGGCTCTCTGAGGGGTCCAGAATGCTGCTTAGTGCACAGAAACAGCAAAGCCATCACTGTCCTGCTGCCCTTTTCAAACCCCCTAACTCAAGCACATCCCCCCCCCCAACCCCATAGTTTAATACTCTGGTACTACCCTTACTGAAGTGCAGTGATGCCACTATGAAGGTAATGGATCCCCACACAGTCATGACATCAATTATCAAGATAAAAATAGAATAGAAAGTGGAGGAACATATGAGGGCTGTCCAGAAAAAATCCAGCCATAAATGCCTCTATTTTTCATATCACATGGCTGGATTCCTTCCAGACGGTGCTCAGACGTGTCAGGACAGAAAGTTCCTCATAATTTTCTAGAAGGAAGGTAAGTTGAGGCCCTGATGCTTCTTCATGACTAGTGATTCACACACACACACAGGTATATTTTAAAGTATAAGGCGTGTTGCATGCAGCGTTTCAGGCAGGAGGAACGGCATGAGCAAAGGCCCAGAGGCATACTGAGTTCACTGTATGTCTAAGGTTAAGACGCCTGGTGCCATTACAGCAAAGAATTCATACAAAATGAGGGCGGAAGGTTAAGGTTTAGCTAAGTATCAGGTGACACTCTATCCCGAAGAGAGTTTGGTTTTCTTTAGTAGGCGACAGAGAGACGGTGCAAACTCACAATGACATGAAAGAGAGCTGTAGAAAGCACAGTCATACCACGATACTTGGGACAGCACGGGGTGGGGATGTGGGAGAATGGGGGACATGGGAGAATGGGGGACACAGGACAATAAGAGATACCAAAATTGAATGGGAGGTTGTTGCCATGATTTAGCTGGAGATGAGGTCAAGTGCAGTATCAACGGGACTGCGGCAGAAAGAGTCCATATGATCTCTCAGAAGGAGAAACCTAGGCGGGCACTGTGATAGGCTGGGGTGGGCGACACGAGACAGGAAAGCTCACTGATGCCAAGGCCTGACAGTTTATGAACCAGGTAAGCGATGTTTGTTGTTGGTTATCAGTCACGGCACTTCTCTGGCTCCGGCCGTGCCTGAGAAGTTTTATAAACCGAATTTCTTTCTACTGTCACACCAACTCTGAGGGGAATTACCATCCCAGTTTACTGAAGCTGAGGAAGCTGAAACTTAGAGACATAATGTAGCTAGCTACTGAAGGTCACGTCGCTGCAAGACCTGGGGCTCGAACCCACGCTTCCCTACCTCCGTGGCTCTTATCCCCACAACTGTGTCTCCAGGGTCAAGGCTTGAAAAAAACAGAAGCCACCTGCTGCTCCTTACAAATCCTTACCTAAATCAGCACAGTTCCCTATACACCCAACACCTATCCTTGCTTCTATGAATTCACAATGTAATATCTGATATTTAGATGTGAATATATATGACACTTGGGAGCTCTACAGGGCTGAACAGACGTTCGGTATCATTGTGATTGTTATGTGGGCCTTTTCCTTCAGTGACTGATGCCGGGAAACAGAAACCCTCCATTGCACACAGCCTGTCTCGTCTGCAGCCCACCGACTGAGGAACTTACTGAGGCTTACTGCGAGATCATTCTCCTACACCACGATGTACAGAGCACGTGGAGGGCCTGCGTTCACACGTTTGGGAGTCTTGCAGAAAGGCCCGTCTGCAATTTCAGGTAATAGCTGCAGTAGGACAGACACTTCCAACAACATGCCCTACTTTCTTCAGCGATGACAATGGAGAGAAAGCTTAACACGAAACACACTCTCAACTAGCTGGGGATTTCTCCTATGAACTTTACCTACAAAGTATTAGTAAGGATGAGGAAGCAGTCGCACTCGGCCAGGCCTGGATGGCCTTCGGGCATGGGAGCTGTGTCCGGGCTTCCAGAAAGCACACGGCTTTATGTCTCCACTGGTGACAGAGTCACAGACTGTCAGTGCTGAACGGGATGTGACGGGTTATTTGACAAAAGAGGTACTAAGGCCCCGAGAGATGGCCGCTCAGCATTCTGCATTTTATGTCCAATCTTCACTATTCCACTTACACCACTGCTACAAGTCAGATGTCGTGGAGCGTACAGGAAGGGCCGCAGCGTTAGCCTCTTCCGGTGTTCCTTTCTTGTCCCCCTGCCCAGCTGAAAACCCCCTGGTCAACCACGTTAGCACCGGTCTGCAAACCCCAGCACCCACAGCCTCGGCCCCTCCTCCAGAAGGGTCTCGGGCAGGCACTGGGCAGGGGGTGTCCTGCTCCTGTACTGACTAGACCCCCCTCCCTTCTCAAAGAAAACCCCCCTCTTCCACTGGTGGCATGTGTGGGTCTCCCTACTTCTAAAAGGCAACTCCCATGTCTCAGTAAAACCAGAAAATCAATCAGTCTGTCAATCAATGCCTACTTTGATACTGCAACCCTTCCAGTCTGCCCATCACACCACCATCAGAGGTAGTTTCTGAAAGTACCCTCTGGAACAACCTTCCAAAAGCAGTTACCTACTAAATAAAGCCTGAGCTCATCTGACTGGCAGTCGAAGCCTCTGTTATCCGCCTCCATTCTTTCTCGTCTCTCCAAATTTCTGCATATGCCCCGTGCTCATCACCAAACAGGACCCCACCATGTTTCCTGAGCTTAATGCGGGGTTTGTGTCATTTGGGGTGTTTGGAATGCATCAGGCCACCTCCTCTTATGTGGAACTGCCACCTGTGGATATTTTCCCAGTCTTGGCTCAAATGTCACTCTTTCTAAAAAAAAAAAACAAAAACCTGCTATTATAGCAACAAGTTGATTTCTGCCTTGCAACACACACTTATACCTGTGGTGCCAAAAAAGTGTATACACATTTAAAGAAATGCTATCTATGTGTTACTTTTCGAAGTTGAATTGAATTACAGTAGCGATGTGTAGTATGACGTTTGCTCAAAAGATGACATTAATCAAATGAACGCTAGTGTCACCACATAACAGAGACAGTCAAAGGTAACAGGTGAGAGGAGCGCAAGACCATCTGCCAGGACAAAGGATAGGACAAAGTGGTGCGGGTGAGTTTCCCCCACGTTCTCCTGACTTAACACCCCTTGACTTCTACCTATGGGGACCTTCAAGGATGTGATGTGCCGCAGAAAACCCCCTACACTGGCGGTACGTCAAGGGAGAAACTGAAATGGCATGTGCAGTGATACAAGTGGACACTTTGGTCACTGTTGCTCCAGCAGTGGTTCGCCATAATCAGAAGTGTCTGGGTACTGATGGTAACCACTCTGAGCACCTCTTGTCATTGCAGAAGTCCAATGTGACTGGTATTCGTCTTTTCTTATCGGTATGTATCAAGTATTACAATTTTAATACATTTTTTTCCTTTCTTTTAAGTGTGTATACATTTTTTGGCACCCTCTATATTGTTCATTAATTCAGCCAACATTTACTAAGCATCTGGGCACCGTAGTCTGCTGGGAACACCAAGACACACGGACTCTGAAATACAAAGCACCTAACTGAAAGATGTAAATAGCTGCATGTGTTTCTGGGGGTGCTGTGGCTTCCCTCCTCCTGAGAGGGCTGTATGCTCCCCGAAGACAGGAGGAGCGCTTCCCTTCAGATCTTCCTCATCACTCACCACTTCTGAGGACTTGTGGAACTCCCAGGACACCTCAGTTACAGAGGAAACTTACCTGCCTACCCTGAGAAGACTGACACTGGTTTTTTCACATGTCAGCAGCTCAGGCTGGAGCATGGTGCATGCAGTCACTCAGTGTATCTGAGGAATGAATGAATGAATGGAAGGAAGGAAGAAGCAAACCACCATGACAGCAGGGATGTCTGCCTTGTCCATCCTTGTGTCCCTGGGGCTCAGCAGAGGGCCTGGCACGTAATGGGAATATAACGAACATTTAGCAAATGGCCACAGCCACTGTCCTTGAAGAACTTGTTTCCCAACCATCGGCTTTCTAGTCTCGTCTCCCAGCACAGACAAAGGAAGCTCTGTGAGCAGGATGAGGAGGAGAATCGGAAGTCCTGGTTCCCACTCTGATGTGAGTGGGCCTTAGCTTCTCCTGGCAGCTGCCCACTAGGCAGAGCCCGAGCACCTGAACCTCCTCAGACATTACTCCATCACCTGAGCAAGGACATGGATGAACTGCTTCCCAACGGGGGCTCGTGAACAGCTCATCGAAGGCCTTAAGTCACCAGGGCAAGCCCATCTCCTTGTTCATGGCCACTGGTACCCTCACTATGGCCTTGCTGCTCTGAGCCAAGGCTCATTGGGCCAATGACCGCTTCACTCAGTTATCAGTTCGGAAGTGAAAAGCAGAAGCTAAAAATAAAGTTCAGTGAAACTGTTCAAGGTTAATGGGATGGAAAGCACAAAGAATTCATGCCTGCGGGCCGGGCCAGGCCGTGGTTCTGAGAAACAGCACCTAATCAGCACCGTGCTTCCCAACCTCGCGCGCCCTTCTCAGAACTGCTCTGCTACCTGTGACCCAGAGGAGACAACTCGGTACTTCAAGTGCTTCCACCTCCTGAGTCTTCAAATTCCTTCTTGAATGAAATGAGGCACAGATGCAGTCTCATATATATACATCTTATTTCCCTGACAGAAAGGAATGTTCTCAGAGAAAAAGTGGTGATCTGGAGTCTCAATACAACTTGCCACTGTGATTAGTTAAAAAACAAAAAGTAGTCAGAATTTACAAATTGGGAGACTGAACATGAAAATTCTTCTGCTTTTTTTTTTTTTTTAATGGGAAGATCTAACAGCCCAAGACATCGGTCCCCAAGCTGTGATACACGTATCCCGGGGATACATACTGGGCTGTTCAGGGGTACGTGAAAAATAATTACTAATGGTGAAAAAACAAGGAAAGTAAAAAAATGCAAAACATTAGTTATGGAACAGTAAATGTTAAATCTGAATCATCATTAATGGAGACACTTCGAAATTAGATCATTAGCAAATGCTGACGGTGAGGGTGTGGCTATGAACCTTCCCCCAAACCGCTCTTCTACCAGTCATTATGCAGTTTCAGAACAATTCATTTGCCACGTTTCTAGAACTTCCCCAAACACAGAAATACATCTCTAGTCAGACTGCTTGATGAGTTTAGTTACTGACTGAGTAAAAGTACGTGCATTGTCTTTAATCATTCTTTTCAAGCAGTTTTTTTATTTAATGTTTAACATAGTTTTAGTTATTATTTTCAGTGAATTTTAAGCATGTCAGTTAGGGATCAGTGGTTGAAAACAGGAACAGTTAAAAAACTAAAACTTGATGTGCATTATGACCCATCTCCAAGTACTTCTCAACACGTGTCTGCAGCTACGAGTACACCTACATCAGAGATAGTAAAAAGGTGCGTGCCTCAAGTACTACACAGAAGAAAAGGAAATACCCTGAAGAGCATATTAAACGTGGGTTTTCATGTCTAGGGGATGATGACTGTCCTATGCCTTTGTGTGTTGTAGTGGGGAAATATCCAACGACTGCATGAAGCCCTATACTCACGTGACATTTAGACACTAAACATCCTATGTATAACAACAAAGAAATACATTATTTTCAGTGCTTAGAAAAGTATACAACTATTACTTCATATATGATGCCAGGAAAAAAGAAAATGAGAATGCAGTTGAGGCTTCACACTGTATTGCTTATTGCACAACTAAAGGTTTTGGTAAAAACCACACCATAGCTGAAGATTTAATCTCTCCTTGTATTAAGGACACAGGTTTTAGGGAGTTCCCTGGTGGTGTAGTGGCTAAGGCTTCGGCGCTCTCAATGCTGTGGCCTGGGTTTGATTCCCAGCCAGGGAACTACTCCCTGCCACACACACACACACAAAAAAGGATACTTTTTATTTTTGTATGTTTGGGGAAGAACACATCTGCAAAATCAATACTATCTCTTTTTCTAACAATACAATGCCTCCACAAATTGTAGCTGACCATGGTGAAGCTACAGTAGTAGATAGAATTAGAAAAAGTAAATTCTTTGCCATCTCGGTTGATGGAGTGTAGATGTTGCTGATTTATCTATTATACGCGTCATTGCGAGGTACGTGATAGGAAATGAAGTTGAGGAAAACCTGACACCCTGCTACCTACTGACAGAGTGCACCACAGGGAAGAGGACAGCAGTTGGATGAATTGTGGTGTATGCACTGACAGAGGGAAGTCTACGTCAGGATGTTTTACAGGCCTCCGTGGCGAATTCAAAAAGTAGCTCCCCATGTGCCACGGAGTCACTGCTGCATTCATAGATAGTCGTGCATCCAAGTCTTGTCCTAGTGAACGGAAAGATGTTCTTGATGAGGCTATAAAAGTTCTAAATTTTATTAAGTCACAACCACAAAACTCCAGAATGTTTAAAGTGCTGTGTGAAGAAATAAACAGCATTCACAGCACATTACTTTTGCATATGCAGGTAAGGTGGCTATCTCATGGCAAAGTACTTATATAAGATGTTTGAACTTAGACATGAAGTCCAGGTATTTTTTGAAGACCATCATTTCCTTCTTGCTCCAAAGTTTCAGGACACAGTGATTGGCTTCAAAGTCTTGCATATCAGATATTTTTCTAGAAATAAACAAACTCAACTAGAAATAAATGAAACAGCTCAATCACTGTATTCAGAGTAACATACAAAACTGAGTTAATGATTAAAAAACTGGACTTTCGTAAAGTGAGTATTAAAAGAGGTCAGCCTGAAGTTTTTGAAACTCAGCTTAACTTCTTATCTGAGAATGACTTGCACCTATCCCAAAACGTGCAAGAGAATATTGTAAGTCGCTTGGAAAGTCTTAACGTGTCCTTTTGTAAGTACTTCCCTCAATGTGGAAAAAACAACTGGATTGCAGATCCCTTCAATGAAGTATTCTTTAAAGAAGCTAAACTACCAATCAATGAAAAAGAGCAGTTAATCAAACCTGCAACCGATTCTTCAAATTCTGATTTTAAAAGAAAGCATCTTATTACCTTCTAGGTAGATACCAGTGAGGAATAAAAACAGCTCAGTTGAGAAGACACTCAAAACCTCCTGCCATTTACTAATACTGAACTAGTGGAGAGAGCTTTTTCTTCTTACCCCTTCATAAAAAATAAGGACCACAAAAAGCTTAACGGAAGTCCAGATTAAAGACTGTATCTTCCATCTTTTGAGCCTGATTTCAAGAAACTAAGTGCATCAAAGCAAGCTCAACGATTTCACTGTGTTTCAAGTGACAAGTGATCTGCTTAACAATTATTACAGACTTTCTAGATAACACAAATCAATATTATTATTAATAATTAAAAGTTTGTTAAATACTTGATTATCATTGTCAATATTTAACTGTTACAAATACTGTAAAATTAATTCTGTGGTTTGTACTTTCGGTGTAATTTTTCTTTCCTGCTGACCTCATTTCCACTATTTTACATTAAGATAGGAACTGAACAAAAGTGTCAGTATTAAAAAACAGCTGTTTTAAAAACAAGGGGTACAATTTATAGAAATGGGTTTAAAAGGGGTACTAGCCTAGGAGCTACACACCCCACGGTAATAACAACTACAGCTACGCGACCGCTTTCAGACCACATGGCTGCCAATCCACCAGTGCCACCACCTGCTCCTTATTTTCTGATACTCTCACCTGCCTGGCCTTGTAACTTCCTAAGCTTGGAAACCCTATTGAGCTTGAGCATCAACCCCAAGTTCACTCTTTTCCCTTGCTCCCCACACTTACTCAATAGAAAGTTCTATACTTGTACACATTTTTGAAACTCTTGAATTTTCCAAATCACTCCCTCTGGTATTCACTCTAATAATTTGGTAATCCCACTGGGATAAAATTCCATAGATCCTACTACACCTTTTCACTGTCATTCCGCCCCCTCAGGTCCTCCCTTTCCACATGCCTACAATTACAAAGCTTCCTTTCTTACTTCCTACTTCCACCTCAGTCCCTCTTGCCTCTCTCCATCCCAGCCCCCTGGCAACCCCAGTTCTTACTATACATCCGAACCTCGGCCTCCTCTGCACCTGTATGTGGCCGGAGAAAAACACATCGTCACGCTGCCAAACAAGTTCCATCTGAAATTCATGACCCCGATCTCGGGTGGGTCTTTGTTTACTGGCAATCTCCCCGCTCCCCGAGTCTGCCACTCTTCCGCCTGTCCTAGATGTCTATTTCATACGCTCTCCTCTCCTTAGAAATCTCCTCCTCACCTGTAGCCAAAACACTTTGTGCTTCACATTTTGCGGGGTGAACAGAAGCCACCGAAGGAGAATTCCCACACACTAAGCCGACCTTCCTGCATGGTACCCACACGCTGTCTGTCTCCCCTGGTTACGGTGCATGCGATGTGCCCGTAGCTAAAGCATCGCCTGCATCTGTACACTAGACCCCATCTTCTCCGAGCCCTGCACCACCATCCCTCCAGCAGATGTTTCTCTCTCCAACAGCACCATCTTCCCCTTGCCGTGGGGTTGTACCCGTCAGCAAACTGTATACTGTAATTTCCCCCATCTTTAAAAAAAAATCCTCATTTACCTCACAACCTCCTCCGGGTTCTATTTTACTCCTCTGCTCTGTGTTACATGAAAATTCTTCAAAAGATGTATCTACACTCATTCCCATTCTGTTTAAAACCCCAATTAATGAGGCTTTCATTCATCCCACTCCACCAAAACACTCCACTCCAGCTACCTAGGCCTCTGCACCAATCCCCAAACACAGCAAGTGTTCTGTCTCGGGGCCTTTAAGTACGCGTCGGCTGGCCTGCTGTTGCACACACTCTTCTCTGAAATACAACACGTGTATGTACACATGGCTCCTCTGACCACCCTACACACCTGCACAAACTACACACACCCCTACACACACACACTTACACACACGCCCCTACGCACACACACACAGAGCCTACGACCCTTCCTGTTTTCTCCCTGACCTTTCTTACCATATGATGTACTTGAAATTGGGTTGTTATCGATCCCTCTCCCTTCTTACTGCCTTTCTCATTATTAAGTTCTGAATCTAGGCAGGTCCAACCTGTGGCCCAGGACAGCTTTGAGTGCAGCCCAACACAAATTCTTAAAACATTATGAGATTTCTTTTGTGACCTTTTATTTTTGTTTTAGCCCATCAGCTGTTGTTAGTGTTAGTGCATTTTACGTGTGGCCCAGGGAAAGCAACAGGTTGGGCACCACTGCAATAATGCATACAGGCTTTTATTCTCTGTGACCTATGGATATTCTAAGACCACAGACTACTCCCTGGATTACCCAGAGGCTGATAATTGAGAGTACACAGTGTGCATTCCGTAGCAGTCTCACCTCTGGCCTCTGTGGGCAGACATGCCTGCAGCTCTCAGACGGCGAGGAAGCACGTCAGGTGAGTCATTCCAACACAGTACACTCAGTGCAGGTCTTCAGACTTGCCGCGGGTTACGCAGATGCAATCTTGCCACTTACTCAATCTCATGCAAGTATGTGCTAATCAGATGCTTGTTAACAATGTTTTCAAGATCCTTTCATAATCATTCAGATGCTAAAGTCACTTTGTGGACATAGGCATAATTTTGTTTTTCCAAATCACTCAAAGCTGTGGTCAGTGTGATATATTCAAACTACTATTTGGCTAAAATGAGGCCATCATTACATCATGAATTATCCAGGGATGAGAGAAGTACAACAACTACAAATTATATTTTGAAAAAAAAAATCTATTTCTTCAAATGGCTCTGCTGTTATTTTTAACATCTGAAAGAAAAAAACCAGCCATTTTGGAAATCTCACCTAAGGAAATACGACAAAACCTAGGGAAAAAAGACACAGGCACCTATAGTCAGCACTACAGGTGACAGCATTCTGCATTACAATAAAGCACACAACCTGACTTTCCAACCACAGAAAAACAATGGCGTGCCCACTAAACAGTTTGTTATATAGTCATATAACAGTGATGGTTATATTAATATGAAAAAACGTAGCCTGTATATCACAACCTCACATGTTAAGAAACAGAAAGAGATCAAGATGCTAACAGTGATGCTGTTAAGGTATTTTCTTTTCTCTATTTTCTGAAATTTATCACATTGCGTTTATGATTTATATGTGTTAATTTAAAATTAAGAAAATACAGACAATGTTTTCACATGCAGAGTAGCACGTAAAGGCTCAATTCCAGGTGCTACTTTGTAAACTACTAGGTCTTGAGACTTGAGGCCACATCCCCTTCCAAGTCTCCAGTCACCCCAACTTCCTCTGTAGTTTCAGGTAATAATTCTCTTCTTGATCTCTTTTCATTGCCAAGTAGTTTAGATTTCTATTAAGTTACAACTTAGAAATACACACAGAAGGTAATGGACACCTTAAAATGTCACCTCTTTCAACAGACTAAATTGTATACAAATACCTATCAATATCATTGTATGTGAGGAGTCCAAAGAATATCTATTTCCTTTAACCCCCCTCATGTGAATTATAATGGAATGGTATCCCCATGATACAAACGTAAAGACTGAGGACCCGAGTGAGTGGTTATTGTCTCGCTGAAAACTTCACAGTGTAGCTAGAATTTTGGAAGAAGTTCGAATAACGTTGTTAAACTAACTCACTCAACCATTTATTCAACAAATATTCAGACGTCACTGATACAAGGCATCTAGTACTATAGAGAAATGTGTGAGTACACAGTCCCAGTCCTCAGTAGTGACATGTAGGAGGCTATCCGGAAAGTATCCAGCCAGGTAATATGAAACACAGAGGCCCCAACGGCTGGATTTTTTCTGGACAGCCCCCGTACACTTGTAAATATCACTACGTGAGTCAAATGTGGGCGTGAGTCCACTTTGTTGACCGGTGTGTTCTCCCCATATGGCGGAGTGCGTGATGCACAGCAGCGGCTCAATAAATCTTGGCTGAATAGGCAATTAAGGGGAAAACATCCCAAGGGAGATAAAGAGCAATAAAGGAAGGAGACATCAGTTTGGACTAGGAGGATGAGGGACAGAAATGGAGCTGGAAATGAGAAGAGGTCTGAGATGGGCAGGTGAGAAGGAGAGATCCGTGCTGAACAGTGGGAGCCAGCTGCTGAGAACCTGCTCCTCCTTCCATGGGAGACGGAGTGCCACTGAAGACCTTTAAACAGGGCAAAACAAGATACCTGTTACTCCTGAGAAAAATCAGTCAGGCATTCTACATCTGGGATAGCAAGCGTGGAAGTCGGTTCAGAGACTATTACAATAGTCCTCTCAGGAAGAATTAAGATGCTACACACAGACGGGGGAAGGGGGAGAGAAACAAAATGCATTTAGTGTATCTGGTTGGCTGGGCAAGAGCTGCTGCTAGAAATCCCACTTTCTGATTTAGCTTCAACTGATCGTAAAGCCTGGAATTGTCACGTGCTCCTGGGGCAGGATTACTGCCCCTTACGTTATGGATGAAGTGGCTAAGTCTAGCAAGTGATAGGAAAAAATAAAAATCAAGCCCACGCCTCTCCATTACCAGTCCAGTATTTTTTTTCTGGTTTATGACAAATATTCAACCTAATGAAATTTCTCTGTATTACCATTCTGAACTGGAATCCAAAGCTCAACACTCTCATGTCAATACAGTCTGCATACAACACTTTGCCTCTGATGGTCCTAGAAGTGACTCTAGGAAGTCAACATTTCCACTGGCATTAAATAACTTGACTCCAATATACAAGTCCCTTTCACAGCTCTCATCCAATTTCCTGTCCCCACAATCCCTACCTTCAGCTACACGAGACTACTCAACTTTCTGTCCCTCACACATCCTGAACAATCTTCCCCGTAACCAATTTCCTCCCCTGTGGAGTGAGGATGACAGCACCCAACCTCACAGAGCAACACGCGAAGCACACAGAAACACGTCCTATACACAGCAGATCCAAGTAAATGCTAACTGCACCTGCCCCTTGCAACCTTCTGTGTCTTTTACAAATCAGTCCATGTTGACTCCTACATCGCTCCAGGAAGACTTAAATAGCTCCCTTTTCACTTTTTTTGGTAATCTGATTCTGACATTTTTTTATAGTCTCATGTGTGTCTGGGCTGAAGTACACGTATCTATTCCTCCCATTAGAATGCAAAGACAGCATCCCATTTCTATGTCTCTCCTCCATGAGGCTAGCACAGTGTGATGGGTACAGCAGATCACAAATAAACTGCTGAATTCAGTCATGTATACTCAAATTAGTAATCGTTATTTCAAAAGGAATTTACAGTGAAGATGATTATACAACACATACCAGTGGAGCCAATGCATGTCCCAGAAGTACCACATTCGGTAAGTTAATATCCGCCTGTGATTTAGGAAAAAAGAAATAATTCCTTGTACACAAAACTATACATAAAGTAACACCACGGATTCAATAATAAAATATTTATTTCTGTTGTGCTCTCTTGGAAGTGTACACTATCGCAGCACACAATACCATCTCATCCAGCTTCTTACCCATTTCCACGTCCCTAACAGAACTGTCTGACGGGGCACAGCCAAGGTCTGTGCACAGCAAACCGGGCCAGCTATAGTGCTTAACAAATGTTTCCTTACGCTGAGTTTAAGCCAGTCTTCTCGTAACTTCTACTCACTAATTCTAGCTCTGCAATTTATGTAAATAAGGTTTCTACCCCAAGGAAATTTATAATTGGAACCACAGTCTTCTAAATTGCAAGCTGCATCCTCTCTACGGGTCCAACAGAAAAAGGACAAATTCTAAACTTAAAGCAGGAGAAAAGGTTTTATTGCTTATGTTCTTTTAGCTGAAGTGACACAAATGGGTGCCAATGGGCTGTAGATAAACGCGCTAGAAGAGCAAGCAGTAGATAAAGTCTGGTGGGCAAATGTGGAAGTGGGGAGGTACAGGGAAATGCCAGTAAAAACTGACCCTGCAGTCAAACTGGTGTGCTTATGGGACAACCTACCCTTCGAGGGCCACATCACATCAGGGACTGCCATACTTCCAGATCCTGTCTCCCTAAGATGACCACAAGTTTCAGGCTGAAGATGGTTTCAAGCTAGAGGATATTAATAGTTGACCATTTTCTCATTCTGTCGGCTCTATGTAAAGAGCCCATGACAACTCTCAGCAGGTTCTGTGCACTCAAATTTAACACAATCTAGAATTTGAAAACAGAAAACAAACAGAACACCATGACCTCAAAGATGGAATCACTATGGACAAAATGAAGCAGCCCCTGCCATCTGGGCAAGGCTGTCTTCTTACATTATTTGCTTATCAAGGAGTCTTACAACACGGTCTTACAGATCAAAAAGGGAGCCTTGGAGAGCAACTATTGAGCCCGTAATATCTGCTGAACGCTTTGTTGTTCCAGCCTTGGAGAACAGATCTAAAGATGAAAAGTACTGTTACATCATGACTGTCTCAGAAAACCTAAAAGGAGGTCTTCAAGAGGTCACATCCACTGGCTTCTGGGGAGTCTTTAAAATACTGTTTAGCCAAGGCAAGTCTGTAACACTGGATTATTAGTTCATATAATGCTAAAGATGAGAAAATCAACAAATAGTCCCTCAATTGTACAAACTCATAGTGACAGCATTCTGAATAATTTTTCTCACTTCTGGATTTCTATTACTCCTATCATTTAAACAAAAAGTGCAACTTCCACCTCCCAGCTTGTCCCTACCAGCCCTATTCACGCTCCCGTATAAGGGACGACATCAAGCGCACTCATGTTGGGGAGATGGTGACATGTCCAGATAAAGCAGAAACACACTTCCTTTCAAACAGTACTAGGGTTTCTTGAGCTTAGGAACAAGCGCTAACTAAGAAATGCCCCGCCTCTGACTAAATATGCCTCGGTTATCTGCGCAGTTTCTGCACAATAACGTGGCCATCTATAGATGTTTACAGTGACCACGAGTAAAACCCAAATAAAATCACGCCCCGAGTGTCCCGGCCGGGTTAACACTAATGAACCTACATGGAGAGCTACAAGGCTGATCGCCAGCTTAGGAACGTATTACCGTAGTCAGGTTAATGTACAAAGTATCCTGGATTTCAGAATCCACTTCCCTTAATAAAAAAAAAAAAAAAAAAAAGGAGAGAGGTACATAAAGATTACCTTCCTCCACTGGGCTACAATAAACAAACAAACAAACAACTTATGAAAATGATAATAAGCGCAACAAGCCGTTTTCACTATGCGCCAGGCACTGTCTGCGCAGCTCTACTTAAACTTCCTAACGATCTTACCGGGTGGGTACTAGCTCTCTCTCTCTAACAAAGGAGACAATTGAGGCAGAAAGAAGCTAAGTAACTGGATCAAGGTCAAAAAGCTGATTCAGCGACAGAGCTAAGATCCTAACCTGTAACTCTCTAAAAAAAAGCATCACAATGGGAGAAAAAAGTTTTCTAAATCGCACCCACCGTTCCTTGGCCGAGTCTGGCCCCTCCATGGCCTGATGTAAACAGCGGTCAGTGTCTGAAAGCCACAGCCAAGCCCGAGGGGAAGCCTCTGCTGCAGTCCTGCTACGTCTGATAGAGCAGCCACGGGATTTAATAATCCACTCAAACTAGAAAAAGTGGAAACTTCAGGTACCTGGTCACATTACCCACTCATCAAGTGTTCAGTACCCAAACGTGGAGCATCAGTGGCTCGCATATTCGAGAGCAGGTATGAGGAGTTCCATCTTTACAGACAGTTCTATTAGATAGCTCAGCTGTCGGACAGACTTTTTCTGAAAAGAGCCCAATAGTAACTATTTCAGGCTTCGTAGCAGTTACTCAATTCTGTCACTGCAGCGCAGAGCAGCTACAGACAACACGTAAACAAATGAACGTGGCTAACGGCCAACGCCAGGCCACTGTCTCACAGGCCGGAGGTTAGGAGCCCTTACTGCAGAGGACTGTGCAGTTTTTCACTTCGCCTTCCCCTTAATTTCTGTCTCCCGCTGTCCTGTAACTTATCTTCCTTCACCAGCAGAGAAAAGATCTGCAGGAGGATGACATAATGTCCCTGTGCTCTTCGTGGAGAGAAACGTGTCATGGAGCTCTCTCTTCTATCCCATCTCTTTCCCCTCACAAGGGCAAGGGCACACCTAGACCCAGGAGCTCTTAAGCAACTTAAAATACAGAATTTTGAGTCTCATCTGCAAAGACTGATTTCCTGGGGGTGGAGCCCAGGAATCTGCATGCTGAATGAGCCCCATGGTGGTTTTCATTCCTGGGGTCTGTGGGCCACTCGCCTTTTAGAATCCAGGTGGGAGAAGGGGTGGAGAGTTAGGCAGTGAACTCCCCTCTGGAAGCTGTAATCCCCCTCAGGAGAATGAAGCGATCACTTAACCCAAAAAGACTCAGGGAGGTCCGGGTATCAACCGAGCAGATGCAAAGCCTCAAATGGGTCCAGCAGGAAGGAGCTCTTTCTTTTTCTTTAAAGGAAACTATTTGGCTCTTAAGATACAAATTAGTTCGTTCAAGAAGACACTAATAACGACTTTCTCTGTGGATTTGTGGTTGGTGTGTTTTGTGATACACGGTATTGATAGAACCTTCTTAGAAGAATGACAATTTGTCATCTTACTGGAAAACAAAAATTGTATCACTATTCTACACAAACAAACAAACACCTTCAGCGGAGAGTGTGACCTGTGGCCCAGAAGACCCCAGGTGATCTGACCCCCGCCCCGCACCCTCCGCAGCTGTCTCCTCTGCTCCGTCCGCCCCGTCGCCCACACCACTCGGCCAGGGCATCCCTTCTCCACCACAAAGCTGCTGGAAGACATGTGCACCTCGGTCTCCTCTGCCCAGAACGATGTTCCTCCTGACAGCCCACCTGGCTTGTACCCACACTTCCTTCAGGTCTCTGCACAAGTGACTCCTAATGAGAAACGCCTTCCCCGACCAATAACACCCACGTCTCCTGTTGCTCCGTCTCCTTATCTTCTTGCACTTATTACAGGACAGGCAATAGATGCCACAGATGTATGCTTATCAGCCCCATCCAATACACGGTTCCCTTGGAGGAAGAGGACTTAGTTAGGGTCACTGCTGAATCTCTAGCTCAGGCCTGGGCAGACCTTTTCAAGGCAAGGGCTACTTCTCCAAGTGTCACAGTCCACTAGCTGTTTATTTTATTATTCAGGCAGTCACCCCAAAATTGCTTGACAGGATACCTGGGGGCGGCAACAGACGGTGTCCTGCCCGGCCCTGCTCGAGCTCCTGAAACAGTGCCCAGCATAGAGCAAATGGTTAAACACTACTTACGCCATGAACTAATGAGTACATGAAGAATATTTAACAACCCCTTATGATATGATGGTGTTTTGAAAGAATAGGTAATCAAATACTCTGGAGCCTCTCGCATTTAATCACGTTCATATTTTAAAACTTGTAATCTAGTGAACTCCTTCCATATTAAAAAAAAAATCAAACAGCTATATCTGACTATCAATAGGGCATTTCTTTTTTGAGTCAAGTCCAAAGATTCTACTTGGCTACTTAATTCAGAAAATAACACAGTTTCATGTCGGTATCCTGTTTATTCTCCTAATGTTCTTGAGGGGTCAGTATGGGATAGATACTTCCCCCACTTAATACAGAGAACTTGCCGTCAAGAGAAGGTGCCTGTTCACACACACCCAGCTCGCCAACAAAACTGAAAAGATGGACAACAGCCCTGCGCACACCCACACACACACGTTTTGCTGACTCATTAGGGCCAAATGATTCAAATTCCACTTAAGGGCTATTCCTATTATAGGAACTACTGACTGGCAGTCATGGCAAAGTCTTAGTAGAACTAAGAATCCAATGAATATGTGAATAAACATTCTCACTAGCCAATCCAGGCAGTCTCCTACCAACTTCTTAACATTTTCGGACTACGCCTTATGGCATTATCCTTGCTTCTACCTAGGGATGGTAATGACATTCTCTAAATGCCACCTTTTGGACACAAGTCAAATTAAACAGCTACAATTCATATCAGTGCATACTTTGTCACCCCCAAATGATGCTGGCACCCTATGTCAACACATCCTACACGGAGAGGAATACAAAAATGGCAACACGTGGACACGTGGCCCCACTCCTCACTGAGTTCAGAGAACACTAATCCTCATCACTCCTAATATAATGAGACACATCCAAGTATAACACCTCTCTCAATAAACACAAAATAGTTTCACACTTCTGAAGGAATAATGAAGGAAAACAGACTCATCCTCTACAGGTCATACTCCCATCTGGTTATAAATGAGAAAAGTGAGACCACCCCCCCCCACCCCACCCCACCCCCCCCGCTGGCAATTAAAAGATTGACCAAAGCCACTAGTTTTTAGAAGAACCAGAAGAACCAGAGCTAAAACCCTAGTGTCCTACCTCACAATCCAGACATTTACAAGCTTGATAATTCAGATAAACTGGGACCTTTGCCTCCTACTTTTCCCCTTTAATGATCTTTCCAGTTTTATGTAGTCATTAAACACAGTACCCACAGACCTTTTGATCATTAAGTGTTCTATAAATATTTGGGAGAACTGAATCGAATCTGGACATGACTTATCCTAACAAGTGAATGCTGAACCTTTAAGACTACCCCATTCGTGATTTTTGGTTCCCATAGTGATAAATAACATTTACTGCTACATGTGGTCTGGCTTACATCTATGAACAAACATTTCCTGACGAATGGCAACTCCCTCAAGATATAATTTCTCAAATATTTTAGACAGCTGATGAGGAAAAGGCATTCACCATAGAAAAGATTAATAACTGATTAGGTCATTCGGCACTGAAAGTCACTCTAAGTTTGCTATAACACAGCTCGCTGATACTCTGCCTTCGTAAATGTGTTTCAGGAACACGGGGGTAAAAACATTTGGACTTTAATAACAAACCTGACAGCATTATAAAATTTAGAATTGTAGGAGCCATGCCATAAATTTGATTCAATAGTTTACATCAAGACAGTTTTCAATTTTACACAATGACAAAGATGTATTTCATATTTTATTTCTCCCAACAGTTAGCTTTAGATTTACAGAACGATTCTGTTCTAGAAGACAGTGGGACCCTGCTTCTACTGGATCATATCTGGAACCTGACAATTATGGCAGTCCATTCTAAACATGAACATGGAGCAATGTACAAAGGAGAAACCACGGAAGAGCCATGACCTTCAATGATCACCTAGTCCTCCATGGCTTCCAGCTGCCATTACTGTGGGGTAATTCAAGGTTTCCTTGAGAACTAAACTTACCAAAAATGTTCAAGGTATTAGGTCATTAAAAATTACAAGGGGAACATAAGAAGGGTATATTTGTAATTATGAGTTTAGAAATATATATATTTTTTCTTTTTTTTTTCCTCCTAGCATCCTCTTCCCAGAAGGCTGTAACACACAAACTAGTTCTGATCTCTCTCCTATTGTGCAACTTTGTGTTGACACCTTTGAGGGTTGCTGTGTTAGAGGGAGGGGTCAAATGTTTTTCAAAAAGGACAGGGTGAATTAGTATCTTGATGTTCCCTGGATCTCTATGATCTCTCCCCTGTATGATTGCAGAAGCCTGTGCTGTACATACTGTTTCTAAGAACATTTCAACAAAATTGCCTTTTGTGAGAACAAGACAACTGTTCATAGTCTAGACAGAATAAGTAAATCTAGGAGCCTGGTTGTAATCTGGCTTTTAAAAATATCCATCTTTATTCATCTCAGGTTGCAAACTATTTTCACTTGCAATTGCCAAAATTCTACCCCAATTTCCACTCCACACCCATCCTCTCCCAAACTTATGGAAATTACACAAAATATGATTAATTAAAAGTTGAACCTCTTAAAAATATTCTTTCACATGTGCTTTGAACAAACATCATATAAGGACTTACCTACCTGGCATAGTACAGGAGGAAACTACAGAAAATACTGTTAATTAAAAGTTAAGCCTCTTAAAAATATTCATTCATGTAAGCTTTGCACAAACATCATACGGAGTTATACACCTAAGCACAGTGCAGGGCGGTGGTTATGAACATTCATCTAAAGAGCCGGGATAAAGTCGCGGAAGATAAAATCAGACCAGCATCCACTTCAGGGACATGCATTTGCATTAAGAAAGCAAACAGAGCCCTGAGGAAAGTTAAAGAGCTTAATACAAATACCATTAATATTTGGCTTCTCCAAAGGACAGCACAGAGGAAACCCTTCGACATAATTGGATATATTTCTCACAATATGGCTATCGTCATGAACATTCTCTCAGAGATGTGGAATGAAGAATCTAACGCTGAGGAAAGCAGAACAGGCTGCAAATGCATTTGGTTCAGAATATGATGGGATTGGTACCTGTTTTGTCTGCTCTGTAACAAACTACAGGACAAAGTACTGGTCACTCTAGTAGAAAGACCCTCATAAAGAGTACAGAAAGCATCAGCAGCTAACGAACTGCCCCTACTCCCAACCAGGCAGTGTCAGACCTCATGTCTTGGCAATGAGCAGTTCGGTCTGGAATGGATATGCACCATCTCTGAAAGCAGCTAGCAGGACACTCTCTGTTCTGCTTCCAGATAACAAGGCTGCCTGTCCCTCCTGCCTCAGGCAATGCGATTCAGTGACCACTTACCATGAAAGTGTTGGCACCATGCTAGTCACTGTCAGGAGGTAATTTACATCGAGGCCACAATACTTGCCCTCAAAGAAATGCACTGAAGTTAGAAACCGAACATATTCTCAGCAAAGTGATTATGTATAGACCTAAGCCGTGTTCCAATTTTTAAAATATAAATTTGTAATTCTGCAAGAGACTGCCAGGGTTCTGAGGAAGAGATCCTTCAAGGAACTGAGCTATATTAGGTCATCAGAAACGTAACGGCCCCAATGCCAAATGAAGGTAAAAGCCACAGGTGTCCAAAAATAGAAACAGGAGGTAGCATTTGAACGCAAATAAGCAAATATAAAGACAACAGAAGTACCAAAAAAAAAAGGTCATAATGTTTTTAATGGAGGTTTACTATAAGAAAGAGCCACTTGACCGTACTGAAATAAATCTGTCCACCCTCGGGACCAAACCACAGGTCGTCAGACACTGTCAGTCACTAACGTTTTCCAAGTGCAAATCACCAGGACGTTTTGTAAATCATTATAACTCTTGGGAGGATCATTAAGGTATCTTGTCAGTATTCTTATAAATAGCAGAAAGAAAACATAGTGTTAATGAAAACAAAGGAACTCTGTGCCCTATGTAAATTAATGCAAATGCAAACAGTTTAAAAACTCTAAGCTTTGAATTGTGCTCACATATATTTTAAGTCTAAGAGTAAATATATATTTTTAGGAGCAGTAAGAAGATATCTCTTGAACATGTGAGCCCCAAAAGGCCATTATGTGCAGGCACTTAGAAGAAAAGCACTTCTGGGTGTTTTTAATTAATCATTAATGAGGTTCCAAATACCTATTGAATCTCCGGTAATCATCTACTCACTTTCTTTAACAAAGCATAAAGAGAGACATTGCTACACTGGATTACCCAGGAAAAGGTGACACTTACCCCTAAATATACACAAGATAATCTGACTCTGTAAACACAAGACAGCTGCAGGCAAAGGCCAAAGAAATTCATCACGTTAAATGCTTAGGGTCTGCACCTTATGGCGATGGCAAATAAAGTTTTCTTCACAAGGATTTTCTCTATAAACAACTTACATAACTTTTCAACCTTGAGGCATGAGTGAAACAACACAGGAAGTAATTTCATCATCTACCACTTCAATATATATGTATTACTCAGTTACATCTTAGAAATGGTGGGGGGGGGGAGCTAAATATAAGGTGATAGAAAGAGAAGTCACATTAGGTGGTGAACTTATTATACATCAAGTTGACAATGCACTGTAGAACTGTAAGCCTGAAACCTATGTAATCCTTGCTAACAGATGTCACCCCAGTAAGTCTAACAATAAAAATGAATTAAAAAAAGAAAAAAAAAAGAAATAGATTTTCAGGTAGAATTATTGAAGCTCAAGTCTGCGCCTAAATTAAAGTTATAGAGTCCTACAGAAACATTTAGCTTCTAATTAAACTGACTAAAGCCCCCAAGATCATGAGAACTACAAAAGTTTTCCAGCCCATCAGAGCGGAGTCTTGAACCTAAGTCTACCACTGGCTTGCTCACCCCATCCCTGTCCGGATCTGACAGGTCTGCATCAATATGGAACCTTTCCCATCTCTCCCAAACCAGAATTTTTAAAACCATTTTCAAGTTCTCTGTACCTCTCACCTCTCACATCTCAGAAGGCTGCTAAGTCCTAATGCAGGCTGGGCACCACATCAATCACGGTCCACCAGTGGACCACCAAGCAATTTTGGGATGACCGCCTGCCTAAGAAAGTAAATAGCAGTGGACCATGACACGTGGAGAAAACCGGAAGTAGCCCTTGCTCTGAAAAAGTCTCCCCAGTCCTAATGACTTCACCCTAGAAATCTTTCTTTCACATTGGTCCTCTTCTCCCCACTGCCTAAATCTAGGCTTTAACCCAAGGTGAACTCCCCGCTCCCCCCGATCTCCGCCTACCCCAGCCTATCCTCCACAATGATACCAATTACATTTGTTCAGAAAAGATCTCATCATGAGTCCAGCCATGGCCACACACCCTGTGAGGTTCCTGCCACACTCAACTGCACGTGCAGTGAGCAGGCCAAGGGAGCAATGACGAAGTCCCCACCGGCGTGAGTACCGAGTCACTGTGTATACATTCCCAATTCCTGCCACGCACACTCAGGGGTACGGGCTGAGTACTGTGGTTGAGAGCACGGGCAGGATGCCTAGAACCCTCCGAGCCTGCCTCTGCAGAGCTAATGTGATCCTGGGTAAGGTACTTAATCATGCTGAGCCTAATTTCCTTTCCTGTACTATGGGGAAAAGAGTAGGACCGACCTCCCTGCCACGTCCTGTCAATTAAGTGACACAATATTCAGTGCTTAGCACAGGGCCTGGCATACACTTAGAGCTCAACAATTAGCTCTCTATTACTGAAACAGTTGATTTACCTCATTTGGGGGAAATAAAATGAAGTAGTCTACATAGATCAACCTCACGGGTATTACAGAGTTCACAAATACCTTTCACAGAGGTACAATGGTAATTATGAGAGAGATTAGGCAGGCATTTTTAAAGAAATCTGTGTAATCTGAGGAGGCTTGATGGCTTTTAAGAACTTAATTTAGGGATGCTTTATTTTGCAACTGCTTTTTACATAAATGTTCCGTGCAAGAATCATTAATTCTTACATTTTAGGATTCTAAACGACTTGGTTTGTCTACTGCATTCAAGGTTACATCTTCAAGACCAACAGCAAACACTTGGGGCCAGACAACAAACGAGGTACTGGGGAGTGCAAAGATGACTTCTGTATTTCCCCATTTGAAGGCCATGTTTTGGTTTGGTTGTGAGGGTAACTAAGCACCTTGAAAGGAAATTGCTTACTTTTGGGCTCATCTTCCAACTTCTCTTCCTTCCTTTGCTTACCATAGATAAGCACTCCCATTTAGTAGGCTTCTGAAAATCAGAGATTGTTCAACTCCTTCTACTTAAATTCTGACCCGCCAACACTCAGTCCTCACAATGAAGGCAGCGGGAGTCTCTCAATCTTCCAGTCCTTGAAATCACAGTAATTTGAGTCACAATTTGTATCTTTCAAGATCCTCAAAGGGTGTATTTCCGTCTTAAATTGTAAATCTGAGAGTCTAGGGAAACTTCATTTTTAGGAACACAAAAAAATTAAATATCTTCAAATGAAAACACTCTATACGTCATTCGTCCTTAGAGAAATACAAATAAAAAATTACAATGAGATAACACTTCACCCCACTAAGATGGCTATCATTAAAAAGACAGATAATAGCAAGTGTTGGCCAAATGGGGAGAAATCGAACCCTTCACCCGCTGCTGAAGGGACTGTAACATGACACAGCCGCTCTGGAAAAGTCTGGCAGTTCCTCCAAAAGTTAAGTATGGATTTACCATATGACCTATCAATCCCACGCCTAGGGAACTTTCAAGAAAAATGAAAACATATGTCCACACAAACACGTGTACACAAATGTGCATAGCGACATTGTCTACAACTGACAAAATACGGAAAACCACCCAATGTCCGTCAAGCAATGAGAATGGATACATAAAATCTGGTGTACCCAGCTTCAGTTTTACAAAATACAAATGGTCTGGAGATCTGTTTCAATATAATGTGAATGTAACACTACTGAACAGTACACTTAAAATGTCTGGTATATCTATACAATGGAAGGTTTGGCACCAAAAAATGAAATGCTGACAACACATGCTACGCCATGGCTGACGCTGATGCTCAGTGAGAGAAGTCCGCCACAAAGCTACACGTACACGGTCCGACTACTAATCCCACAAACTCAGCCGAGACAAAGTGCTGCACACCTCACCGCTGGGCATCACTACGGTCACCTTGGAAGCACTCCCCTTGGGAAGCTGTGCACCGACACCAGCGCCCAGTCCACCCTTCAGAGCCATTTTGGAACTCTTTCTCTGGAATGGCCACCAGAGCTGTCGTCACCCCCCAAATCTGACAGTAAGTTTTGAACCTGCCACCGTGCACTTACGCGGGCAGCGCTGTGCAGACAACTCGGTAAGGTGTCATAACCTTGGGAAGCTTGTTAGCAGAGCGTGAACTCCTTGGCATGGTGCCCAAGTTCTTGGTATCCCCAACAAAGAACTGAGTGAGACATGGCAAAATAGTAGTCAAAGGAGGAGCAATTTATTAGACGTGGAAGTACACTCCAAAGAGGTAGGAGTGGCCCGAGCAAGTGTCTCAAGGCCCCCCAACTGTCAGGTTATTCTGGCTTTTATCCTCTTCTGTTGAGAGGGGTTACATCTATGGGGTGGGGCCTTTGGATTGGCATCTTTGATAGATAGGAGGTTATTATGTAACCTTTTCTTAATTCCCAGAATTCAGTCTGTTAGAACGATATTAGTGAGTTCTGGACATAACATTACAAGGAGGGTATAATGAGGTAAGGTGAAATACGGTCACTTTAACTTTTTACAGTACAGGCGTTACTAACCAGGTTAGATTAGTGGGCATTTTTGTATCTTTTTGCCTCCTGCTTGTGGCTAATTATATCCACCTAAGGGGAGGGTCTTGGGCTGATTGTAGGGCAAGTGGGAGACGTAACTCTAGCTCTAGGTGCCTGCCTCACATGCATGGGTTATCTGATAAGCACCACTATGGCAGTGATCTGGGACATGTTCGTTCACTCCAAAAAAAGATCTGAGATCCTACTGTGTGCTAGACACTAGGATATAGTAGGGAACAAGACAGACATGTCTGGGACCTCCTGGGGCTTGGAATCTATTAGAAAAGTCAAATACATGTCATAACCGAAATACGGCAGCAGTACAAAGCACAGAACAGGGGATTTACGTTGCTTAGAGGTTAGAGTGCTTCCTGAAGAATATGACATTTAAATTAAGACAAAAGGAAAGCACGGGACAAATGTGAAGCAGCAGAGAGGGACAGCATGTGGTAGGCATCAGACACACCCTGCAGGCATGCTGTCACGAAAACACTGCCGACTGGAGGAGCAGAGAGCAGCTCTGGGAGGCCGTGAAAGGAGTGCACATCTGCGTGTCAGAGGGCAATGGGTGTGGGGGCAATGAGGAGTCACCAGAGGGTTTTAGGTGGGTCACTGACACACTGAGTTCTATTGTGTAAAAACCTCGGGCTTCAGTGCGTGCAGAGCACCGGGAGGTCAGAGGCGGGGAGGTTCAGCAGGAGGAGCCTCAGTAGTCCGGGTAAGTAGTCCAGGCATGGGAATTTTGTACTGGAGCAGAATATTGGAGAGTTTCAACAGACAGCAGAGACAATTTAAGAAGTTAAGTTTCAGACAGACTTGAGACAATCTGGCAACTTCACTGTGGTGGGAGCTGGATGAGAAGGGGACAGTATGGACAACACCCAAGTGGTAATTGGCGGATGGTGTCTTTCACAAGATGAAGAACTGCAAATTCTTGTAGGCTGAGGACCACCTGCATTCAAAGACTGTTTTGCACTGACGTTTGACAAAGTATTTTTGTTTTCCCTGCAATTCCACACTTCTGCATCTATTATAGTTTTGTTTTGTTTTGTTTTTAAAACAAAACTACTACTGACGTGCATAATCACACCCAGAGGCGGCAATATTCAAAACTAGTCTGTGTTCTTTTTGGAAAGTCTTGGTTCAAAGGCAAAAATCAGAGAACAGACAAAGTTTTTCTTTCTTTCTTTCTTTTTTTTTTTTTTTTTTTTGTTGTCAAGATCCCAGAGTAACCGGCCTCCCAGCTCTGCAGCCAAATCTTTTGATCCTTACCACTGATGTGGTGCCTTAATGCAAACCCACGAGCTCCTTAAGACCTTTCTTTGATGGGACAATGGGCAACCACACTACAGAGGCTCTCAGGTTGAAGAGGCTCCCACTCCACATTTTATGCCTTAGAAACAAAGATTTAAATAGCAAAAGAAATGGGAACTCAAGTTCAAGTGACCAACAGCATGCACCTGGCAGAATTTAACCCCACACTAAGCCTCCCCGTGCAAATTCACAATGTTCTCAGAACAAACAACTCTGGGAAAATTGTTCCCATGACGTACCCTCTCATGAACATTTTTAATATTTCAAACGTGCTTAAAAACTGAAACAAAGCAATTTAAAAATCTCACAGGGTCAGAGTAACTGGAAGGAATGCATTATACATGAAAGACACCACGGCTTTATAAACAGGGCATCTTCTTCACACCAAAGCAGGAGAAAACAAAGGAAGAACCAACCAAACTAAGGCAGAACACAGAAACGATCACATGAAAGGAAATTCGTGTCTGGCCTCGCCCAGGACAAAAGTCTCCAACAGCCTTGCTTTTTCATGGGCTCTGTAAAAGCAAGGAGTAGCAAAAGAAGAATCACAACCATTTTTAAATCCTGACAGAGACAGTACTTTATTAATTACTAAGGAGACACATGGAAGCAGAGGGCCTGGGGGCCACTCCCTGGACTGCTGTCCCCCAGCTCAGCCTCAGACCCTTCACAGAACTGCACGACTGTCATTCTGGGTCGGCCTCTACAGGAAGACTATGTGCATGGGTGATCATTTATTTTTTTAATCTACACTTCTGTTATACTCACTAAGTGCTAGGCACTGTTCTAAATGCTTTGCAAATAAGGACCCATTTAATCCTCACAACAACTGTCTGAGGCAGGCACTGTGATTATTCTTGTTTTACATGTAGGGAATAGGCCTAGAAAGGCTCTAAAATTTGCCCAAAGTCAAACAGCTAGTCAGTGCTACAGCTGAGATTTGAATCCATTCAATCATCTGACTATGGAGCTACAAAGGTTATTTTAATTTTCTCCTTTATTTCTGTATTTTCTTTAAATGAGAATTTATTACTTTTATAACAGCAAAAACACTAAAGCATCAGTTTTACTTTGAAATAATAAACCAAAAACGAATAAATAAAAACAAGGCCTTGAAGACCTCATGTATGAAAGCGGAGGAATAAGCACCCCATCTTCCAGAAGCCAAGGGATGAGGCTGATGATCTGTGAAGATCTTTGCCACAAGAGCTTCAATTCTATGCCCTGCGCCCCACTCCACAGGCAGTAAGGGGAACAGAAAACGGGGCAGCAGTTATGAACACGTGGTCCGGAAACCAACCTGAGGATCTCGTTCTAGTCTACAAGCTTTATAAGCTGGAATCAGTTGCTTGAACCCTGGGAGCCTCAGTTTTAAGGCCTGACAAATGGGGAGAGTTATACCCATCTCCTAGAATTAAATGACATAAACGACTCAAAACACGTAAGTGCCTAGCACCAAGAAAGAGGTAAACAACAACAACAACAACAACAAAACCTTGTTAAACACAGGAGAAATAATCTGTCCAAACACTTGCCTATTCAGTTATTTCTGAGCCAGAACAATCAAACAAACCAAAGATTTCATAAAATCGTCCAAGATGGACAACAGGAAGATGCTGAATAAAGACACAAAGTTTTTCATCCACGTCTCTGTAAGCAACACGGGCTAACAGGGCAGAAGCATCTTTGATCCACAAAGAAACGCCTCCCAGAGGCTGGAGCAGTAGTGCTGCACAGAAATGTAAGGGACACACCACAATGTCAGAGGGCACGTCTCCCTGGTTTGCCTGTAAGAAGAGGAGTTGTTTCAAGGAACATTTCATTATTTATAAAAAACAAACCAAACCATTAAATTGAGTGGCCCCAAAGAACGCTTCCAGCTCTAACAGTACATGTTTTTGATGGTCTAACTAGATCTCTTTCAGTCATGAAATATGTGCACATGAGATTCCATCACAGTTTTAAGTGATATCACTGAAGCCAGTGGGTCTTCAAGTAACTTGTAATGAAGAAATTATTTGTCACCCCTTTAGGACCCACAGCAATTTCCCAAAGTTATGTTAAATGGGCCTGTGAAAAGCAATGCTCTGGCCCTTCTGGTCCTGATTTTATTCCTCTCTCTCAAATACAATATTGGCCATTAGGAACTTGGCTCCAAAGCAGAATCTTAAATAGAGGAAAAATTAAATGCTACCAACACAGACTGCTACGTCCATAAGCCTTTGTATAGAAGGATTTTCCTCATATCCAAGTGTTTTCCTGACCAACTATGACGCAGAGAGTGCGACAGCAGCTACATCACGGTCTTTAGGAAGGTCCCTAGTGCCAAATCCAAAGGACGCAGATCAGTAGCTGTTCACTGACAGGCCCAGGCATCACACTGATGGTAATGCTACTGGAGAGCTCAGGGGATCCCTGGGCACCCCAGAAGGCCCTGAGGCACAGGCAGAGAAGATGATAATACAAGGGGAAAAAATGATTAAGGTCTCAAAGAATGAACAGGGGTGGCGGGAAGTGGCAGAAAAAGAACAGAGAGAAAAGGAGCATAGAGTGAAAAGCTGCCGAATCACAGTTGTAAGCAATAACTGTACCAAGTGCTTTACACACATTAAATACACAAGGAGACTCGAATCATTTCATGCTCATTTTAAAGATGAGCGAACTGGAGTTCCCTGGTGGTGTAGTGGCTTAAGGCTTCGGCGCTGGCGCTGTCAACGCCGCGGCCTGGGTTCGATTCCCAGCCAGGGAGCTACCCACATACAAAAAATAATAATAATAATAATAATAGTAAATAAAAATAAATAAAGATGAGCGATCTGAGCATTAGAGAATTTCACTTACTTTCCTAGGGTCATGCAGCTACTGCATGGCTGTTGGTACATGAATATGTGTGTTCCTAGCACAAGGCCTGTGACTGAATGGTATGTGCACACACTGTGACCTCAGAGAGCATGCCTGGCCCACCCTCCCAGGGGAGGTTTCAAGTCTCTCTAAACCCCTGGCCAGGGATGGGCAGCCTCTGCAAGGGCCTTCCTGGGCCCCAGACCACGCCAGCAGCTCTGCAAGGGTCTGAAGGTGACTTCTTCCTCGTGGTACGTCAGTGTGTCTCCTTGCTACTCCCACGTGCCTTTGTCCCAGACCTCCACATCTGCAGCAAATGAGGTTTGTCAAAGCCCCTGTCAATAACTAAAAGGAGGAATGGAAAATGTTAGAAAACTTGCAAGAAAAATCTGAAAAACACCCTTCCCCTTAAAAATAAAAATAAAAAAAAAGGACTTGTAACCGTAAATAGCCTTAGGATCAAACTTACTGCAAAGAAGGTTGAAAGTGGGCATGCCTTTCGTCATGTCATTGAGGACGATGTACGAGGGCTGCCGGAAAGTATCCAGCCGTGTAACATGACAAACAGACGCATTTGTGGCTGGACTTTTACTGGCCAGCCCTCATCTATCTATTTCTATTAAGCAAAGAATCACGGTTACCTTAAAGTTTTAGCATAAAGAACTGAGTTTAAAAAATACTACTGATGTGACAGAGATCAGAGAGTGCAGAGGTTTCCATTGCTTCCAGAAAAGCTTCAATTGTACATTTCCTTGATCCCGAAATGGTTCAGCTAACAGCCTGCCTTAAGCAGACGTGTGAGCTTGCTGTCCCAGCACGGACGAACGCTTCCCAGAATGCAAAGCTCACCTAATGGGAACCTTCCACTTACACACTTGGCTTTTGGGTTCCATCCACAAATTGGGAACACTGCTCGGAAAACTGTATTTGAAGACTGTTACAAATATGCTGCTTTTCAGCCTTATGGTTCCTGCCCCCCTAAAATACACGATTTACTCAGCCAGAATTAAAACACAAAGAAGGCAGGAAAATTTTGCAACTATATAAAACATTTCATATATTTTACACATTACATGTATTTATAAGATGTGTATTAATTAGATAATTGTATAAATGTTATTCTAAGGCTCCGTATTTTTACAGGGCACTGCCAAAATCATTTCTGCAATTTTTAAATTTTCACTGCACTGTTTACCACCACGTCCTGGGAGCCAGCTCGCGGCTGGCACAATGCTCTCACACCCAGATCGCGTGCTGGGCACTGCTGGCCGGACTGATCACAAGCTCATTACTTCTTTCAGAGAGCAAAGGATTCCAGAAACACAGAGAGGAATCATCATGGAATAAATTAGGAGCCACCAACGTTTTCCTGAGAGCAGTTATTAAAGTATTACAGTTGTCATTTATAAAAGCAGAGACAGACCATTATACTACTGGTTCTTTGGGGGTAAAATCTCAGGGTTGTAGATAATCCCCTTTCCCTGTATTTAAAATAATGGGAGGATAATTTCTTTCCTCCATTCACAGTTCTTACCTCAAACTATTTCTCACTTAAGTAATTTTCACAGCTGTAGTTGAGGCGCAAAAAGGCAGACCAAATGTTACAAGGCGGACTTCGACAAATTAAAACCAGAGGGGACCAATGGCAGCAAGTCAAAGGCAGCCCAGCCAACACAGGTAAGGCTTAGGTAACTGGGCTAACATTACACAACCCCGAGAATTTTCATCACTGCTTGTTCACTATTATCTTCATGTATCAAGTCTCTCACTCAGAAATTAGTTTAAAAAGAGGCAAATTCTTTACCCTTACTCTCCATACCTACTGAACAGTCTACTAATACAATTTATACTGCAATTATAAAAATTCATGAACATTTTAAGCTTATTCTAATAAGACTCACAGAAAGTTGATTTCTGACCTACTTGTGAAATATGTACCATTAACATAAAGATATTAATAGTAATATTAACATATCATAAAGAAAATGTATTGAATTTTATTCATAATCCCTTAAATAGCAACTGTTTATTTTTGATCCCTTCAAAATTTGTATATAACACAGTCGCAATGATCAATGTACTGTGAATGAATTCTTTTATATACTTATTTCATATTCTTTTAAATTGTATTTGTTTATATCAAAAGGTTTAATTCTATTAGCTTTGAGCAGATTATGACTATTTCATTTTTTACCTTAAATGATATTTCCTAGCTTTAATAATAAGATATATTAAAATGGAGACCTACAGTATTTCACCCGGAAATAAAAGAAAAAAACAGGTTTGCTTTTAAAGACTCTTCCTTCAGAAGACTCCAAGAGCTTCACTTGTCTTTTATTTACTTGAATGCAGCAGGTGAGCAGCATAAGACAAATGTCTCAATTTTATAGGCTAACAAGTGACGGTATTTATAAAATTTATGACATTCCTGAAAACACCTGGCAATTTAGTTGATAATAAAACCATTTTTTTTATGTCTACGTGTCATCTGTTAGCAATGAGCCATGTTACTTACTTAAACCTTAATTTGGGTTTGTTTTACCTGTAAACCCAAATAAATTCAAAAGATACAATCAACACTGAATGAATAGCAATGACAATTTTCTCTAAAATTTCACAAGAGGGACTGAGTTCCCCAAAATCCAGACAGACCAATAGCTTCACATTAGTTATAATCTCTTCACTTATACCACAGACAGCACCCCTAACACCGGCCCTCCACCTTGCCCCCAAAGAGAGCCCCCAAGAAACCAAAGAACAAGTTTTGTGTGCAAAGCCATACTTTAAATTAGTTTCCAAGTGTTCTTACTATGCTCATTGTTTTCTGAAAAACAGCTAAAAGGCATAAGGACATTCTATGGGGAGGAGAACTTAATCATGCAGAACTACGTACTTATTAAACGGACACCTAAGTCATTCTGAGGGTTCACTCTCACTATGCAGGCAGAGGAGCTGTAGGACAGGAGCTGACAACCTCCCTGTGCAAGGTGAGGGGCAGCTCACCTGTCTCCTTTTTCCTACCTGGGGAGTGCCTGTGGCTATGGGACAATGCGCTTATCTAAAAAGGAAGCACAAAGAGGGTATAAAGTGTAGAACTAAGGGAGATTTTCAGTCTAATTCCTCCTCTCTCTTCAAAATGTAAAGAGCTTTGCTGTTTTTTATTATAAAAGCAATACCTGCTTGTTGTTTTAAAAAGTAAACAATACAGAACACTAAAAAAGTAAGTAAAATTATCTGTAATCCTACCACCCAAAGATAACAACTCTTAAATGTCTTGGTATTTATCCTTCTTTTTTCTTCTATGCATACATGAACAATTTTTTTTTGTTTGTTTGGAAAGTGAGATCAATTGTCAATTCTAGGATAATGACTAAATATTTGGTGAAGGAAGTACAACTTGATATGCTAAGATAACATGGAATCATATAAAATGTTCACTGGAACCCACAGAAGGCAGAAATTTCTAAGGGAAAAAGAAAAAAGAGCAAATGTAGCAAACAGGAAACAGTTACAAACATGGTAGGCATTAGTCCAACTATACCAATAATCACTTTAAATGTGAATCATCTAAATATACCAATTCAAAGACAGAGATTGTCAGAGAAGATTTAAAAAAACAACCCCAAATATATGTTGTCTACAAGAGACGTACTGTAAATATAAAGATAAGTTGAAAATAGAGCAAGAAACTGAAATCATAAGCTGTATACTGCTTTGAAGTCTATTTTTCTACCTTTTCTTGAAAGACAAGAGCAGAAAAAAACTAGTCCAATGAGAAATTCTATAAAGTTCCTGAAGTGTACACATGTAATTTTCCATATATGAAAGGACTGTCCAATATGTCAAAATGTTGACCTATTTTACACTCTCAGAGGAAGACAGAGTTGTATATTATTTGAGCCCACAAATTAATAGATGAATACTTAATACACATACAAGGACTGTCTGGAAAACATCCAGCCATAAATGCCTCTACTGCTCATATTACAGAGCTGGATACCTTGCAGACAGCCCTCGTGTTCTCCCCTCATCTCGCCTGTATCTCACAAACAGCAATGGGGCAGCCGTAACACACAGATGACCGTATTTTGTGTAAGTATAAGGCACTCCCGTGTATAATGCGCACCCACGTTTTGGGCCCAAATTTTCAGGGAAAATAGCTTTCATTTTAATTAATTCAAATTTTTGTTTATATTTAGGTACTTGTTTTTTTGTATTATGAAGAAATTTTAGCATTTATTTTTAATACAATTCATATATCAACAAAGAAACAAAGACTCATGGACACAAGGAATAGCTCAGTGGTTACCTGAGAGTAAGAGGGGAGGGGGAGTCAAATACACGGTGATGGAAAGAGGAGTGACTCTGGGTGGTGAGCACACAATGCTACACATAAGACCATGTATTGTGTACACCTGGAACCTATGTAATTTTTACTAACCAATATCACCCCAATAAATTTAACAATTAAAAAAAAAGTAAAAAGTCAATGATCATACTCCAGGGTATTATTATTTTGCATATGGATATCAGTTATTGATTTCTAGAGTTACACTTTTAACTCATAAGCATAAATAAAAGAATTAAAACATTTATATAATACAGAATTAGTACTACCCACGTATAATATAATCTGCATCCTTATTTTCCCCTCACAAATTTGGGCAGAACAGTGCACATTCTACAAGGCAAAATACGTACCTTTCTTTAAAACAGGGTCTCACGCCTTGTTTCTGGAGTCAAAGAAATACTAATTAATGCCCTTATTCATACCTGAGAACCTGTGTGTAACGTGTAAGTAAAGTTACTGTAGCAGATTCCTTCTTGAATGTATGTAGTTCAACATTCAAAATGAGCTGCTCCACTTTTCTTACTAGCAGAGTAATTTACTGATCTACCAAGTTCATGTGTAGATGTGAAATGATTTTTGTCTAGTGATCCCAAATGTAATGCCCAAGGAGGACATTTCCCACTGCTGGCTGTTGTAGCACGCTCATAACGATCAAGCACGTCCTGGAAATGGACTCTCCTACACGTCCCAGTCAACATTTAGGCTAAAATGATTTCACACACGCCAAAGGTGTGTTTCGGAATTGCACACACGTATCCTGCTTCCTCGTGTGAAAAAAGAAGTATTACATGTGATTTTCTGAAGACAGAAGAAAGGACCGAAATTTTCCCATGTTATGAGGCTGGAACCTTTGATCTCCACTACTGAGTTCACTGTCAGGCTACTTAGTTTATTTTGAGGAAGCAAATCCTTCCTGTTGTTTCTCAGGAAATGGAAGAACACAGTCTTAGACAATGTTTTAATTTCACAGTTTAAATGGCTTTAACTTTTTAACTATGTTTCACTTGGAAGACTATTTAATCATGTGGAGAAATTAAGACTTTCAGAAAGAAACCAGAGCAGTGGGGTGGAGAGAAGAGTATTTTCAGACTTCAGCTAAAGGGTAAATTTTTAAAAAATGTCTCACACAAACTGTTACACCCTGTTTCTTCCTGTGAAGAATTTTCCAGGCCTTAAATTGTGTAATAGCTTAACAAGGAAAAAAAGAAATGCCCAAGTCTCTCTCAAATATGTAACAGTGTAGAGAATGACTAGAGGCTTAATTTTAAAGAGTGTCTGATCACCTGTTTAGGCTTGTTAAATTATTACAGTCATCTGGAGCCACTCACCTGATCTGGATTCCCCTTCAAATGCAGCCACATCTCTAGGGCTTTAAGATGCCATTCCCACAGGAGGCAGGGACAGTTAAATGGCTTCTAAGAGTAAACCTCCCAGGGGAAGCACAACCCAGTGAGAAGGCTGATGAAATAAATGCTTGTTTCTTTCCCTACAGCAAGCTTACCCGACCCACAGGCCGCATGCGGCCCAGGACGGCTTTGAATGCGCTCAACACAAATCCGTAAACTTTCTTCAATCATTATGAGATTTTTTTGTGATTTTTTTTGGCTTATCAGGTATCGTTAGTGCTCATGTATTTTATGTGCGGCCCAAGACAATGATCTTCTCCAGCAGCCTTCTCCAACTACTGAACTCCCCTCTACAATGTCACACATGGGAGGAGAAATAAACCCAGTGAAAATAAAATGCAGTCATGCAGGGCAACAACACACACGATGCCTGCTGACCACCTCTGCGAAGGAGCCCTCGACGTCTCCGGCAGCTGTGGCACCCAGAAAACCCACTGCCTACGCCTTGCACACGCATCGCACCCCCACGCTCCTGTCCCGTCTCCTGACTCCCCGCCCCTCTCCCACTGCCCGGGGCAGCCCAGGGCTGGACACCTGGGCATGGTCATCTCAGAGCTGTACTGGTCTCCTGTTGTCAACTCCCTGAAGGCACTGGGGTTAGAACTGCTCTCGGAAGAACTGAATGATAAATGCCAGGCATGTAATGACTCTTAAATGTCGGTCCACTCATTCTCATCTAACGATGTGCAGGCAAGTCTCACAGAAGTTCTGAGAACTACAAGAGAATGGAGAGGACACGACGTGTAACTTTCTCCACTGAAAGATGAGGAAACTGAGGCCCAGAGACAGACCTCAGCTGACTTCCCTGAGGACATCCGCTGTTCATGGAAGCAGGAAGACTTCAGAACTCGTTCCCTAGGGCTCAATCTATGGTTCCAACTGCTGTCCCCCCCTTTCCTCCCTTCCCACCACATCCTGAAGCTCCCTTAAATCACCACCTTGACATTTCAGGCAAAGCCTGTGTGTTTTATTTTGAAAGGTCATTCAAAGCACTCAGAAAGAGAAAAACACAACCACCACCAGCACCTAATCCCCACTGACAGAACCCCAACGAGGGCCTCCATGATACATGGCTATTACTCATCCTACATCAGTGAGCTGCTTTTTCCAAGTTAATTTTCAAACGTCTTCCAAGGCCTCCTCACAGCAGATTCCATCTGCTCCTACTTTACTGAGGAAACACAAGCCATCAGGAACGAACTTTCTCGACGTGCTCCCCTGCACCTGCACACTCACCGCCACGCACACCTGTCTCCGCCTCTCCTGTCCCAAAGGAGTGAAACCCTAGTCGTCCCACTACGGCCCACCTGAGCACGCTTGCACCCCACACCTCATCTGCCCTACCTTTTCTGGAACCTTATTATTCCATTAGTTATTCTCTCTTCTACCTTTAGTCACTCCAGGTTTCTCAACCAAAATATGAACTCCCATCACCATTACACATGCAGAACATTCCCTCACGAACACATGTGTGTACACACACACACCCACCCACACGCGCGCGTGCGCACACCACTCAGTGCCGCTTCTCAACTCCTGCTCCTTCCTCACCCCTGACATCTAGTTTAGACTTAGAACTCTTGACAACTGAGTATCTACCTGCCAACTCCAATCTCCTCCCATGTCAGTCTGTATCCTACCTGAGCACTCTGTGGCCTCGGGCAGACCTGCCAGTGTTTCCCATTCTACCTGGGTGATTTGGCAAGTTGCATAACTGAGCTTCAGATAAATAGCTTCTCTGCAAAAGACAGGAACAATAATTAACTCAGGGGACGTATGACAGATATGGAAACCAGACGAAAGCACCCTGGTGCTCGAGATTACCATCATGTTTGTTTGCGGATTTTCCCGATCTTCTTTTTCTTTCCCCTTCTCTTGTCTGCTCTTGTCAACCATGGCTACAACCACAACCACCCCTCTCAGTCCCTCACACTCTGTGTTCTCAACGCACTGAGCAAGTCCGGCCTCTGAACCTGGGCTGGGTCTCCTGTGCTCTCTCCTATTAAGCCCGGTAAATAATCCTACCCTGCCGCGCCTATTCGGCACAAGCCTTTATGGATTAGTTCCTCACAAACAAGAAAACAAACCATCCTCTCGTGTGTACCTCCCTCTCTAGTCTATTTATCACAATGTAGTGCTATAAAGCGCCTCACATTCTAAGTTCCAGTTAATGATTTATGTGTCTATCTTCTGAGGTCAGGCACTGTGTCATATTCACATTGTATCTACAGAACTCAGCACAGGTACAGGAGGCAGGAAGACGTGAGATAAGGGAACTAGGATTTAACAACAGTCTGGAGCTCAGCAAATGTCTGTGCAATGAAGTATCTTGGCTGCCAATTAGATCAGAATAATTGAAGAAGGCTGGTAAGACAGGTGGATCTGACAGCTGGTGAGGTGAGCACGGAGGAACCTGAATGAGAAATGGAGCACCAGCTCCCGGATGAAGTCCTCTCCTGAGTGTGTAAGGTCAGTCAGGTCAGCAGCTGGGGCTGTTATACTTAAACTCAGGTCAATCACAAATAAAGCACAATAGAATGATTCCACCAGCACAAGGACACCGCTCTGATCTACCTAAGCAGACTTTGGACTCTAGAACATTCTACATTATAATTGTATCAGACTTTGTGCGAGTTTGGTAGATTTCAGACGTTAGAAAGCAATCATTGCCTTTATCCATAAAGCACCTTAAGAACTGCAAACAAAAGAAAAATAAAATCTAGCCAATCACCCATATGATTTTAGAACTGATGGCTAAAGATAACATCTTTGGCTTAGATGAACCATGTCATGCAATAACAATTTTGAGACCACAATTTGGCCCCCACAATAATTTTAAATTTATTTATAATAATCATACATGTTCTGTACAACATGGTTTCATCCCATTTCATAAACCGAGGGAAAATTACACTGTATTTTTGCACAGCCATGTAAATGCCCACTTAGCAAATAAAGTGACCTAGCATTCAGGGTGACATAAATTGGAAACTGGAGGAATGAAACCCAGTGAACTGAGAACAGATTGGAGAAAAGCAAACTTGGAGAACCCAGAATGAAACTGGCGACGTTTTCCCATTAATAAAGAGACATCTATAATTACCAGGCTTTCACGAGTATTCAGCCCTGTATTAGGGCATCGCACCTCATAAAACATTCATTCGACAGCCACACCAGGAAGGCCCATCTCTGCTCTAGAAGCACAGGCAGAGCCCCGAAGAACAAAGAGCCACCCCGACACCAGACTCCCACCGCCCTAGGCAGATGTCCAAGTGTGAACGGCGGCTGTAACTGCTAAAGAAAGTAATCGAGTGAAAAAAACTTAGAAGGAAATGTAATGTTAGGAATGTTAACATTTTAATGTTACTAAATAAATTAAAGAATGTTCCCAGAGAAATAAATACATTTTATTTGTAGGTGTAAAGAGTTAAAAAAGAGGCAAACAAAAGCAAGCAATCTACCTAATATGAAATACCTTTGAACTTGTAAATTTATATCAGTTATGCTACTAAGAGCAAGTCATAGAAATGCACACCCAATTTTAAAAGCCTATCAATCCTGGGAACACACTAATTTGCTATCTGAACAAAACAGAGATCTCAGAAGGAGATTTGTAAAAATATGAATTTATATGCTATCGGTAGCCCCAAAAGTCCACAGAGGAAGAGTGGATTTATTTAGTAAATGGTGGTGACAAAACTGGCTCACAATATGACGAGTTTTTTAAAAATGAAAATAAACTTATATCTCATATCTTATATTCCAAGTAGTTTTTAAAAACCCAAATAAGAGGAAACCTATAAAACTAATAAAGTGAAAAAAGACTACACGGCAATCCCATAATATAATAGAATTCCCTAAGACTCAAAATGCGCAGACCACAATAATTGTCAAAATTAGTGCATTCAACTACATTAAAGATTTTTGTTGTTCATGAAAAGCAACATAGACAAAGTTATCAGGCAAGTGACATACTGGGAGAAAATATTCACAATGTCCAAAGCTAACAAGAGGTTAATCTCTATGTATAAGGAACTCCACAAGAACTCTTCTAAGGAACTTCTTACAAGAAAGAGGCAAGAGACCCAATTTACAGAAAAGGGAAATTAAATTAATTCAATGAGGATATGGCTCAACCTGACATGTCATCAAAAAAGGGCAAAATTAAACTATGAAGTACAATTAACATCTATCCAGATGAGCAAAAATCAGTGAATTTGTTAATAAAAACTGTAGTATTGTTTGAGATATAAACCTGACAACCATCTGCACAGTTCCTAGGGAAACTGGCATGGTTATATCCTAAGATCCAGCAATATGCTTTTGGACAATACTGCCTGAAGAAACTCTTAACCAATAGATTCAACTACACCCAGGCTCCTTAGGAAAAAATGAATACATACTACATGAAAGCCAAAAATATTTACAAAATATTTATAAAAAGGTAGACTCTGTCACGTTCCTAGCCTACATGTTCTCTAGGGTTTTACCTGAACCTTTTCAAAAAGTCAGGTAAGACTAAACAAAATGTTATCATTTTCTCTTCAGAGGTGAGTTAAGGACAGAGAAAGCAGCAGATGTCATGAAGGAAATATTTTACTGTGGGGACTGACAAACCTGGGTCCAAGTCCACACCTTAGCTTGTCCACGTGACTTGGATAATTTACAATCTCCTTATCAGGTGATCACTTTGTAAGTTATATAATTGTTTAACCACTATGTTGTACACCTGAAACTAATATAATATTGTATGTCAACTGAAATTGAAACATAAAAATAAACAAGTAGATTTTTAAAGAAGGAAACACAACCATTAACAAAAATGTTCTGATCTCTGCCTTAGTTTCGTCACCCATAAAACACAGATATTACTCACAGTGCACAACACCAAGAGGATTAGAGATACTCCACGTAAAGTGCTAGCACATACAAGGTGTCCAATAAGTAGGAAGTGATATACACACACACACACACACACACACACACACACACACATATATATATATATATATATATATATTTTTTTTTTTTAACCAGAAAAAAGAGCATCATGCACTAACCCTGGCAGATCTGGGCATCCTGCCTAACTTCTCTTAATCAGAATACCCAACCCACAGCAACAGGTACGGAAACCAGACTGATTCAGGATGAACTTACACGTCACTTCTTTCCACTGCAGAACAGGGATAAATAAAATCTCTCCTTCCACATATTTATTGAAAACTGTACGGTTATGGTCAAGAAGGCTCTTTTAGCTTCTGGGAAATGAATACAAGGCTGCTGCTGGTGGTGGTAGCTGCAACAGTGATGATTCTGCAAATGGTGTCAGACATAAGGAAGGGGAAGATTCACAGAAGTACCACAGGGAAAACCGCTTAGATGAAATCCAGTTATCCATGAGTGAGTAACTGCAAAACCTCCAAAGTGATGCTGAAAAACAATTAACCCAGAAACTGAAGCAGATCCAAAGCCAGGACTTTACACATCCCATGTTTAATGTACAACAAGAAGAAAAATTCCACCTGGGAATTTTTACAACCTGATGGCTACCACACTGTACATTTTACATCTGGGTCCCGGCCGAGATCTGTAGACCACATTCGTGTGTGTGTGTGTGTGTGTACTGGAGGGCTGCCTCTATTTTTCATATTACATGGCTGGACACCTTTTCCAGATAGCACCCTCCCCACCCCACCCCCTCCACAAACTATTTACAAATACAGGAAGATGCTGTGGTCATTATTTACAATATATATTCAACTGAGTGGTATTAAATAGTCAAACTGTCACTAAATATTAGCAATCATCGGAAAGCAGTAAAACTCTAAACAAGTCAAAATCTTTGAAATTGTTGAATATTAATAAGAGCGTCCCAATTTCTGTAAGGGTTGAGAATCGCTGCTTTAACATCTACAATTTCCAAATGAAGATAATTTCTATTTTATCACAGACATGAAGGAGGGTTTTGAAAAAATGGAAATCCTAACACACATTAATCTCCACTCCTAGTCTTCTCGGCCATAAACTTTTCCTTGGCATTTAACATCAAAGCT
Organism: Lyroderma lyra; assembly: GCA_004026885.1. NCBI lineage: Eukaryota > Metazoa > Chordata > Mammalia > Chiroptera > Megadermatidae > Lyroderma > Lyroderma lyra. Next base: position 168,932 of record PVJL010002304.1, read on the forward strand.
AGTTACCCTTTCATGCTTAGTTCACAAGCTATTGCAACTGTCCAAAACAGACAGAGATGGCAGTGCACTGTGTATTAAGAAAATATACATATATCATTTCATTCCTCACTCATCGAAGAAAGATCACTCACTTTATCTCTTTCTTTTCCCCACCTTCTCTTCCTTCTCCTGGTGCTTTGACACAATTCTATAGAACAGGAGTTATAGATCACACAGATACTCCAATTGTTGAGAAAATAAATATTTTATCTAGCATTTTCTAGTCCAGTGAAAATGTACCCACAAATTTTAATTTATATTCTTCTCGATACAACATAAAACCCTCAAGGGAACCTCGACTCTAAGCCCTGCAAAGATAAGAAAATTAAAATTATTTCCATCTGAGAAATATTACAAAATATTTAACATGTAATTTAAAGTGTACATGGATCGTCCCATGTCCTTCTGTATATATCAGCTTTTAAGTGGGTTATCCTAAACTAGGGTGAGGGAGCTGGGAAGCTATGCATGGTGGTGGTACCCTATATATGGTGGGGGTGTGGGAAGTGTCATACATATATTTTTTATTCATTTATGATTTCTTTTCTGTGATGTAAACTGTCCTGGGGTAAACCAGAAATGTTGTATTTTTATTATAAAAAGTTAAACTATGCTAATATGGCCCTTCAAAAAGATAGTTTACTAAGGCCTGACTATAAGATCTGTTAACTAAAATAGGCCATTAGAATTTTGACAGCAGAAAAAAAATCCCATTGATGCAAACAAACACTGCTGAATTTAGTCAGTAACACAGAGGAAGGGTAAATTTTAAACATGGAAAAAACAAAACAAAAAACCCCCTGAGTTCTGGGGGGAGAAGAGCAGAAAAAGATCTAGAGATTTAGGTAAGGCTCATCTGTTTTGGGATAGCTAAGGACCACCCCCATCAGCACTGACAGCTCTTCCTTAGGCGCAACTTTGTAGATTACAAAAGAGCCAAGACTCTTTAAACCAAAAGACTCTGGTTCAAGTCCCACCATCTCCGTTCAGCAATATGACAACTGACCAGTCACATTCCATCAACCTCAGTTTCCTCTCTCCATAAAACGGAATAAATGAATCCTATCTCACCAGACTATTAAAAGGAGTGACACACTATAAATGAGCTCTAGGAGATGTGCGCTGTAAACACAAAATGGGAATATAGAGGCCAGTTATTATTATTAAATTCTGCTAGGGTGGGAGTAAATCCTGTTCCCAAATAGAGAACAGGGTTGGAAGGTCACAAAGGCTGTTCTATTTTGTCTTGAAGCGGAGTGACAGATGCTGAAGAAAGTCTTCAAAGAAATGAATGAACCAGAGGGGTTAGGTGTATACCTCTGTATGAAAACAGGCAGAATGCTATGGTTGTTCAGGTCTTTCAAGAGTCTCTCTTAATGACTTTTCGCTTTTAATCTCATGTTGTATTTGCCAAGAGAAGAGGCATAAACACAGACGTCTCACAATTAAATTCAGATTTAAGAAGTCCATGTTTATCTATCTAGAAAGAGATGACATTAATTGCTCAGTTCTCACAGTGTATCTTGGCTACTTACTGCTAACACAATTATGCCAATTATTGATATTATCACAAATACTCGAAGCAGCTGCATTTTTAAAAGAGATTAAAGTTCTGAAGGACTATTGGAATAATGGGATCTTATTCAAATTACCTCCATACTGCTGATAGGAAAAAATAAATAAAAATGAGGGAGGGGGGAGCAATACAAATTTCCAGGCTCCCTGACTACAAAAGGTTTTCTTTTCAAAGCAAAAACTAATTATAAAATAAATATATTTTATTATAAAAATTGCAAGTTTAGAATGGTATAATCAGCATTCAACATCGTGAATCAAAATTCCACAACTTCCTGAGGAGGCCTGGCCACCCAATAAGCTGAAAGAGCCAAGTGCGTACGCCAACTGTGATTATACACTCCCCTCGGGCTACAGAAAGAGACCATTCTTTGCAGGATTCCCACCTTCCTTTCTTCTACTCATCTACTTGCATCCTTTCCTCCAAAACAGGGTTAAGAAGATACTACTGGCTTTAACATTGTTCAAACATTTCATTTCAGGCCACAGAGTCTTCTCATCAAACTGGTTCTTCTCAGGCATCCCCCTACCTCAGTGCCCATCCTAAGACTGGAGTTTCACAAGGCAGATAAATACAGGTGGGGACACAAGGCCGGGCCTTCACTGACTTGACCTGCACAGAGGAGCTGCCAAGGAAATGAAGCAAAACCTCTGTGCGGAAAACCAACCTTTCCTGAAGTGTCTGCTCTCTGCCTGTGAACATCTGAGATGTGGATGCCTAGTAAATTTCAGGAAAGTCATTCTCAATTTTACTCTGATGAAAAGTGGAAGGTAATGAATAAGATGTCTGACTCCTACCTTTAAAAGTGCCCTCTGTCTCAGCAAGTGAGCCTGGCTAAGAAACCACAACTGGAGTTAACAGGCCAGACTCTAGACTAAACACCTCCGAACGAGCGGTCCCTCGCTCCCGGGCACTACCGCCCTGGTGTTGTGTCTGCATCACTAATGCCCTCAGTGCCTGCCGGCCTGGCTCCCCCAAAACAGAGAGCAGAGAGCCAGCTCCTCTGTGCCACCGGCTGTAGAAGTGGGACTTTTGAGCTCAGACACCATGACTCTTGCTCCCCTCTCCACCTTACACTTCACCCCACAACTCTCGTTCTCTCTCCCCCTAGGTCCCCACCTTTCACTCTCACCACTGCTAATTACACCCAAGCTCTCACACCATTTCTGCAGAAAACTCCAGGCCAGGGAGTGAGGAACAAAGAGCCACTGCTCCAGGCGGCAGGAGCAGGCGGAGGCGAGCGTGGAGAGGACAGCTGGGGACTCCCGGGCACGGGCAGCCCAGCCTGGAAAGCTCCCGCCTGGGGTGAGCTCGGGCGGTGCCTGCCCGGGTTCAGCACCCCGAGCGCAGCAGCGACAGAGTCTGGCAGAGCCCCTGGCGGGGAGGAAACAGTGAGTGGAGCGCGACCGAGAAAAGGCACGCAGGTCCGGCTGCAGCGCGCAGACGGAGGTCGGCGCCCGGGGCTGCCTGCGGCCAGTGACAGCCCCGCGCCCGCCCCGCGGGCGCCCCGCCGCGGCCCCACGCACCTGGACCAGGCGGCCACCCTGCTCCCTCAGGGCGCTCTCCGGGGACTGGCTTCCGGGGGGCTCCGCGGGCTGGAACCGGCGGCGACACGGAGACTTCACTGCTCCATCCTGGGACCCAGCAGCACGTTACGGACAGCCGTGCACTTCCTGTTTTAAAACACAGCGGAGAGAAAGAGCGAGAGAGACCCGAGTGTTGACAGAGTGGAGGGAGGGACGCAGACCCGCCGAGAGGGAGCACCAGGGGGCTGGGGGGTGCACAACCGCCGCCCTCCTCGCCATGGTCCGCACCAGGCGCCCTCCCCACGGGTGGCGACCCGCCACAGCGCGACCCACGGCGCTGGCTCCCCAGGGCCCAGGCCTCCCCCTGCCGGCGGCCTTGCCGCCAGCCCAGCACGCTCGCAGCCCTTCCGTTTCCAGCCCCTGCCGAGGGCTCCCCTCCCCACGTGCACCTAAGTCAATCGACCGCTCGCTTCCTCCCAGCGCCCTGCGCGCAGTCTGCCTCCCTTTTCCTCCTTTCCTCTCCTCCCCCACCCGCCCCCGAAAAAGAAGTCGCCCTGGGGAAGGTGTAAAGACAAGACTGAGCCCTTCCAGGGGAGTGGAGGCTGGATTTATGCAAAATTTTAAAAGTTCGCAGCCACATCCCAGTAGATCCCCTCCAGCCCCACAGGTTTAAGAGCTTCAGGATGGGAAATTACTTGTCCTGTGCCTGGCTGACTCAAAGGAGAGCGTGCACACAGCTGCCAGAAACTGGGGGTGGGGGGGATTCCGGGTTCCTAGGATCTCTCTACCGGGATCCTCACCCTCTCGTCCCCTAACGTGTATAATATACCAATTTCACGCAAAAGATCATTGTATAGGGCCTTGTTCTAGAAAAACAAGTATTTCTCTGTGCCTGTGAATCAACAGTTCCAGAGTTCTGGGTTTATGTTCATTTTGCTACCCTCTGCCTTCAGTGAACTTCAGAGTAATTTTCAAAAGTAGTAAACACGGTTTAAGGCTCGGCCACATGCAGAGTGCCAGCTCCAGGAGTCTGCTGTGTTCGGAGCTCCATTCTGAGCTGAGCTTCCCAAGTGTGCACAGCTCCCTCTGCTCCCTGCCTACCTTTGCCCACAGCCTATCAGGTTACATGACACTTACAGGACTGTCACAAACAGTTCCTTTTATCATCAAACGGATGACTTAAATTATGTCTCAAAAGTCAACATGGAGAATAAGAATATAAAGGATGATTATTCTACATAAAAAAGCCAAACCGTGACTGAAGCAGAAAGAAACTGATGGACATTAAGTTCCTACTCAGTGCCAGACGGCATCTCATTTTAATCTCCTCTGAGTCCTAACGTTTCCCAACAGATCTGCAAAACGTCCAAGTCTCATATTCCCAACTGAGGAAACAGGGTCAGAGAAGTTCAGTAACTGTCCTGATGTCTCAGCTAGAAAGTGGTCAAAGAGTTGAACAACCGGTCTTGCCTAAATATAAAATCTGGGCCATTTCCTCTACACTCTCCTAATTCTCCAAACAATAGTGAATTCTGGGAGGAAAATTAAGCCCCATGACCATTTGTGATCCCTTCCTTCATCTTGGAATGATCCCACAAGCTACATGCTATCACTCCGTAGAACGAGCTACCTGAATAATATGTATCTTGAATAATATGTATCTTGATTACCTGAATAATATGTATCTTGAATAATATGTATCTTGATTCCCCGAGCAGAGGACACCGCTCTTTCCCATTATCTACTACTGGCTCTGTCAGCCCTTTCAGAATTACTCAGTGGCAAAAGTTCAGAAGGTTCTAAGATAGCCACTTATATGCCAAGGTACAAAGTCTGTCCAGTTCAGAACCTAATCAGCTGACTAATACTTGTTTCTTGAATTCTTTTTCTCTAACTGGGCCTTTTTAAGAAGGCAAAAGGCAAAAAAACCCAAAAACAACAAAAAAAAGGGCATGCATGGCCTCAACTTTTACCGACACTATTTAAATTCTCTTATTTTCCATTTTCTTCTGCTTTAGCACTTAGTTCACACATACCTGTCAGTAGCGTGCTGCTGTTAGCCTCCCAACAAGCCAAGAAACAGAGCACATATTTAAAGGTGATTAAGACTCTTGGCAATGGTGAGACTCCAGACACTTGTGGAGAGAGGGAGGGAGAAAGTGAGTATTCCCGCCTCGTCTCCAGATGAGCTGCATCTCGCTGGCCCTCCCCCATCACCTCACTAAGCAGCACACACAGCCTCTGGAGCTGCAGAGCATGAAGGTGAAAGGCAAGGGCAGTTCAAGTGTGAAGCCAGAGCCCTCAAGTGTGAAGCCAAGGGCTGGGCTGGGGCAGAGGTGCATTCCCACACTTCAGACACACACAAGTCTAACAAGTGCTTATTACTAAAATCTTCCTGTGGGTTCTTAGCTTCCTTTTAGGATCCAGCTCTGCCTCTGCTGCCACCTTCTTCCTTCTCACAGTCCCTTGCTTACTCTGGACCTTTCAACTCTTCATCTCTTTCCACAAACTTAATGCTTCTTCCTAAAACACTGCCATTTCTTGTCCACCAAGTACCTGGTGGCACGGAAGCAGGAAGGAGGGCATTTAGCTCAAAACGTCTCTCATTTCTCTCTCCTTTAAGAAACCCTGTCAATAATGACCAAGTTTTAAAACATGCAACTCTATTTTAAAATACCTTTTGGTACTCCAGCCTTCATTTCTGTTACTCATTTTAAGTCCAAGGGCCTAGAAGGAAAACCTCTGAAAATGAAATTCTTATGAAAAAGCAAATTTAATGCTTAAATGAACCTGTATGGATCCCAGAGTTTATACTCCCAAGATTGCATCAGCTCCTGACATGCTTCCTAACAACCTCAAGGCCTAAGATTCATAGCATACTTTCCCATGGCTATTCTCCTGCCCCTTCTGTGTTCATGGGGAAGTGTTTCTGCCTTGCCACTAGTGAGGTGTGTGTGTGTGTGTGTGTATCTCACAACCTCACATAAGGAGAGAAAAACTACGCCCCAGGTAGGCACAAATGATACCACAAAAGATAAAACTCATTTTGGAAGAACACGGAGGTCCATTTTGAAAGTCTCCATTCCCTAAGTAGCACAGTCCCTGGATGAAGGCAGTGACATTGTAAGGGCCAATTTAGAGGCTCCAAATTAAGAGACAAGAGATTGCTTTTCTGAGGACTAATGGGTGTGGAGGGATCTTTCTTCATCTTAGAAAGACCTTACTTTGGCGGTTAAACATGTTTGCCACTAGACACGACTTCTCTGTGTGAGGATCCTTGGTCATCATTACAACTGGATTTTGCAAAGACAAGAATGAAAAATGACAAGTTGTCTGGTTACCTAAGAGACTGCGTGGCTTCACATCAGTGTTCCTGTCTGTCTGTACTTCCAGAGTAGCACATGCCACAGGCTTTTCTGTGAAGAAGGTCTCTGGCACTCACACTCACCTGCCAGCCTCTGCAAAACTGGGCCACGGTTTTCAAGAAAGATGTCCTCAGAGCCAACTGGCTGACTGGACTGGCATTTGCCCACAGTGGGTTATTAGGCATCTTCAAGGAGCCAGAGTGTCATTTCCCATGGCAAAAAAAAAAAAAAAAAAAAGTAGCAAGACGGTGCAAGTCATCTTATGTGCCTGCAAGATGGTTTAGGCTCCCTTCTGGGCACACAGTTTCCTGGTTTGGAGCAAGTTGAGAAGGAAAGCACTACTTAGTGCACCCCAAAGCAGGACTTGGAAGGCCCAGCAGCAGACACCCAGGGCCGGCTGGTCCCCCAGTTTCCTTGGCTTCCACACACACTAACTCACCCGTGCTGCACAGAACTAGGAGCATGCACACAGGACCCTCACGTGCCCTGCCTTGCTGACTCCTCAGCACTACCTTTTTCTGTGTCAGAAGCAGCAGCAGAGCTCACAGAGGTTGTCATTTTCACAAAGCAGTAGGTAATGGAGCTAAGACTAACCTGGGTCTGTTCTTCCTCCTTTTGATTAAAGAGGAATGAGTGGGTGCATCTTGGCTGGGGATTTATTATTCTGTGCTGCACGTCTTTTACGCAGAAGAATCTCACTTTTAAAACACAACTTGCAATGCTCTCTCTCAACTGCATCACGTTATTTCATCACCTTGCCAAATTTTTGTAAAGTGTAAACTATAAACATGTATTTTGCAACAGGCCAACTGATTTTAGCAATATAAATTGATATAAATTAGGTTAAATACACTCTTGGGCTGCAGCTTTATTTTATAAAATAATATGTAAGACAGATCAACTGGTCAACCAAACCATGATGGACAAAATCTTAATACATTTTCCCCAAGTTTCCCCTCTCATTCTCCAGTTAGTATGCAAATATATATGTAAAGTGAGCTATACTGACTGAGGTACTGTGATTTAGTAAGCATAAATATGAAGAAAAAGCAAGAAACCACAAAAGTTTGACTAAATGCAAATACCTGTATACAACTTAAGAGTATTCAAAATGTTCCTGGCACAGACTGCTAGCAATGAACAGCCCTGGGTTATTTACTGACTATTGTTGATTGTGATGTGTATTGTATAGACTAAATACTATCCTATGACACATTTTTTTCTTTGAAAGGCATGTTTTGTCCATTAGTCTTCTGTAGTGGGTTTTTCTGCTTCCTTATTTAAAAAAATTTTTTTTAAATTCTCTTCGGGCATCCATTAAAAAAATATATATGTTAAAAACTCAGGAACTTAAAAGGATTGGTCCTAACAAGTCAAATAAATATAATATTCATTACTAAGAAAACCTTAAAAAGGATTTAAAAACAGCTGTACAATTACACATCTGAAGGCAGCAAAATATGAGTTGATAGGGAATGAGTCACACACATCACTGTCAATTGAACATATCAATTCTCAATTGTCTATTATAATGGAATCTTAATGAAGAAAGGCAATTTATGAATAATTTAACATGGGAAAATTGGACAGTATGATTTTTCATCTGCTTGCAGTGGAATGGCTAAGGCAAATAGCATGAAAGAGAACAGGCCTGGAAAATCCAGAAACTTATAAACTTTTGAAAGATTACTCATCAATTTTTAAATTAAACTGTAATACAAACTCCAGCCACTTTTCATGTATTGACTCAATTACTCCTGACAACCACCCTACGAGGTAGAAATTCCCATTATCTCCATATTACAGATCAGGAAAAAGACACAGAGATATTCAGTCATTTGCCCAAAGTAACACTTGCTAGCAAAACCAGCATTTGGGTGGCGTGGCTGGTCACAGAGTTCACTCTTAACCAACCCATTTTACTATCACTAGGGCACAGTGGATTGGGCTAGCTAGCTCCAGCATGCAAGCTCACGGGGAATGGGCCCGCGGGTATGGTGGAGGGAAAGGCTCAGAGGCGTTTGTTCCTTTGTGCAACCAGAATGTAACCCCCGGTTGTAGGGAGTCAGGGGTGAAGAGCCCGCTACATACAGCTGAATAAATGAATACTGAAAAGAAAGGACAAGACTACCTGCGGAATGGAAAAGCCAGGGCAAAGAGCTGCTTCCTCACCTTGACCAGGACCCTGGGCTGCAAGGCTCTAGGACTGTCTGGCTAGGACACAACTGAACTAGCAAGAGAAAGGAATGCAATGAACCCCATGTACTTTGATCTTGGTGAAGCATTTGATACATTTTCTCATGAAGTCAGGATTATTAAATCAACTGAAACTTATGTGGCTACAAGAACTGCACAGGAGTTAAGCAGGCTGGAAAGAAAAACACTGTCTATATCTACTAGCATGTGAAGCAAAGAACCACGAGGAGCAGTACTCTCACTCTGTAGTCAAAAGTAACAGAAATTATTCACTCTGTTATAATCAAATTTGCACAAAACATTAATTTGGGAGGTGTGAAAAGGGCAAATGAGGGAGAGCCAGTAGACTTAGTTCAATTAACAGAGAGGTGAAGAAAAACAAGAAGTTCAGTTTCATTTTTATGCGCCCTTGAATTTTCAGGGCGGGGCTAGAATGCCTAATTGGTAGTAACTGCCTCTAGACCTGAGATGTCAGGACTAAACTAAGGGAAGGAAGCAACAGCATGTTAGATATGTTTAAAATTTTAGGGCCTTAGGTCTGAACTTCAAAAAGCATGATCCTATTATTCCACACACCATCAGGAAAGTTCATGGGAAATAATATTTCTTTCAGTAAGAAGACTTTGTTAACAAAACTCAGAAATGAAGGGGCTCAAAGGCTGAATTTAGAGGTCAGATGAAAAAGTCCGTGATGTGTGTATAATCTGGCCCCACTACAAATAGGCCGCACAGGCAGAAGGTCATGAGAATGGTTTGCAAACACATGGCAGGATAAAGAGCAGCACAGAAGGGAGAGAGCAGAGAGTTAAAACTTGGATGCACATTATTTTTTTAAGCATAAATTATAATTTCTAATTTCTTTCATGTTGAGAAATCACTTCTCCCTTGGTCGAACTGTTTGCCTTCCCAGCAAAAATTATACTTTAGAAGTCTCAGTAGTGGATTTAGAACTCAGAAATTGGCCTAAATTCAGGCAGTGTCCCAAGAAATACACAAGTGAGCATCCTTCTATTCCACGCCTAAGAAAATGCAGAACTGAACTGCTTAGCCCTGTAGCCATCGTGCCCCAGGTGGAGGAGTCTAGCACACATGTGCCACAAGAAAGACTGTCAAAAGAGGCAACCACCAAGGGAACCCTACATACTCCAGTTCCTTCTAAGTAAACAAAAAGGGGGGGGGGGTGGAATTTAGCACAAAGCCATAAGATATGAAAATGACAATGCTCTGAGATTATTCTTAAATATTTATAGAGAATAAAAAGCAAACCACACAGACAGATCTTGCCCAAGGTTTGATTACTGGCCCCCTTCCATGGTTTAAAAACCATCTACGCAATGGCAAACCCACAATGAGCCTCAGCCCAGACCCCTTGCCCCAATGTCCTAATGCCTACAGGACCTATGCCCTCCATCTGGTGTGCTCACAATCACCTGCAAAGCCTTTTAAACCTAATTTCTCAGACCCCACCCTAGGTCTACAGCACCAGATTCACCAGCATCTGTGCATTTACCAAACCCCCAGATGACCCTAAGGTGCAGCTGAGTGGAGGAATCACGACTGCAGGCATTCTCCTTTCTTTACTACCACCAGAATCACTGAAGTCAGATGCCAGAGCAAATGAGCTCGCTCCTCAAGAACCTTTAGTGGAATAACCTTCAAAGGCAACAGAATGAAGTCCAGATTCCTTAGCAGGACACTCCAGGCCCTCTGCAGTCTGTCCCAAACGTCTTATCTGCTCTCCTTCCCTCCCACACACCTCACTCTGTCACAGCACCATTTCCCAAACACATCACATACTTCTTTTATGTCTCCATACTTTCCTGCCCCAATGCACCCTCACCTCTCTCACCCTTTCTCTTCCAGATGCCGTCTTTCTCATCCTTCAAGGCTGCTCACATTGTTTTTCTTTGTGGAACCTTCTCTGATCTTCCCAGCCAAAATCAGTCTCTCCCTTCCTCTGAGCAAACGTCCAAAGATTTCAGTTTGTGCAGGGATTACAGCGTACACTGCACAGTGTGCTGAATTATAGCAAGCTGTCTACACACCCTTCTCGCCCTAACAGCAGGGTGTGTAGGGGCATTCTTCCCCATCTCTCATACCATGGATGAGACAGACCACATCAAAGTTTAGTTCAAGCTTGTCTAACCCGTGGCCCACAGGCCACGTGGGGCTTTGAATGCAGCCCAGCACAAATTCGTAAACTTCCTTAAACCATTACGAAAATTACGCACAGACCTTTCCTTTTTAGCTAACCAGTTATCATTACTGTTGGTGTATTTTATGTGAGGCCCAGCACAATGCTTCTTCCAATGTGGCCCTGGGAAGCCACACGGTTGGACACCCCTGGTTTAGTTCTTCCAGTTACTTACTAGCCTTGTACTCCTGGTCAGTTATTTGAACACACTGAGCCTCAATTTTATATTCTTTGAAATGAGACCCCCCAAAATGATACCTACCTTCATGACTGATGTGAAGATACAACACAAGAGTCTGACCCAGTGCAGACCACTAACATGCACAGAAAGAAGAGCTGTTGTTATTATTTATTATTAACTTTGGTTTCCTAACCTCCTAGAATGCACTGCAGCATGATAAGTGCTCAAAAAGCATGTTTTCATTTAAAAAAAAAAAAAAAAAAAAGGAAAAGAGAAAAAAAAAAAGCAGCAGCAGAAGCATTTACTTGCACAGTAATAAGCAGGGATTTCTTACAGCCCTTTCTCCTTACTCAATTTTGTTGTTATGAAGGGCCTTTCATAATATTTCTATTGAGAAGTCATCTCTCACTTCCCTTTCTTTCCTTCAAAAAATCAATGTATGAAATTCTAAGGAACAAGCCCTGTCAGTGTCCCTCCTACTCCAGCCTGGCTTTTCTGCTTTGAACTACAGTAACTGCCTGCAGCCACGGTGTCGCTGCCCAGAGAATCGCCTGCTTCACCCTTTCAACAAACAGCACTTTGTAGGCAAACTGGAGGCGAGCCCAAAGCAGGAGGGGGGAAAACCAAGGAAAAGGAGTATGGGCCAGAAAATGAAGCGACACCCACACCGCTGTCCACACTGCAGTACAGGTAAAGAGGGCAGGAAAGAAGTTCAGCTCGGCGCAAACCTTCCCCAGCTGCTCTCGCCCACGGAAAACGACTCCCAAAGCTCACGCAGGACCTGCTGGTCCACTCGCTGGCCAATACGCAGGGCTACTGTTGCTAATAAACTATCGTCATACAGAACAGTTTCTTCTCCTCATCGAACCAATCACGCTGTCAGTACTGCCCTGTCCATTTCAGAGGATGAAACCCAAGTCTTGAGAAATCCAAGGTCACAGGCAGGAGAAGAGCGTACCAGGACCAGAACTCTAGTCCTCTAAGCTCCAGATCCTTGGTCCTTGCCATGGTCCTGTAGTAATTGTGAAAAGCAATTTAAAAAATGTTCCCAGCAGCTCAGCAAATCCACTGGTTGTACAGGTAAAGGTACAAGTTTCTGGGCCCTTAAAAACAATTCCGGTGCCAAGAGTGAGGGTTGTCACAGCAGCCCTGAGAATGATGAGTATTTTAGTATGGTGTTCCAGAAAGATCCTTTGGCTTCCTGCTCCTAGATGGAAACTGTCGCCTGACACTTTGGTTTGCCCATCTTTCAAAATCAAACCTCGATCCTGAGTTTAAAGCTGAGGTGATGTGGGAAGCAAAAGAAGTTTCTAAAACAAAATCAGTGATCCTTGTGAGAGAGTACAAGACGCAATGATGCTGTCCTCAGAAACACAGGGCCTGAGGCCACGCCTGCTGGGGTTCGAATCCCAGCGCGGCAGCTCCCGGGTGGGGGGTGCAGCCAGGCTGGGGGACTGGTGTCCTCTGCTACAGAATGGGCTACTGTGAGGAGTGGATGAGCTGATGTGCATAAAACGCTCCAAACAGGGCCAGGCACGGGGAAGGACTACATGAAGTGTTTCCTATTATTATCTCCAGAATAGATCAGTCTCTCCAATTGTGTTATTTTTAAGTGCATTTTAAAAGAAGGTTGAAGAAGATTTCTGATACAATTTGTCAATCCATAATGCCCCAAATCAGCACAAAGATTATTTACAAGTTTCACTTCCTGATACGATCTTCCAGGATTGCCATCTGTGGACTGGAGTCCCTAGAACAAACAGTGGAATCTGAAGAATTTTCCTTCTTCCCAGCAACAGTGCAAGCAAATCTGTACCCATTCTCTCAATACCACAAACCAGCTTCCATAATGAGCCAAAACAAAAACCCTCATTGCATTGGGGGGGGGGGGGCACATTTTTAAAAAGCGTTTTTTAATTCAGAAATCAACCAAAGTGTTAAAAATGTAATGTCACACCAGCAGAGAAAGATGTGGCTCCAATCACACAGAGATGACGGTCCCAAAGAGTGGAATAAAACCTGCTGATGAATTGAAAGGTTTCTTTCCCAGAAAACGCTGAAATTCCAGGAACAATGCGCTACACTTGGGATGATTAAGAGAGAAATGCTTTTAAAAATCCCCTCTCCGGCTGGGAGTCTACACTCAGCCAGTAACAGATCCGCTGAGACAGGACCTCTCTTCTCCTTGAAACAGGGCCTATGCACAGCAAATGATACTTAAACGACAGAAGGACTTCCTCCAGAAGAGCAGATGAAACTAAAGGCAGGAGCACCAGCAGGGTCATTAACACTGGTCTGAGGGCGTGTCCTGCACAGGGGCGCCCAGCCAGGTACAGCGTTTAAAGCTCAGCCTGCGCCGTTCTCCAAGCCACATGGGCAGCATGCTGCTGCTAACTTCACAGAAGGGCCCGTGCAGGCTGGGCTGCTGAGCACGAGCTGGTGTCCACAGCCATCTGAGCGCTGGTGGGGGCTCAAACAGTGCTGGGGTTTGGAGCGGGAATGCGCGTTGGATTGTACTGGCATGCAGTCCACTACCTGCAATGCAAACTCTTCCCAGCCGTCCTGGTTTACTCTCTGACGTCAGCTGTTCTGTCGTTCGTGCCCTCTTCGCTTCCTCCCTCTATAGCCTCCTTTCTGGCACAGGCCCTTTCCTTCCCTTGCACTCCAGCTCTCCTTCTGCAGAAGCCACAACACAAGCGAATGTGCACACCAGGAGTGGCAAAGGCACTAACACACTCCACCCACCACGCAGACGCGGCACTATTGCTAAACGGCGAGCCGGTCACAATTTTCCCTTCCTCGTTGCTCCCCCTCTCTTCCCTATTACCCTCAAATCCTTTAAGATACAAATAAATCTTCCTCTTCCCTTATCTTCTGCGATAAATCATCTCTCTTCACTTCCAAGTGCCACTTACCCTTCCTTCTCTACCATTGGGCCCACCTGCCCCCACAACACACTGACATTGTCCTCTGCTAGATGCTTCACCCCATAGCCTACATGCTCCTCCTGGAATCTAGTGCTCCTCAGGCAGGACAACCCCTTCAAATGCATCTCTTACAAATTCAAAGGACACATACTGTTACCATTAAACTGATTTAATTTTTAAAATGTATTGTGCTTTTATTCAAATCCTACGCTTCCCTCTACCTGGCCACTACAGCGCTGTTATCTCCAAGGGCCAAAGGTCACAGGCTGTACCCAGCCCACAAAGCTATTCTGTTTGGTCACCAAGTACTTAAAACGTTGAGTTAGCCAATCTTTTAAAATCCGGAGGTTACGTGTCATAGTCCAGATTTATGGCTTACAGTGAAAAATCAGCAGATCTGGCAGGACTGGCCCACATTCCCCTATGGCAACAACTGGCTGCTGAACAGATCTGCTAAACAGACCCTCTCAGGAAAGGACCTGCGTTTTCTAGTTCAGCACAGGTCCACCGCCCCCACCCCGTCTTCCTGCCCTGAGGTGGGGTACCAGCTGCCCTAAACCATCTCACACAAGGCCCACTTCAGGCAGTGCTGGTGTTTGCCTGAGACCCCTGGGGCCATTAGCCACTATCCAACTCTAACTCTCTAACACTCTCTCACGCATTACTGCAGAAATCAGAGATGTCATTATAAAGTTTCTGCTTGGGACAGAATTTTTCAGGTACAAATAACTTACAAGAACAGAACTTAGAACGAAGCCAAAAGGAAAATGTTCCCTAACAGGAATATATTTGAAAAGAACTAAGTTAGAGAGTCTGTCTATCTCTCTCTGTCCCTTCTCTCCCCAGCCCAAAGTGTGTGTACAGGAAGGAGGTGCATTTGTGCATGATGGGTAACACTGCAGATCATCTCCCAATTTGTACTTTATTATTAAATATGTAAAATAAAATGGTTAGAGTATAAACTCTAACAGAATGAATTCATGCCAGTAAAATGATTATAGTTGAGCACAATACATCTATAAACAAAACAGACTACATGTGGTATAACTATTTGGACATTATTAATGCAGTCTTTACTTAGAGGATATGAATAATGATTATGGATATCAAATGCATAGATTTGTTATAGCATTTATTCAGCAAGCATTTGGATATAACACTTCAACAAATATTAGCTACATCTTTATACCGGGGGTGCCAAAAAAAACCTATACATATTTTAAGAGATGTTATATATTACTTTTCTAAATTGAACTGAATTACTATAGCAATATGTAGTATGATTTCACTCAAAAGATGCCATTAATCAAATGAATGCTAGCGTCACCATGTGACAGACAGGACAGTCGAAGAAAATGGAGGAAGCACAGTTGTGATTTGAGGAGCACAACACCATCATTGTGAGGTGGTATTTGAAATTCGCAAATGTTGTTTGAGTTTCCCCCATGTTCTCCTGACTTAATACCCCTTGACTTCTGCCTGTGGGGACCTTAAACAATGTGGTGTGCCGTAGAAAACCAGCTACCCCGGTGGCACTTCGGGAAGAAGTTGAAATGGCATATACAGTGACACAAGTGGACACTTGGGTCAACGCTGCCCAAGCAGTGGTTCGCCATAATGAGAAGTGTCTGGGCGCTGATGGTCACCACTCTGAGCACCTCTTGTCACTGCAGAAGTCAATGTGACTTGTATTCATCTTTTGTAGTTGGGAATATATTGAGTATTACAATTTTAATACAGTTCCTTTTCCTTTCCTAAAGTGCATATACACTTTTTGGCACCCTCTGTATATTTATGTACAGTAGTTATTGTAGGGTCAGACCTAATTACAAGGAGGTACTTAGTGTGTATGTACTATTACAAGTGGCATTCTACCAATGATTGGTGATAAAAAAGAACAGAGCTAGAGGAAGCACCAAAACAAATTATTTAAATCATCCTCTCAATTCTAGGATAAACTGTCCCACAAGTGGTTTGCCAACGGGCTGGCACTTTCTGAAGCCGCTGTGCCCTAACCAGAACGGCGGTCCGGAGGCCTGCAGACCTGGGCGCCTCCACGGCGCTCCTCTCCTGGCTGTATTCCTCCGTCTCAGCTCCGATCCATAAATGAGGAGCATGAACTGGACACGCTCCTTGGAAGGTTCCTTTACACCTCAAACACCAGGTTCTTTTTGTCTTTTTAACAAAAACATGAATAGGTAATAGGTATTATAACAGGAATACAAAGAAATCTAAGAGAAATGAGAAGAGTACAGCAGATAAGAGAATAAACTCTGAAATAAACAAGACTAGTTTCAAATCGCACCTCCACCCCTTCTGTGGGATGTTTTTGCAAATCACATAACCTCTCAAGCCTAGGGACCTCTCAAGCATCAGTTATCTCATCTGTAAGTGGGAGTAAGTCCACTGTCCACTCAGGATTGTTCTGAGGATTACAAGAATGTAGGTAAGTAAATTCTAGGGCACAGGTTTAGACAATGCCTAATTAATAGTTATTATTATTAATTTTGGGTATTCTATAAATTATTTAATGATTTCTTGACCAGTTATGTTTACAAAAACTAGTTCTATCTGATTAACAAACTGACTTTTAACGCTTATGCAGTAGGATGCCATTCAAAACATCACGGAGGCCATTTTCTAGAGAATGTTCATTTTTTAAACATTTCTTAGAACTGGGCTGGGAACAACCAGTGAGGTGAATTTTGCCTAATGGCATCTCACAGCCAGTGTGATGGGCATGAATCCGTCTTGTCTGCGTGTGTGAGACCTGGAGAGGCAGCCTGCTGCTGGTCAGTGTCCTTCAGAGAGGAGGGCTGGCTGGCTGGCACGTCCCTCCTTCTCCGAGTCCGCTGCATGCTGGTGATGTGCTGATGCGCAGATTCAGCAGTGGGATTTATGGGCTGCTGGAGCCTTCACTGCCAAGGTTCCTAACTGTAAGCAGCGAGCAGAGGAGAGTAAAAATGTCTTTGAGAAACCAAGTGAAAAACCCCAATGTTCATAATGAAATCTAACATTGGTGTCTGTGAGCCCTCCCCAACAGCAGGTGTCAAGAGGAGGACACGGACATCGTGAAGACCTCAGAGCAATAGTAGCTCCCTGACTTCTGATTTCTTGAACTAGCACAACTTCAAAAGGAGGGCTGGTCAAAAAAGTGCCGGGTTTTAGGGGACTACACAGTGACACCAAAAGGCAAACCCTCGCCGTTCTTTCAGACGAGGAAAAAAATATTAACCCCTCCAAGAAGGAAGGACAATCCAAGCTTTAAAAAAAAAAAAAAAAAAGGACCCTTGAAACTGAATAAACTCAGCACTAAAATTAAAACTGAAAAGCTCGTCGCATTGTTGGGATCCTCACTTCTGCACAGGCCTCGGTCGGTCCCCTTTGTGGATGGCCACGGAAAACGGTGCTTTTCAGTCCTGGCTGCACATCAGAATCTCTCGGGGCAGTGACAGCTCTTCTCAAACTGCAACGCCGCTCCCAGCCACTCTAACTCAGTAGGTATGGGGAAGGGTCTGGGCTCCCGGACATTTAAAATACAGCTGATCCTTAACAACGCTGTGAGGGTTACGGGTGCCAGCCAGACGCCCAATTGAAACTCCACCTTAGCTTAAATCGGCCTCCTCATGCACGGATTCCCAACTTCACACAGAAACTATGCATTCCCTGACTGGTTCTGAGGCCAGCCAGGGTTCAGAAAAACCGGTAGCATGGTGTTTTGCACCCATCCTGAATTGATGTCTTCTAAAGCTTTAAGGTAAACCTCTTCATGTATTCTTTCAGGCAACCAATACAAATGGCAGGCCTGCTGCCAAACGTGGGACCCAAGGAAATCGGTGGAGAACAAGACAGGTACACCCCTGCCTTCGCCACAGAGCACGGGAGCATGGAGACAAGGAAGCAGGCAACTGACATACGAGGTCGGACAATTAATTTCACAAATTCATACTAAAAAAGTGCTGCACACCTCACTGCCGGGTATCACTAGTCACCTTCATAGCACTCCCCTTGGGAAGCTGTGCACCGACACCAGCACCTGGTCCACCCTTCAAAGCAGTTTTGGAACTCTTTTTCTGGGATGGCCCTCAGGGCTGTCATCATCCCCAAAATCTGACAATGAAGTTTGTAAACCTGCCACCGTGCGCTTACATGGGCGGCGCTGTACAAACAATGTGGTAACCCTGACAAGGTTATGACACCTTACCAAATTGATGACAGCTCTGATGGCCATTCCAGAAAGAAGAGTATTTGAAGGGTGGACTAGGCACTGGCGTCGGTGCACGGCCTCCCAAGGCGGGTACTTCGAAGGTGACCGTAGTGATAGTCAGCAAGGAGGTGTGTAGTAGCACTTTGTCTAGAATGAGTTGGGAAATTAATTGCCCAGCCTCATACCACATTCAGGTTTGCTGGGATTAGGTGACCAAACCAGGTTTTCTCTGTCCCCATCCTGTGCTTTCACCGGCTTCAATAACATCTTCTCCCATCTTCTCTTCCTTCTAGATGCTAGAAATCCTAATATTTTTTATCAGCAAAACAAATGGGCAAGACCCTGTTCTCACGGTGCTCATTCCAGCAGGAATGTCTACACTTCCTAGGTGCCACAACATGGGTCATTCCAGCTTTGGTGTCTTTCCTAAAGTCAGGTGCCCATGCTTTGAACAGAGCACAGTGGAAATTCAATTAAGATTGTGTTTTCTGTTGTGTTTCCACAATGTTTTTGATGAAGCTTGGTATTTCCTGTCCTTTGCAATCTACAACAGCAAATGGGACAACACTGTGAAAATAATTTTGAAGCTGCTCCCTGGGTTTTCCCACCAAAACACCTTCTTAGAGCAGTTCCATAATCTCTGCCTTAATACCTGACCTCACATTTGCGCACAGAGAAACTCGCCTGCGTATCTCCTGATGACTAACATGTCCTAGGACGGTATCCCTGGAGTAAATCCCTATTGGTTAGGTATTTCATAATTCAGAAGAGCTTACTGTCATCTGTAAACCTAGAAAATTCCACTGTGTGCTCCTTCTTTTGAGGCAATTAGGTAAACAAGACCTGAGGGATCCCAATGTTTATACACTTCTAAGCAGAGGAGAAGTCTTTTATCCTTAGAAATCTTTATTTGTGGCCTTTCAGGCAGATGGAGTCGAGTGCAAGCTCACTACACGTGTGAACTGCAGCTAATCACATCACCTCCCTGTGCCTCGATGTTCTCATCTATAAAATTCAAGTGTTGATCCTATCCATTTATAAAATTCTATCGTTCTATTCAAAATGATACACAGCATCCTTAATCTCAAGGTGACTTCAACTTTGATACAGTCTTTGAAAGTATAAAAACACAACATCGAAAGGTTTCCAAATATCTTCCTTCTCAAGACATCTCAAATATTCACAAAACATCCCTTCTTCTCCTAGGAATAGCTTTCATCTCCGGAGGCTACCGAGAGGTTGGACCAGGACAGAGGCAGGAGCAAGCACACTGTACCATCTGGACAGACGACACACCAGCAAGGGAGCAGGGCACGATAAACATGGATAACAAAGAAGTTGCACATGTTGGCTATGAGATCTGGAATTCTGTTCTAGTGCTCTCAGCACTATTGGATGGCTGCCATGCGAACCAAGGCATTTATTTCAATCCAGTTTGTAGGGGAGATCTAGAACATCTGGAGAACTGAGCATGAAGTCACTGAGGATTTCTGACCTGCCTGCTTCAAAAGACACCCGAGAATAGTACTTTCCTAGTATCTTCTCAATGAAATCTGATA
Source organism: Lyroderma lyra (assembly GCA_004026885.1). NCBI lineage: Eukaryota > Metazoa > Chordata > Mammalia > Chiroptera > Megadermatidae > Lyroderma > Lyroderma lyra. Next base: position 188,702 of record PVJL010002304.1, read on the forward strand.
AGTATGAAATTACACCGGCGACAAGCTAAAGCCTCATTCTGGGAAAATGGCTTATTTCTAAGCCCCAATCCTCTCTCCTTCTAACAAAAAGAAAAGGAAAAAAGCTTAGCCTGAGTAGGAACCAAATTCATACGTGGTTTTTGCCATTGCCAGTTATCCTGTTTACCTCTTCACAAATTTCAAAAGCAACTCAGATCCGGCAAGCTTCAGATTTGCACAGAACATCAGAAATTCTCTGCTAGATGTCTCAGAATTACAAACACACCAGAGGATGGAGTGTAGATTTCAGAAGCTTGCAATAGACTCAAATAATTTTAAAAGGGCACCTCAGGTGCAGACATTAGCAAGAACTAAAGGCAATGTAGTTTGGCCATGAACACAGATTTCTCAGGAGCTCCTGATCTCCTGGCCAACCAGCCTATGGAATTCACCTCTGTCACTCAGCACCCCCAGCTCTCACACAGGACCAGCAGTGCTACTAGGCAGTATTAATATTAGTGATGACAAAACTTTGGGCAAAGTCATTCCACTCCTCTCTCCTATGATTAGAGGGCAGAATCAAGGTTTCAAAATTTCAAAAAGGACTGACAACTGGACCAGAATAAACAGGACAGCACTGAACAGGGACAAAACAAACCAAGAGCCTCCCATTCAACTGCACAGGTGTGCGCCTTCGCGTGAACAAGCACTTACGAGGTCTGACAATTAAGTTCGCGATCTTGCTTACACTGGCAGCACTGTACAAACTCGGTAAGGTGTCATAACCTTGGTATATCTGTGTCTCACAGCTGTGTTCGTGTTGACATGTGGCTGTGACAAGATGACATGTGACATCTTGCTGACTGGTGTTCATTACTGTTGTGTGCTTTTGTGTGCCATCGCAATAACATCGGAGCTTGAATCAGAGCAAAGAACAAACATTCATTTCTTGTTAAACTTGGCAAGAGTGGAAGTGAAATCAGGGACAGGTTAGTCCAAGTTTATGGGGATAATGCCATGAAGAAAACGGCAGTGTACAAATGGATCAAACATTTTTCTGAGAGGAGAGAATGCATCACTGATGAAGCAAGGTCAGGGTGGCCCAGTAATGAGCAAAACTAACAAAAACATTTCAAAAATTTGTCAAATTGTGTGTCCATATCGTCAGCTGACTGTGAGAAGCAAAGCTGATCAAATAAATAGGGACAGAGAAACAGGAAAATCTTCACTGAAAATCTAGGCATGAGAAAGGTGTGTGCAAAAATGGTCCCGAAGGAGCTCACTGATGAACAAAAGCCAAGAAGAGTCAAAGTCTGCCAAGACCTTTTGGAGAGGCAAGATGATGTTTTGGGTCATGTTATCACTGGAGATGAAACATGGGTGTACCAATATGACCCTGGAACAAAACATCCAAGTGCACAATGGAAGTCAGCCCATTCTTCACAACCAAAAAATTTCTGTCAGTCCAAATCGAATCAAAACTAGGTTGCTAACCTTTTTTGATACCAGAGGGATTGTTTATTATGAATTTGTACCAACTGAACAAACAGTCAAGCAAGTTTATTATCTGGAAGTGCTGAAAAGGTTGCGTGAAAAAGTTAGACAAAAACCACCTGAACTTTTCACTATCAACTCGTGGCTCTTGCATCAGGACAATGCACCAGCTCACATGGCACCGTCTGTGGGAGCTTTTAACCAGTACTCAAATAACTATATTGGAACACCCTCCCTACTCACCTGATCTGGCCCCCAGTGACTTTTTTCTTTACCCAAAGATAAAGGAAATATTGAAAGGAAGACATTTTGATGACATTTAGGACACTAAGGGTCATACAATGACAGCTCTGATGGCCATTCCAGAAAGAGTTCCAAAATTGCTTTGAAGGAGGGACTAGGTGCTGGAGTCAGTGCATAGCTTCCCAAGGGGAGTACTTCAAAGGTGACTGCAGTGACAGCAATGAGGAACACAGCATTTTTTGTAGGATGAACTCACGAACTTATTTGTCAGACCTCGTACCTGCCTAACGAAGGCAGGATGCAGCCGTTCACACAATATCTGGGAGTTGTGACTATCCAGAATGTACACGTGAGCCTGTGCTGTGCACTGCTTTTTAAAAATTGTACTTTTGTAAGCTTAAGCTGCAAGCTTATTCCTTGGTCTCAAAAAAACAGCTGTCACACTGTACTCCATATTGACCAGATCACATCTCAATTATCATATTCAATTCCAGACACTCATTATTCTCCATGAGATGCTGACAGCCTAAGAAGACACCTAGGAACCATGTCCCAGGCAGGACTAGGAAAAGAGGTGGGACTATTTTGCAGTGAGAAAAGTTAATTGGGGGGAACACAACATCATACTGTTATTTGTGAATTCAAAGGACTATCCTATGGAAGTAGGGAGCTGGAAGTGGGGAGCTGAAGGAATAGAATCAATAAACAAGATTTCAAGGAGGCAGTCTTCAGCTCAAATAATAATCATACACAGTCCAAAGATACAATGACATGCCTTCGAAAGCGGCTTCTTAAACAATGTCATTTCACCCGAAGGCATTTTGTTATAACATTGATGAGATGCCATAGGCACTTAACTCTCATTTTATTAATTAGCCTATGGCAAAACAGGCTTTATTATATGTTGTTCCACTTAAAGTTACAGAACCTACTGAAGGTGCTAAGTGGCAACACTTAAGATTCCCGTTTCGTGGGGAGTTTAAACAGAGGCTGCCTGGCAAGTGTAAGAATGTTCAAAAGTGAGACCAAGGCCTCTCTGAAGTTCCAGTCTGAGTCTAGGACGCGCCACTTACCCCATATTATACTGCCAGCTAGCTCCTCCACCACAATCTCTTGACAATGCCCCTTCCTTATGATCAGGATCTGCCTAAATCAGATCAGGCCTGAGCCCAGCACAAGTCTCCTCGACGGGCTTCCTCACCTCTGTGTCTCTCCTCAGATGGCAAGAACCATCACCCTCACGGCCCATTCGGAGACTCCCTTCCCTTCACAGTGGCCTGTGCGATCCCTGTCTTGAGCAGGGTTTCTCGACCCCAGTACCAGTGACATTTTAGACGGGATAATTCTCTGTTGTGGGGCGATAGCCTGGGCACTGCAGGAGGTCTAGCAGGATCCCTGGCCTCTACCCACACTAGATGTCAATAGCACCTGCCACCCAGTTCTGCCAAGCATAAAAACATCTCCAGACATTGCCAAATACCTGCTGGGAGCAAAGCCACCCCCGTTGAGAAACTCTTCCTAAGGCAAAAGGTTAACACCACTGTCTTGTGGTTCGAGTTCTCTACTAACCAGAACCCCCCCCACCCCCGCTTCCTTCAGCATCATGGCCCGCTCTAGCCTGGCATACCAATTTACTATTTTTGACCGACGACACACCTCAAAATTTCCCCGAATGTGTGCTCCTTCCTGCTCCTCCAACACAACATAACACAACCCTTCCATCTGGCTCCCGACACCCTCTCCACATCAGTGTTCCCTGACCTGCTAGCCAAATTCCCATGTGGTGCTGTCCTCAGGTGCACCTGCCTTACCTGCCCTCTACAAGTTCAAGAATCCTCTGCTTTCTTAGGACAGCATCATTGCCCCTACTACTGTTCTCTGCTTACTGCTGGCACTCAATAAATATTGACTGCTGTTTCTGAGAACGTCAAAGAGCAGCTCCAATTATATATGAAAATGCGTGGAATCCCTCACCAACTACCACTTCCAGAACGTATGAGTACAGTTTTGACAAAACTTCACTCCTTCACAGCCAGGGCCAATTTACCTACAGTACTGAGATCAAACCAAGGCTAATTTTCAAAACACAGCCACCGGAACCGCTCAGCTACTGTGACACGACGAAACATCAAAATGTTCCAGCATCAATCAAAAAAGCTCTGTGCAATATAAAAAGTAAGAAAAAAAAAAAAGGCCAAGTTTTGACCAAGTTCTTTTAAAATTCTGTAGCCACTGGCAAGGAGAAAAACATACAAATACAGGCCAATACTTTTACTGTGTCATACACTACTCCACACAGTAATGGAAGAGGAAGTTTCTTCTCCCAACTCCTAAGGTGTTACGTTTTAATCAGCAACCTACGCACTCACACACCTCACTACAAACAAGACAAATCTAAGATCAAATATTCAAATATATAAACCGTGCCAAGTCAAGACTGACATTTTTTTTCCCTCCGGTCCATGGACTACCTAATCATTTCATGGGAGGCTCCCTAAATAACCTAGAGACCAGACACTCCAAACCCATTTTGTCAGATCTGCATTTTAACTACCTAATTTTCATCTCAGGATCTTTCCTATTTTGCTCTTGCATTCTTAATGTCCAAGACAAGGAGAAGGGACAATTCTAATCCTGTCCTAGCTGATGGTAGGTGTTAGCTCAAGCAGTTATGAATCGCACAAACAAATACTCTCTGAAGACCCATTTACTGGTTATGGTGCGAGACTGCTCCCACAGGTTGTAAGGAGAGGTCCCAGAAGCTCTGGCCAGGAAGGACTAAATCTCTGTCCTTCTTGCCACTTGGAAGTGCCCTTTGGTTGTTGAGGTAAACAGCCCTCACTACTTCTGCAGAAAGGAATTCCCTGCCTGTCCAGACTCTTTCCATGTCCTGTCCAGCACAGAATACATAATATGTGCTTAATAAATGATGGCTGGATGTAATTTTATTATCAAAACTGCTAAAGAAAGTTTCCACATGTCAGCTCTCTTTATTACTCTCTCTCAAAACATGTCCTCATAACTTCCTTTGCCCAACGAGAAGTATTTTTCAAAGTCAAGGAGGAAAGGAAAAAATCTGCAAAGCAGAAGGAGCCACGTATGGGAGTCCAAGTGACGCAAGTGGGCCCCTTGGCCGGCTGGCTAGGACTTCCCAATACCTACTCCCCATCTCTCCATTTACCTCCTGAGAAATCCCTCCCTCTCACCTTTGCGCTTTTTCTTTCCGGAAACTCTACTTCCCAACCCTCTGCCACACAGTCCCCCAAGTGCATACCCGGTGGGGTCCCACAGCCCACCTCTCCCTCTCCGGCACGGACCTACCTCTCCTCCCCTCGACATGCAGCAGCTTTTCTTCACTGCGGATGGCTTTTTAAGAAATCAGAAAACCTTATTTCTTCATCCGTAAGAGACACCCCCCCTAAAGGACCCCCCCCCCAAAATGCAAGGCCCCTATCAACCCTCCAGTAAGCAGAGGTGATGGTTATATGGACAACCACCCCCCAAAACCCTGCTCCTTTCCAAGCCCCTGGACAGGATTCGAGCACACGTCCCGCTCCCAAGTGCCCACGCTTCCAAACAAGCTAGAAGCGGATTATACCGGTCCCCAACCCGGAGATGGCCCGCGGCAGGCTGGGTGCACCTGCGGGCCCCCGGCTCCCTCCTCCCAGCGCTGGGGGCGGGGCGCGGCCCTCGACTCCCCGCCCAGCCCACCCGGCGCGGGAAGGAGGCGACAGGGAGGCGTTTCTGGAGAAGTTAAAGGGCTCACCTTCCGGGCACCCGGCCAGCAAGGCCAGACACCAAACACCCGCCTCCGGGAGGAATCGGCGCAGCCGTACGCGGCTGTCCTCGCCCCGCCGACTGGGCGGAGGGAGGCGAGAGCAGGGAGCGCGCGCGCGAGGGGGAGCCGGAGGGAGGCAGCCGGCCTCTCCTCCCGCAGGGCCCGCGGCCCAGGCGCCAGCCACTCCAATTGCCCGAAGCGGAACAATGCTCCGGGCCCGAGGGGACAGAGGTGGGCGCCCGACCCGGCCACACCCGCCTGGCGCTACCCCCTCCGCTCGCCGCGAGTTCGCAGCCTCCGCCTCCGCCTCCGCCCGGGCCGCGGCGCCAAGCCCCTGCGCCGAACCCCTCCGGCTCCGGCGCGGCTCCCCCTGCGCAGCGCTCGGCCCCGGCCCGGGAGAGGTGCGCACCAACCTTGGGGGGCAGCCTGGCCGCCGAGCCACGGCTTATGCTGAGGCAGGAGGTGGCGGCATCACCTGCGGCGGGCGGCGGCTGCACCCGGACGCGGCGGGGCGGCGAAGGCGCGCGGCGCCCTGGACCCTGCTCCCGCGGCCCCGCCCGCGGCGGCCACCTCGAAGCGCGGCGGAGGAGCCGGGGCACCACGGGCGGCGGCAGCGGCGGCGACCAGAGCAGCAGCACATGACTCTGTAACGGGGGGAATTAGACAAAGCGTAACATGGACTCCGGGCCCGTGCAGGCGCTGCTGCTCCAGGACCAACCGCAGCCGGCGAGCGCCGCGACTGGCTCGGCCGCAGCCAATGGGGCGGGCCCGGGCCTCCATGTGATTGCGAGCGCTTTCCCCTGGTTGCCCTGCCGCGCCTGCGAGGGTCTGGCGCTTCCGCGGCCCGGCGGGCGGGCTCCGCGGCGCTGGGCGAGTGGCCGGTTAGGTGGCCCGGGGTTGGGGGCTGGTGGCGAGAGCTGTCTAGACGCCGAACAGGTGCATGGGGCGGGGAAGAGCGGCAGCCTTGATCGCTCTTCCCCAGAAACAGCGTCACGAGCCCACCTGGGCAGGCGCGGTGCCAGGCGGCCTCTGTCGGCAGGAGGGAGCGAGACAAAGTCGGGAACTACCCCGCTCTTCCTAGGTCTCTCCTGTTGACTAAAACTCTGCTGTTAGAAGACTTTGGGGAAGCAGCAATGAAGTGGTAGCGGCCGATTTGCGTCAAAGTCCTTGAAGCAGCTTCCGACCCTTAGAAGAAAGTACTGACCTGGGATGAGGCACACACAACTTCATCTTGGCACGAGTATGCCCCGATTCTCGTTTGCTCTGTCACTGCTATTAAAGACGTACTGGAGCGTCAGCTCTGTCCTTAATCTGAGTCTGCACTTTTCCCCCCATTCCCTTTTTTTACCAAAAAGACCTTGAATCTGAAGCGGGCAGATGAAAGGTTGGCCTCTGCTAGGACGTATTTTCCAAACTGATAGTTTTCCCTTTTTGTTGGAAAATCAAAGTATGAATATTTGCAGTCTTTCTCGTGGCCACGGAGGAGCAGGGATCAAGAAATAAAGTCAGAGGGGATTTCTGGAGTTGTTGGTTTTTAACAAGAAAAATGATTCCAACCTAATACTTGATTACCTCCTTTTGTCCGCATCCACCCTTTCCTGTGAATAATGGGAAGTTTCGCCTCTCCTACCGCCATCTCTCCGTGTCAGTGAACGTCCAATCAGTGTTTTTAAAAACACGCTCTTCGTAAGCACGACGTGGGAAAGGTTAACGGTGTGGGTTCAGATGCAGGGAGGTGGTGCTCCAGGGTTTCAGGAAAGGCTTCAGAAGGAAGGGGTGAAGGAGCGCCGCCCTGAGGGGGAAGAGGACCAACAGAGATCCACAGCATACTCAAGGGACTGTCCTAGACTAATTACAAGATGACATTAGATTTTGAGCCCTTCTGACCTCTTGCTTTCTCACTTTTCTTGGCCCCTGCCTCATGCCAGCAGCCTCTTGGGTTCCACACACCCAGCCAAGAAGGAGGTGTGTGGGCAGGAGCTGTGCGGCCAATGATCTAATCACAGCACCAGATTTGCTGACCCGGGAGCTTAGAGCAATTTTAAAACTGCTAACATCTAGTGGTGTGATATTTTGATTAAAAACACCCCACCATTATAAGTAATTTGGAATGTTTAGCTTTCTGTAAAAACACTTTGTGCCATGTTTTGATCTTTGCTGGGTTTGAACGTATGATTCTAGATTTGCGAGAAATGTGTTTTCAAGATTGGTATAAATTGAAAAAAGAAAAAGTAACAATACTCAGAAAACAGTCCATGTGGACAAGCAAGAATGTGAGTGTAAATTGGATAAATCCTTTTGGAAGACAATTTGGCAATTTTTGATAAAATATATGTGTTCTCTTTGACCAGGCAATTGTAATCTAGGAATTTATAGTTTGAACATATTTATGGCCAGATGTATGTATTTCAGAAATACTGACACCTGTGTCAGGTATGTTTATTGCAGCATTGTTTATTATAGTGGAAACACGTAATGGTGTAAAAGTCTAACAACAAAATTCCAGTAGGGAAACTAGTTGAGCAAATTCTGCTAGATCTGTAGAAGATCTTAAGAAGCTATTAATAAAAACAAGATAGATCTATGTGTACCAACATATGTCTAAAATCTATACGTGAAAAAGGCAGTTGCAGAACAATATGAGCAGTAGATCCCATTTTTATTTGTATTTCTTATCTTTACATGCATGTTATTAAATGTGTGCTTAGCAGAAATCTGGAAGGATCCATCACAAGCAGTTAACAGTGGTCATCTCTGGATGTGGGATTCCCAGGGCTGTTCACTTTCGGTTGCAAAGTTTTGTGTGTTTTAATGTTTTGGGTTTTTTTTATGTTGAGCCTATAATACTTTGATAATAAGAAAAGGAGTAAACAAAAAGATTTTTAAAGATAAATTTGGTAAGGGCTCTCCCAAGGGCCAATGATGAAAGAGCACTCTGATGGTCTGGGATGTAAGAAGCTCTCAGCTTCCTCTGTTTCTCCTGAGGAAAACCAACGAGGAGGCAGCAAGGGACAATAACTGATTTGACATTGGGTTCGAAATCAAGAAATATGATAGAAAAGGAATCTGAGGCTACACTAGACATGCCTACAGGAATGAGGTGGCGGAAGCACAGAAAGATGTCAAGGAAGTTCTATTTAACAAAACTTCCAGAGCACTTACTGTCCTCTGTGGAGTTGTTAAGTCTAGGAATGGTGACTCTTCGAGCTCGTGGTAAATCTGCATCACACTAATATTAATAATAACAGCTACAGGGCTTATAATGGGCCAGGCTTTACATATATTCGCTTTGAGTCCTCATAGCAACCCCATGAGAAACATACTATCACTATCCTCATTTTTTAGACAGGAAACAAAGGCCTGGAAAAGTTGTGTACGTACCTCAAGATTCACAGCCTTTAAGTGGCAGAGCTAGATTTTTTTAAGTCAGGCAACCTGGCTCTAGAGGTCCGAGCACTTACAATACTGTCTGAAAGGGCCATGTGAGATAAAGGCTGTTAGATGTGCATCTCTTTTTATCAGGTATTGTAATTCTAAGTTGATTTGTGCTTATATAAACTGTAGCATGTGGCATGCCCTAAGGCACTCAGTAATATTTATTGAATGAATGAATGACTTTCCTATTGAGAAGAACCTGAGTTCCTCACCTAGTAGAATGTCCATGTCTTAGCAATATGAATTTCAATGATCTGTAAGCATGTTGAAAAACCATACAGAAATCAAGCTTTATGAATTGGTCCCAAATACACTGAGGTAGCTTATGAATATCATCATGATGAATTTCCTGTAGAGTGAAGAATAACACTGGGGGAGGGGGAACAGGGCTGCATGTGGATATACCTGCATAATTATATATAAATAAATGTAACATATGAGGGCTGCCTGGAAAAAATTCCAGCCATAAATGCCTCTGTTTTTCATATTACACAGCTGGATACTTTCCAGACAGCCCTTGCATATTTCCTTAGAAAGTGGCAGTAATGCCAAAGAGCTGCAGAATTTCAAATTATTTGTGCCTCTCATCTCCCTTGGTTTCTTAAGTGGGAATAATAATATATATCTACTGTTATTGTGAGGCCAAGGGTTAAATGACATATGGAAAGGACTTAACCAAGTGCCTAGAACATAGGTATTTCTCAATAAATGTTACCTATTTTAAGTCTGTCCCCATGTAATATAACCAGATTTCTTAATGTATTGTGACTGTAAATATTACAGCTAACATAATACACAACAGATGGGAGCTCATATACATCTAATGCTTTGCAACTACACTGCAGGTTCAGCCTCAGCACACGGTAAGGGTAATCTCTGTCTTGCCTTCCAAGACACTGCACTCCCTCCCTTCAGGGAGCTCATCCAATCACACAGCTTTAAATTCCCTTGATGCCAAGAACTCCACATTTTTATCTCCAGCACAGTTCATTCTCCTGAGCTCCAATTTGCATTTCTAACTGCTTACTTGGTTTTATCGCTTAGACACACAATAGATAGCTCAAACTTAACAAGTTCAAAAACAAACTCCTAATTTCTTCTGCGCTGCTTCCCACTTTCCTCTTCTTTCTGTTTCTTTAGATGGGTTCTAACCATTTCACTTCAGTGAACTCCTAGCCTTGGAGGTAGGCAGCAGACTCTCTTTCTCACGGTGGTGGAAACAAATATGAGAGAGCAGCCAAGACAGGAGCAGGCCGAGGGAGGAGAACCATGGAGGAAATGGAGCTGGGTGGAGTGTGTGGGGTAGTTCTCCATGAAGACTGAAGTAACAGAAGGCCCAGAGAGGAAGGGGAATTGCCAGACTGCTATAGTTAGAAGTAATCTGATGAAATTGAAACTAGAAACAACAAGGGTGCATGTCTTAGTCAACCACAATGAGAACGAAGAAGTTGACCTTTGCCTTCTAAAATGGATGCGTAGAGTGAGAAAATGGGGGTTACACCAGGGCTTCTCGTTTGGTAGCCCTGGACTAAGTGTTCCCTTCACTGGGAAGAAATTCTTCTAAAAAAGCATAAGCATTGACTTCCATCTGTTCCCATATCCCCTGCCTCCCTGCCTGATGCTATTAGGGATGAACTCTCCATGCTCTTACGGAAAGCCAGTCCTTTCTCTTTTATACCAGTTCTCGTCCAGTCTCAAATGACAACTCCAGCAATTGTCCCATCTCCCATATTATTGATTCCCCCCCTCTACTGGGTGATAGCCATCACCATTTTTTAAAGTTATTATTTCTCGCATCTTAAGGAATAAAATTTCTCTTGACCTTGCTTTCCCCCCTTCGTTTTTCAAATCTCCATTGCAACTAAACATCTCAGAAGAATTGCTTATACTCATTGTCTCCAATTCCTTTCTTCCCATTTTTTCTTCAGCTCAATCTAATCAGGGTTTGACTCCCAGTGCATCTCTGACACTGATTTTGCCGAGGTGGCTGATGACTTCCACTTTGGTGAATACAGTGACCAGTTCTTGGTCCTCAATGCACCTCCCAGCAGCACTGGACACCACTGGCTACCCTGTCCTCTTTGGTAAACCGTCTTCTCTTGCCTGTCAAGACACTCCTCACTCCCTTCAAGGAGCCCATCCAGTCACACAGGTTTGTGCCAACAACCCTACATCTATATTTGTATCTCCAGCATAGTTCTCTCTCCTGAGCACCAATTTGTGTTCCTAACTGCTTACTTGGTTTTCCCACTTATACATCTAATCGATATTGCAAACTTAACAAGTCCAAAACCAAACTCCCAATTTCCCCCCAAAACCCGTGCAACCCACACAAATTTCCCCTTTCAGGAAATAGCAATTCCAACCTTTCAATTGCTTGGGCTAAAAGCCTTGGAGTCACCCTTGAATCTCCTTTCCTTCTCTCAGATCAGAACCTACATTGAAACTGCCAGGAAATCCTTTTGGCTCTACTTTCTGAATATCCACCTGCCTTGCTACACCTTGATTCCATCCATCATTTGTTTGCTGGATTAACTCACGAGGCTATTAACTAGTCTTCCTGCTTCCACTCCTGCCTCATCCCTCGCCACAGTCTCATCTTGACAAGAGCCACAGTGATCTTTTTTAACATGTATTAATAAATCTAATCAGCTCATTTCTTTGCCCAAACCCTGTGATGACTCCTCATGTCACTCAGAATAAAGCCGAAGTCCTTACAACAGCTCATAAGGTTCTTACGTGATTTGTATCCCCCATTCGCAAATGTCACTTACTCAGAGAAGCATACCCTGACAACCATATCGAAAATGAGAATGCCCTGTCTATACCCACTCCTCTTACTTGGTTATTTTCCTCTGAGCACTCATCACTTACTTATTACGTATGTATTTTGTTTACCATCAATCTCTCCCTCCCAGAATATAAGTCCTTTAAAGACAGGAAAATTTATCTGTCTTGCTCACTGATGTATCCCACATATTTAGAATAGTGTCTGGCACATAGTAGGCACTCAATAATTGTTTTAATGAATGAATGAATTTACTCCAGGTTTCTAATCAATGTTAACCCAGGAAAGTTTTTTCTAGGAAGAGATTTTTTTCATATCATGTTATTCTCTAAGAATTTTTTATTGATAAAAGGCATTCATATTCAGAGTCTCCAAATCCAGACCATTTACTAAAACAGACCTAGTAGTTTATATGGGCAATAGAAGAAACTTAATGGAAAATTCTACCTTTTTGCTAGTCCCCTATTAGGAAAAGAGAACAATACAATGTGAGTTAACAAAATTGCAAAATAATTCCAAAGTCCCAAATTATATTCTTATTTAGGAAAATATGTAAGCAAAGTAACACAATAATGAAAAGGATAAGTTAGAGCAGATTAAATATTCACTCTCTCCTAACATATTACTTTCAAATATCATATTGTGTAGTAAATTTGCCCCGTATTTTACTTTGGCTAAAAGAATAGGCTTAAGTGAAATGAAAGAACGTAGATGTGATGTAAGAGAGCAAGTGGGAATCTTAATTACAGTTTTACAATGGAAAGTTGAAATGACACAAAAATCCTGAGAAAAAGCACCATGGAAAGGAATTGGGCCATACTTTAAAAGAACACAAAATAAAAACAGCTCCTAAAGCACACTGATTTGTATAGTCATTTGAAAAGAGGAAGGAACAGTAATTGCTCTCTCCAAATGGCAAGCCGAACGTTTAACAGTCCACAGGGAAATCCTCGGTTAGGAGGTCTCCTCGAGCCCGGGTCTGTGCCAAGAGAAGGTGAGCACAGCCAGAAACATAAATGTCATGATGAGGCTGAGCAGCACTTGAGCCTGAGGACAGGAAGAGAGAAGCCAGCCTGTGGGGTTTCCACACTCAGGGGTGAAAGTCTAGCATGTTGGGGTTGCAAGATTATTGTCTCTGAGCACTGGCAGGTCTTCAAAAACAGTGTGGCCGAGGGATTTGAAAATAAGTTTTACTGAAAGGTTGTAATCATGGGACCCCACGTTAGCACTGTCCTGATGCGAGCTGCTCCTTGGACCACGCAGGCGTGTAGGAGGAGACAGCTGTCCCATCTGCACCTGATCATTCCGGAAGTCAGTGCCTTGCTCAGCTCACGCAGGGCGCCTGCGCCAACGGGGAGCTAAGGCCATGCGTCTAAATCTACTTCTGAGTACATGAAACTAGGTGACCAGGGGCTTTCCCTCCCTGAGCTTCTCTGATATCACCTCGAAGTTTATCTCCGGCACACTTATATTAATAGGTATTTCCTCTTGCTAACTTCCTCATTCACGTTTGCCTCATTGCCTAAAATCTCTACTCTTTTCTCTCTTGCTAATAGAATAAGAGTTCTGAGAGTTAACTATGTTCATCAGCCTTCTGTCTTGTGTGATGTCTGGGTGACAGCCTGTAGATCCAAAGCCAGAGGGTTTTCTAAAAAAAAAAAAAATTAATTAATTAGTTGCTAACATTTAGCAATCAGGAAACGTCACATAAATATCCAGATTCCCAGCACTTAAAACTTTTTGTTGAACTGCAGTTACATTTAATATTATATTAGTTTCAGGTGTGCAACATAGTGGTTAGACATTTATATAACTTACGAAGTGATTCCCCCCCAGCTTAAGTCTAGTACCCATCTGACATCATACATAGCCATTACAATATTACTGACTGTATCCCCTATGCTGTACTTTACATCCCATGACTGTTTTGTAAGTACCAATTTGGAATTCTTAATCCCTACAACTGTTTCACCCAGCCCCCCAACACCCCCTCCAGAAAGGACATCAGGCAAACCTGCAGTAATTCCTGCATAGCAAAATCCTGCTGGGCTGCATAGCTGCTGCTCACCAACAGCTGGGGTTTACTTGATGTTTATAAGGCCTCAGCCACTCCTTATTGGTTCTGAGGCAGGGGCAGGAGAGGGTAGGGAGCAGTTACCCTGTATCATTTTGTGTACACTATTATTTCTTCTATAACACAGAAATATTTCTTTGTACCATGTCATAATGTTTCCTAAGAAAGTACTTGAAGTTTTCTATACCCAACCTACATTTAAATTACCTATCTGGTTATTCTAGACATTCAAGGTTGTAACCCATGGCTTATATGATCTGGCTACCCTTCCCAGGTTTTCAACAAGGAAACATTTCAATAGAATTCAAAAATGAAGTGCTGGTATGCCTTAAGCCCCCCCAAAACCAAGACAGTGTATAATCATTATTAGGTGGTTAGACTGAGGAAATCCTTCCACCCAGGACTCTGATATTCAAAACTTATAAATCATTATAAACTATTGTCACAGAAAAGTAGCCCTCCAGCAGTCCTGTGAGGTATGTATGATTATCTCCATTTTCACAAGTGCAAACACTGAGTCACAGAGAGTGAAAAGATTTGCCCATGGCCACCCAGCCCATAAATGCTAGACCTAGGAACCCAGCCCAGATCTTTGAGGACAAGTTCAGAGCCCTTTGTGGCACCTCATAGCTACTGCATATCATTCTTAAAAATCAGTGTGCTATGATTCTGAGAAATCGTTAGAATGTTCTCTACCACCAACTCAGTGACATGTTTCGGTGCCTTATGAGGCACTCAAGAAAAATCAGCCAGTGAAGAAAAATCTTGGCCTCATCTTTGAGTCATACCCCTCCAACCCCCACATCTCTCCGGGTGAATGGCCCTGTCTATTTTTCCTGTAAAACAACTATTCTACCAAATTGTTCTCTCCTTTCCCTCTACATAATCTTCATCGCAAATCCATTGACTCATCCTTGAATTAATGTAATGGTCTCCAGCTGAGGCCCTTATGGAGCACTCTCCGTCCCTCCAACTTATATTTACAGGCAAAGTCGGTTTTGTAATACAGCTTTATGGTGCCACTGCCTGTCTCAGAAACTCTCAGTGGTTTCTGAACACATTAGCAATACACTGCTGGGTCTGATGCTCAAGGTCTGTCCTGGCAGTAGCTCTGAGAGTGTCCCCTCTGTGTGAAATTATACTTTCCCAACCAGTGACCTCAGGTTTGGCTAGACAACTGGCTTGGGCCAATGAAACATGAGTGACAGTGACATGTACCTCTTCTGAGGAAGAAGAGCTTCCTCATCCTCTGTCTTTTTTCTCTTCCGGGAAAATGGTAACGTGTCAGATTCGAGCTGCTCCTTCAGCCTTGGTCTTGGAATGAAGAAAATGGGGCACAGGGTCACAGCCAACGCGAATTTATAGGAGGAGACGGTCCCACCTCCTGTCCTTATGAGATGACATAGGCCATGAGCAAGGACTCGGCCTTTGCTATTGTGGCCCCTGGGCCTTTGCGGTTGTTTGTCACAGTGTAACCCACTGACTGGCCCGGCCTCCATCAGTAGTCTGTTTCCCGGCCTCCCTCCCCAGGGCTGTGTACTGGGGTGTGTGCTGCCCACGCCTCTTCTAGTCCTCACCACCTTAGAGCCACTTCACCTGCACCTATCATTGTGTTGATATCAACGTTCTCCCAACGATGTGCTCGATTAGAGGTCGCTGGCTCTGCCCAAGCCTTCCAGGGTAGAGCAACAGGAAATCTAGAACCTTGTAGATTTTCTGCTAGTACACACGATAGAATGGGCTTACAACCTGACCCTTAATACCACATCCTTGGTGCACTAATCAGGCACGACCGTGCCAAGGGATGCCCAGCCATTCACGATTGCACATGAGGCTGGAAGCTTCAGCGTCCCCCAGTTCTTTCTTAGAGATGTGTAAATGGGGTGAGCGGGGGTTTGAGCAAAGTTGGACCATGTACGTCTGTGACCTCTGGCATTGTCGCTGCTGCCTCGGTGGTGTTTTGAGCACTGAGGTGAACTTGAGTTGGCTGCGCTGAAATATGATCCAGCTCCGGGACGAAATCCCCAGAAGGCCGATCCAAAGGCCCCCATCTCCTGAAGAGCCTGTTTCTCCAGGCCCGGTTTTTGTGTTCTCACCGCCTGCCAGCCTTTCCCAGTCACCTTTCTGACTCCGACCCGCTCTTTTCAGGACGCCTGGCTAGATGGTAGGAAGTGTCCGGGGTGACAGAATACAGCAGTGGGGGACCGGGGGCTGATTAAACCCTAAGGCTACCATCTCACGAGTGCTCTAGGACTAGGTGCACCAAGGAGGCAAGTGGACATTCAGAAGTTTCCAGCCGCAAATTCGGATCAGAAGCCAGGGGAGGACGGAATTGGGCATCAGAAGGCCAGCTCTGTTCTCCTTCCATAGATTTGAGCCCCTTTCCCTCCTCTTCCCGCCCAGTGCAGTGCATGGATGAGTACAAGGTGTGGTCATCACATGCGGTGACTGTTTAAATAAAACACACGCGCCACAGGAAAAGACACATCGGACTCCCTGTCTGTTTGAACACACTTGTCCCACCGTCTCTGCCACTTTCTGAAGCAGGTCTGGAAGTCCTCTTCCGTGCGTGTCTTTACTTGTGCTGTCACGGCTGTCTCAGGGTCCTGAGTCAATTCTAATGTTTACCTGTCACGGTCCTTTTGACTTTGGGGAAGAGCCAGAAGTCGCACGGTGCCAGAGCCTGTGAGTATGGCGGGTGAGGACACACCGTCATGTTTTTATGTGACAGAATGTTCCTGCATGGTCCGTGACCCATGATTTCGGGCCCACTTCAAAACACACCGTCTCTCAGCCGTAGCTCACAACCGACTGACCGCACCGAACAAGCTGAGACCTGTCACCCCATTACTGAGGTTCGTCGCGCCGCCTCCGCAGTGGGAGACCCCTGCCTTTCCGCTGGACGACACTCAGCCCCAGCATTCACCGTCACCACATTTTTTTTTTTTTTTTTTTTTTTGCTTTTATGGTATGCGGGTAGCTCCCTGACTGGGAATCGAACCCAGGCCGCAGCGCTGACAG